>SJYQ01000372.1:783527-875067 GCA_006410935.1 Redunca redunca
TAAGAAAGCTGTGGTACATATACACAATGGAGTATTACTCAGCCATTAAAAAGAATACATTTGAATCAGTTCTAAGGAGATGGATGGAACTGGAGCCGATTATACAGAGTGAAGCAAGCCAGAAAGAAAAACACCAATATAGTATACTAATGCATATATATGGAATTTAGAAAGATGGGGATGATGACCCTGTATGCGAGACAACAAAAGAGACTCAGATCTATAGAGTGAACTTTTGGACTCTGGGGGAGAGAGAGAGGGAGAGGGTGGGATGAGATGGGAGAATGGCATTGAAACATGTATACTTATATTGTAAATTGTAATTTCAACCAGAAAAAAAAATAAAATAAAAAATAAATGAAAAAAAAAAAAAGACCTTTCCCAATTATTATGAGTTTCATATTGCAGTTATTTCCCTAATAAGAGTGTCAATGGATTAAATAATTACTATCTGGAAGACAGCTTAGTAAAAAGTGTTGGTCGCTCAGTTGTGTCCATTTCTTTGCAACCCCATGGACTATGTAGCCCAGCAGGCTCCTCTGTCCATGGAATTCTCTAGGCAAGAATACTGGAGTGGGTAGCTCTTTCCTTCTCCAGGGGCTCTTACTACTCAGGGATCAAATCCAAGTCTCCTGCATTGCAGGCAGATTCTTTACCATATGAACCGCAGCTTAAGATAAAGCAAATCATAAAAATAAAATTTATAGGAAACAACTAGTAATATCCACACCAGTGTTAAAATTTTAGCAGAATAAGAAACTGGTTGTTTTGGATGCAGTGTATTGGTTTTGAAAAATATAAAGAAGTTATTCACAGTGACTTTTTGTTATTAGGGAAATTAAATATTTTTGGCTAGAGAACTCAGGCAGAGTTAGTTTAGGTTCAAATTTGGCTTTGATATTTGTTTATCACTTGGAGAGACTTTAAAATCTAAGTAAGAAGAAATATTTTTAGTGGTATGTACTTTTAAATACATAGTGATTTTTAATGTTAGGAATGTCAACATTTCTAAAATGTCTACTATTAACATATACATCATGAGGTAAAAAGCATATTTGTACATTCTAAAATATACTCTTGGATACATTAATAATGAATAAGAGCCAACAAGTAAACTACATGATTCAGTATAGAAAAAGAGGGCAGCTACCAAAAGATGCAAAGAGAGGGGGAAGGGTTTCAGGGCCTACACTACATGGGGGGCCACTGAAGTAATTTCCTAAAATCTTGAGCAATTCAGCATCTCTGTTTTTCAGCCTCTTCATTTATAAGACAAAAATGTCAATGTATATAATCAATGAAAAATTGTCCTGACTTTAGAACTCTATGATTATATTAGGGACTTTGGAATTCTGGGCATATATTCTAAACTATTTTGGGACTTAACGTGTTGTTAGTTTACAAGCCAGCATTTAAGCTTCTTGTTGTCGTTCAGTCACTAAGTCGTGTCTGACTGTTTGAAATCCCAGGCACTGCAACACACCAGGCTTCCCTGTCCTTCACCCTCCCCCAGAGCTTGCTCAACCTCATGACCACTGAGTCAGTGATGCCATGCAACCGTCTTGTCCTTTGTTCTCCCTTTCTCCTCCTGCCTTTAATCTTTCCCAGCATCAAGGTCTTTTCCAACGAGTTGGCTCTTTACATCTGGTGACCAAAGTATTGGAGCTTCAGCTTCAGTCCTTCCAGTGAATATTCAGGGTTAATTTTCTTTAGGATGGATTGGTTTGATCTCCTTGCTGCCCAAGGGACTCTCAAGAGTCTCCTCCAGCACCACGATTTGAAAACACCAGTTCTTTGGTGCTCAGCCTTCGTGGTCCAACTCTCACATGCAAGATTCTTATACCTGGTATAACAGCCTATTCTGTGTGTCTCAGTAGCGTGTGTGTAGTAAGTGCCAGATCTTGTATCAAACTGGAGGCAGTTAGTATCTCCTCAATTAATTAATATCCCCCCAAACTACTTGCCAATCACTTGTTAATAGAAAAGCAGCCAAAAGATGAGCAGAAAGAGCATGGTTAACACATCTTTAGCTTTTTCAAGCTTCCTAGATTTATGAATTCTGTTGATGATAAACTACAAAATTACATACTTGTATATGGATATGAGTCTCCCATGGAGAAAGTAAGAAAAGCAGGAGTTTTAATTTTAAAAATTGAAAAATAAATTCTTAAAATTGATGCTGTGTTAATGGCTGGTTTAAAACATGCTTGTAAAGCCAATAGGACAACTTAAATCCTTGAATTATCATCTCTCAGCAGGGGTGATATAGGAGTGCCAGTGTGTATCTACATGTGTATGCGTATATAACTGTGATCCAAGAATGTCCAGAGAAGAAGTAGATAATGTGACATAGGAAAAAGTAGGGTAAATGACTACTTTTCAATGGGGAGTCCTTCATCTGGACTTACCCCCCTTGAAAGCTGCATTCTGTCAAAATAGCCCATCTAGCCACTGCAGAACAGAATTGATAGAAGTACAGAGAAACGAAGAGGAGGGGGGAGAGGGAGATTTAGCATGACAGTGTAGCAGAGGGCAAAGCTGTAAGAATGAGCAGTTACTGGGCAATTTTGCAGAGGATGATTTGGAATAATGGAACTCTCTGAAGAGCCAGAACTGTTGTATACAATAGCAAAGTAGAATCTGTTGTCAACCTCAAAGAAAATTCCTTTTGCTTTGAGAGAGAACTTTGAACGACTGCTGTTAGAGAATTCTCTGTGTGAGTGTGGAAGCCCTGAAAAAAGGGAGTGATTCTAGCGTTTAAGCCTGAAAGTAGGACTGTGCAGAGCAGAATGGCAATGGTGCAAAATATGCACAGGATGAGGGAGGCGTTTTTTCATCCACAAAATCCTTAATGAATAGGACAGGAAGTTAATATGAGAAACTGCAGTCTGCTCAACATAAATTTAGAGAACTGTAGATAGTATGGCTTATAAGATGGTTTCTGGCATTCCCAATCCTTTCATCTTGACAAAATTCTGAGTCAAAGAGCTCTTCAGATACTGTCAGAGAGGCCTGGGAATCAGGTGGAAGCACCTGCCTGTAGCAATCCAGTGTTTGGAGTGGTGAAACTGGTTAGGCAGCATCATTTCCCAAGGGCTGCTGGTGAGCCTGATGCTATCAGAATGGGTCACACATTCCATGTATTTACACTGTAAATATACATGCATATCAGCGTGGCCAGGAATCAGGGGAGCCCAGCTAAAATAATACATTTGGCCAAATGCAAAGTGGTTAACCTCCCATCCATTTCCTACCAGGGTATAAAAACCAATCAACATAAAATTTTGATCTCAAATTCTAATAAATTAACATCAACAAAGAGAAAAATGCAAATAAATGGAATAATACAAATTAGCCTTTGACTGGGACTCACTTGTTTTGGGAGATTTTGGAGATTTGAACTCATTTCTTCCTCTAGCAAAGTAGCTCTTATACAGAAACCTCTAAGTGCAGCCTTGTGGATGAAACAGTGGTCAGAGATCAGTCTCCTCTCTCAAGGCAAAATGTAAATGCTTCATTCTTTTTATTATTTACACTGAACTTGTTTGTGTCAATAATCTGTTAACTGGCTCAGTTTCAAGATAAAGAATTACAAATGCCAGAATGTAAAAGACATTTCATGATGAAGGCAAGCATCTTGAGAAATATAGTACACTTAAATAAAAAAATACACCCCTTTGTTTCCTATTGGTAAGAGGAATATGAATATGACATATAAGAACTGTCTTTGTGTAGAACAAAATTGAAGTAAGAATATTGAAAGAAGGGAGTGTTCTAAGACTAGGGTCCCTCTGATCAATTGCTCCCTGTGCTCTGCAGGGCAAAACTTTTTGTCATCTGTGACTAGGTCTATCAATATATCAACATAGTATCTCATCAAATTCTAAGAGGCTTACACGACTTAATTCATGCTAAAGTCTTATAATAATGCCTGGCACATAATAACTGTGCAAGAAATGTTAACTATATCATTATTACTGTCTCTCTACTGTTTCTAAGCATATTCCTCAAATCAGCGTTCACCATCTTCCTGTAAATCACTTGATGTTTCTGTTAGCAGCAGGGTCAAGTAGAAGTTTTCATTTGTATAGTTTCATAATCCTATAGCTCTATTTCCAAAATCCTAAAATCTCTGGAAGATGAAAAGTTTTCATAGTTTATCTGGTGGCAACATCTGATCTGACTGATAAGCTATTTTTAGTATTTATACATCCCATTCAATGTAAATAATATTTTTGAGTATGGATTATTATACCAACCCTGTTTGAGTTATCTTTCAAATTTGAAAAATTCTCCTTTCTGAAATATATTTGGCCCTAAAGTTTTACATAAATTATAAAGTGGGGCTTCCCTGGTGGCTCAGATGGTATAGAATCTGCCTGTAATGCAGGAGACTAGGGTTCACTCCCTAGGTTGGGAAGATCCCCTGGAGACGAGCATGACAACTCACTCCACTATTCTTGCCTGGAGAATCCCCGTGGACAGAGGAGCCTGGCAGGCTACTGTCCATGGGGTCACAAAGAGTCAGACACGACTGAGCAAGTAAGCACAACACTAGTCAAGAGAGAGAGTGTAGAGGAAATTTCTATCTCTGGCTCTCTAAGGCAAGATTTATTAAGTGAGATGTGAGTTTTTCCAATTATAAACATCCTGAACCAATCAGCGCTCCAGGTCCAAAACATGTGAAGTTCGTTTCCTCCCGTTCATTATCACCAGATCAATCTTCCCTGTTACTCATTATATCTGCTACAGTTTCCAAGAAGCAGTTATTTTGGTTTGGGAACATTTATCAAGATATTATAATTCTACCCCCTCCTCCAATTATTTTAAACTCTTATCCCTGTATCCACATTCATACAAACACACCATCAAATAGAGGTCAAAATAAACTCAGATTTTTGCATGTGTCCCCTCAACCCATTCGTAATGGCCTTTCCATTTTCTTCCACCTGGGGTAAGTCAAGCAATCAGGAATGATGTCTTACCAAACCTCTAAATTTCACTTTTCCCTCCAGAACATGTGCCATTATGGTGAACCATGTAAGTCTCCTATAATTCTGTCAAGTCTTTAGGCAATCCGTCTGGTTTTGTCTCAGGAAGTTGACCGTAGATCTCCATCTAAAAGGCCTGCTATCCTTGCTAACAGCTCCTAAGATCTACAGAGTTGTCTAGGAGGAAATTCTTCTAAGAGCCCTTCCTCTGGTTCTCCAGGGAGTCTAAAGTCATGTGCTTTAAAACTCTCCAAAAAAGGCTTAATCTCCACATCAGATTTAACCACAGTAACTACAGCTGGGTTTAAAAAAATCTGCTGTCACTCACATCACTAACAGAAAGCAGCAGTCTAGGTAGAAGTGAACCAGAAAATCTCTTTTCCGGTGCCCTTACGAAGTTTTCTTTCCCTTTTGTGGTCAAAGAGGCCTCAAGATGTAGAACTACTTAGCCAGTAAGGAGGCCAACAGTAAAGAGGTAAATGCAGGTTTATAACAGATATTAATCCAAACAAGTGGAGCATTCCTGCCCCAGTGAGGTAAAGAGCCAATTTTAAAGGAAATATGGTAAAGTGGCATCTGCATTTGAATTCTCTCTGGGCTATCCTGTTTTAGCTTCTTTGGGCTTCATTTTCGTGATCAGTACCATCAGCATCATTACATCTGCTTTTGCAGAATTACCCCAGGTCTTGGAAGAAAAGTCACTAAACTGGGATTCAAATTTATACCCGTTTTGATGCTAAAAACACTGATCTTATTTTTGCATCATGTGGTCTCTGGAAAGTTCATGAACAAAACACAACACCCCGTCTGCTGCTAAACAACCACGGCGAGCTGTTACTATCGCATGAGAGAACATTTGGGCTGTTTAACTTGTGAGGGTGGAACCTGGTATTGATCAGGGCTACAAGCAGAGCGTGGCTGCAGTGTTAGTTAAAAGACTACCTTGGCCTAAGTAACAGAGTGTCAGGAAGGGCAACCTGGAGCTGGCTGTGGTTCTTCTATGGTTGGAGGTAGATCTGGATACGTGGAACCATGTAGCAAACCTTAAGAAGTCCCATGAAAGCATCTGGAGCTCACTGAGAGCTGAAGACAAGAGAAGAAACCTTTAAGATAAGAGACCGACTGCCCACAAGCCTTTCAAGAAGCCTTTCATGACCTAAGAGCTAGTTTTCTCCAGTGACGTATATAAATGAAGAAGCCCTCAGCTTCCTGAGATGGTTATGTTTCAAAATCTTGTTGGTATCACCTTTAAACCACACTTAGATGAGAAAAGGAAACAAGGTCCTACTGTATACCTCAGGGAACTATATTAAATGTCCTATAATAAACCATAATGGAAAGAATTTTAAGAAGAATGAATACATATGTATAACTGAATCGCTTTGCTGTATAGCAGAAATTAACATTGTAAATCAACTGTACTTCAATAAAAAGTAAAATACCACTTATTTTTTTCCCCCTAAACCCAGGAGCTTATCTGCACTGGACATGACGGGAAAACAGCTTTATAAACCATTGCTACACACTGGTAAGGAGGATGCGCAATTTACACTTCAAAAGGAGGCTCCTGGAAGGACAGCCTGAAGACTGTCTCAGGTCAGTGACATTTCCTGCTGGATGCTGTTTCCTCACAAAAGCATTTTTGTTGAGACGTTGAGGTGGGGGGTAACTAAGTGGGTATAGGTCTTAAAATAAATAGCTGTGCTGTACTTAGTCCCTCAGTTGTGTCTGACTCTTTGCAACCCCGTGGACTGTAGCCCAGCCAGGCTCCTCTGTCCACGGGGATTCTCCAGGCAAGAATACTGGAGTGGGTTGCCATGCCTTCCTCCAGGGGATCTTCCCAACCCAAGGATGGAACCCAGGTCTCTTGCATTGCAGGTGGATTCTTTACCCTCTGAGTCACCACGGAAGTCTCAAAAAAGGGCTTAAAATAAGGCAAAAATAGGTAACTGGTATTAATTTCCGTCTTTCTCAATTTTACTGTATGTTATCATCCCCTCTGTGGATCTAGAAGAAAAAAAGTCTCTATATGTCTCTATTAATAAATACATATAAATTATGGAGCACATCAATTTACAGTGCTGAGAGGAATACATTATGTTCTGCTTTAGTTCCCCTTGGTCAGATTATAGAAGATGGCATAGATTTAGGGTCCATTTGGATTATAAACAAGTGATAACAGGTCCAGAATTGTGAGCACTTCCCAAATGTATACAGTAGCAAGGTTTTCAACAGCCACCAGCACATGTCGGTTACTGTCAGTGTCTGTCCTTCTAAATCTCTGGTCCCTCCTCTGGCGCGTGAACTCCCTGGGGACTGAGACGGAGCTTGCACGGTGGCATGGCCTGCAGCAACGCTCTACAAATGCTGGGACTCCTAGCAGTGTCGTATGACTCAGAGTATGTCTTGTGAAATTTAAGAACGTGGTCTCTGCTCCTCAATCTGCGGACAGAACTGACCCTGAAGGGAAATTGTCGGGAGCTATTCTGTGTTCTTATTGGATGATGTGCCATATACAGCTTGAAAGTCACCTTTTACATAAAAACAAATATTTCAGTTGACTAACATAAGGCATCGATGGCAAGTTTGTTTCTGTCTAATAAAATTATACAACGCATGAAGCTACAGGAAGCTCCCATTCCGCCTATCTTCATTTTCCAGCTAAATTAAGCTCCAGGAAAGGAAATAGGCTTCTCTCTCACAGCCAGCCACTTTTAAACAATCTCAAAGGTCTATTCCCTATGGGTTAAACTTTGGCAGAACACTGCTATTAGCCTGTGTATGGGGTCATGTGAAATACTGTGATCAGGACAGTCAGTGGTCCACTGTTTACTACTAGATACCCCCTTTCTTGTATGTCCTGCCTGGGAAAAGAACTCTCCATGTGTAATGCAATAGGAAAACAATGGGAATGGTTGAAGGAGTTGTGCTACGTACAACTATTGAAACTGTATAGTTATTCGGTTCCAAACAATTACTAGTTCAACCCTGGGAGCTTATTATTGTCTGGATTTCCCAATCACACACCCAACCATTCAGAAACGCAGCTGGAAGTTTCCTTTTCTATTGCCTCATTCTATATCAATCGCTCTCTGATAAAGATGGTTACATTAACCAACAGATCTGAGAAAGACAGAGCATTGGTTCCATTCAAACATGAATGTTTTGTTATTATTTAGGAAGCCTGTATAAAGTGGTGCCACCCGTTCTTGCCTGCTGAGCCTCTGCGTTTTCTGTTAGTGAGCACGCCAAAGGCTTTGAGGGAGTGGGTATACAGTAATCCAGTTTGAAGGCAGATAAAGGATTGCATCATACATCATGTGGAAAGCCATAAAGGCATATATCATTTTGCAGATGTACAAGCAAGGCAGGGAGGATCTCTCCAGCCCTTAACCTCAGGCAGAAGATGCTGATCCAAGATGACTTTGAAGCTTTGGAGACTTAGGAAGATCGACTTTTCCTTGTAACACATTCTGATTATTTTCATCTTATGGGCACTCCCTCTGACTTGTAAATTTGACATATGTCTCTTTCACACAGGCTCTTGACTTGGCAGACACAGAGGAAATGAGGAAACTGTGCCAAATTAAAATGAACACATTTTGAAAACACTGAAATTTTGATAATGGTAGTGATGCTTTTTTGTAGGAGAGGCAAAAAAAAAAAAAAAGTTGAATTGAGATTCTGATCCTCTCTAAGAAGTGAACAATTATATATTAACTATTCTATCAGGCTCTGAACTTTTCTATTTCTCTATCTTGACCAGAAAACTTTAAAAGCCATTTACCAATTAGTTCAGTAAATTTCAGTATGTTGTTGCCTTAGCATTTTGCCACAAAAACAAAAAGCTTTTCTTTATTAAAAAGAGACCAGGTGTCAGAAAATACAAGTGTTGCTTCTAGTTCTTTCCTTAACTAACCAGTGACAATAGGCAAATTGTTTAACTTTATAGCTTTTATAGCTGTTGAAGTTGGGACCATTATACACTAAGGGCACAAAGGCTGCAAATTAGGTAGCAAATTTAAAGTTGCAAAGGTTAAAAATAGAAAAAAAAAATCATTTCCTAAATGCAAACCACTTCAAAAAACATGTTTATCTCAATTAGTGTGGCACACCTCAAAATGTAATTGATTTCTTCTTTCTATTGGTTTCTTATTTTCCTTTGTCGCAGGGGGAAAAGGTGAACTTGAACTTGCTCACTCAAGGTGACTATGTCCTTGCAGTTTAAGACAGTCTCTTTCTATCCCAACAGGATTTCAGTTACTCAGCTCTGGGGTCTTTTCACCCATCTTCTCGTATAATTTTCCATGGTTGTCTTTTAAGAAGTTCAAGCACTGTACTACCAGGGATTGGCAGAAAGATGCCTCACACTTGTGTAGTCCTGCTGTGGTTTGCCCGTGTTTTTGCTGATGGGTGTCTGTTGAACTACATCTGGTTTCACCTGCTTTTTAGATGTTGCTTTGTAACTGGACACTGGAGGCCCTAGTCTCTGACATAGCCCATCTTCTCTAGATCTTAATGCCATCTCCTTATACCAACCCTAGACCTCTTCTGGCTGGTGTGTGAGTGAGTGAGTGAGTGTGTGAGTGAGTGAGTGAGTGAGTGAGTGAGTGTGTGTGTGAGTGTGTGAGTGTGTGATGCCTGGCAAGTACTCTTACTTCTGGCTAGTAAGGATGGACTCTCTCAAAGGGCAGACTCCTCTGGCTCTTGCTTCAGTGTATATAACAGGCTCTAGGTTCATCCACCTCACTATAACTAACTCAAATCCATTCCTTTTTGTGGCTGAATAATATTCCATTGTATATGTGTAGCACATCTTTTCTATCTAGTCGTCTGTCAATGGATATCTAGGTTGCTTCCATGTGCTGGCTATTGTAAATAGTGCTGGTAGGTAGATTCTTAACCACTAGACCATCAGGGAAGTCTCAAGCTTGAGTTTTAGATTCACATTGTAGGTGGAATGATAATAAATTTCCATTTTTGTAGGTCAAACTGGTTAAATGTTAGGAATTTCATGTGATTCAATATACAAAAATATGATTTTGAAAGTCTGACAAAATTCTCCTTTCTTATGAAAGCCTGATTTTTCAAAATTACTATCTCCCTGTGAAACTTAAAAATCTCAGTACACTTAAACTGTTGTTCTTTGTACTATGCACTTGCTACTTTGCCCTATCCTGAGGCGTAACCCTCAGTCTCAGGGTTTACTCTTATGGCAAAAAGAAAGTCAAGGGAAAAACAAAAATAAAGGTAAACTACTGAGACTAGAATTTATATCAGAGGGTGTTTCAAAACATTATTTTTCTACAACTACAAAGATTGAGATCAGAACCTGGTGTTATAGTTCTAAGTTCACCTTAAGAAAGGGATATAAGCGCATTGATGTACCACATTGTATCAGAAAGAAATGATGTTAAAATTTATTTCTGAGCTGATTTAGTTGAAGTTTTTTGGGAAAGTGAAAGATGAGACTGGAATGACTAGCACTAGAGTTTTAAGAATAATGTTCCTTTATACTTCTATAAATATTAAGATTTTTAAAAGCTTTCATAAAAATTTTATTTCATTTAGTTCTTGGTAAAAAACAAAAACAAAACCAAAAAAAACCCTGTAGACCTCTAAGTTTTTAACAGAGAAACTGGTTTGGCCCAAGTTAAAGAGCTGTTAAGTTACATGGGGAAATGAGTGGGCTTAGACAGTTAGTATGTCTTGAGTATTTCCCTCCTCAAAATAATCATCTGTCCTGGGAAAGAGCCGTAAGAGCCACATGTCTGAGAGCTGAATAAGCTGTGAGATATGTACAGTCAATGTGTATATAAGTTGAGGTATTCAACGTGCGACTCTTCTACAGGAGAGTGAAATCATGGCCTATTATCTCTCTCCCATTGGCTAGAGACATACATTACTTAATTTTTATAATTCTCAATTTGCTCTTCTATCAAATGAAGGAGAGAAATTGGGTAATCTCTGGCTCTTCTCAAGTTGCTATTATCACCTTGGATGATGAGATGGAAAATATTCTCTTACTCTCTTTAAAACGGATTATGCTTTTGGTTTACTTTTTTTGCATTCCAGTTCTCTTAGGAAAGCTTTACAGGCTGTGAGTTTACTTTTCTTTGTCTCTTGTACCTTTTGATGGCTGTAAGAATGCTGTTTTACTAAGGTCGTATCTTGGCAAGTGTCTTAAATGTAAAATATTGATAGAAAAAGCAATTTTCACCATATAACTACAAGTTTCCATCATATAAACTTGACATGAAGGCATAATATTTGCATTATTGTTACCAGTTAATGGAAGAAAATAAAAAAAATACTATTTCTTAATAAAATATGAAGCATTTTTATTTTCTAAATTAAAATTTACTATTGTATTATATAAACAGCAGAAATAAAAGGAGTAGTCATTTATATGGCTTCCATGGTGGCTCAGACGGTAAAGAATCCGCCTGCAATGCAAGAGACCTGGATGCTTTAGGAAAGAACCCATTTCTTTTTTCATTTTGCAGAGGCTGCCCACATTCCTTGGCTCCTGGTGTCTTTCCTCTATCTTCATCTTCAAAGCAGTGACATTGCATTTCTCTGTCCCTTTCTCATGATTGCATCATCTGACCATAGTCAGACAAGGTTCACCAGTTTTTGGTTTTGTTTTTCTTTTAAATGTATTTGGCTGTATCATGTCTTAGTCATGGCATGCGAGATCTTTGTTGCGGCCTGTGGGGTCTAGTTCCCTGACCAGGGATGGAACCTGGGCCCTCTGAATTGGACGGACCATTGGACTACCTGGAAAAGTCCCAAGCTTTTCCACTGTTAAGGACTCCTGTGATCATGTTAGGTCAACCTGGGTAATCCAAGATACTCTCCCCATTTCAGGGTTCTTAACATTAGACGCATCCGCACAGCCTCTTTTTCTATGTAAGATAATATTCACAGGTTCTAGGGTTTAGGATGAGAACTTATAGTGGGGTTACTATTTTACCTATCATAGCCACTTTTTATCATGATGAAATTCACTCATTTACATTTAATATTAATGACTAGCTGCCTTCTTAGAACAAAACAGATTTCTTTTTTTGTTGGTGATGTTTTTATTTTTTGCTCCTTTACTTGCAAGGATTTTGCTACTCTATTTTTCAATTGAAATATAACAGACATACAATATTACGTTAGTTTCAGATGTACTACATAGTGATTTGACACTTGCATGTATTATGAAATGATCTCCATGATAAGTCTAGTAACCATCTGTCCCCATACAAAGTTATTACAATATTATTGACCATATCCTTATACTGTATGCTACACCCCTTTGCAAAACAGTTTTCAGTAGAAGTTTCTATGTTTTTGGATTTTAGTTCTCTTAACACCTATTGGTTTATAATTTAGACACATAAGACCAAACTTGAGACCAAGTTTTTAGAATTTTTTTCTTAGGCCACACTGTGTAGCATGTAGAATCTTAGTTCCATGATCAGAGATCAAACCCATGCCCCTTGCCTTGAGAGTGTGGAGTCTTAACTGCTGGGTTACCAAAGAAGTTCCTTAAAATATAGAGAGAGTTTTCAGCATTTTTATTTGTAGTGGACAGCTATTTTTGTCTGTTTCTACCATGTGGTCCTATTCTTAGTAATATCCCAATTATCTTTGGGTAATCTCCCATTTTTGCTCTGAGGCTATATGACTTGGGTGCAGCTGACCCTACTCAAGGTTCCACTGGTGCCTGCATGATTCAAGCATTTCCATCCACAACTTGACATCACCCAGTCACAATGATTCATTCACAAAATTCCAAGAGAGTAAACTGCGGAACTTAGATGAGATTTCTCTAGGAGTCCTTGTCCCACTGGGGTTGCTTACAGTGTAAGTTTGGAACCACTATTGTCCATCTCAGTCTAGCAAGGGGAAGAACATGCCTAAGCATGAACCCAAGGGTTAGAAGACAAGAGACAGAGAATCATGGTTCTCATTGACATTATCCAAGAATCTATAACTAGTCATGCCTCAGATGTTTATTACAAAAGTCTATACATCTCCTTTTTTGTCTAAGCAAGTATAATTTGTGCTCCTGACATTTGCTACCACATAAGTCTTAACCGAAGAGGCCATAGACTTAAATACAGGTAATAAACCCACATGCTTTAGAACAAACTTCAGGTGAGTAAGAATTCTGACACACACTCTCACATTAATTGCTGAAGCACTATGGTGCTTCACTGGCTTGGCCTGCCCAGAATAACTGGTGTCATCATTTATAAAAATACAACTGCTGATGGCCTAGTAGATTATTCCCTCTGTGATGTCACATAAACCCAGAGAACTGTCTATAGCTATGGCAGACAGCAATCCTTGCAAAGTGTTGAATGCTCAGCTGAGGACCAGTCCAACAATGCAGACGTCACTTGACTTTTCTCTGCCAAGTATGATATATGTTTCATGAATACATATGGATAGGAGGTATGTGAAAACTGGGGGTGATAAGCTAGGAAGGAATGTTTGTGAAAGTAAATTGCAGAGTATTTAATAAACGGTTTGAATGAAGACAGGAAGTTTTTTTAACAACCATGTTGTGAATGTCAGGACCCAGATCCAAGAATGGAAAAAACTGTTTTATAGCTTCCTGCTGTTATGTTCTTTCTAGGTTATTTGTTTATTATTGTTAAAGATTTATATTCCTCAACAATTATTCTCTCTCTCTCTTTTTCTTTTTTTTTGGTAGTGGTGCACCACTGGGAAAATGGTTCTTATGTACACAATTTATTCATCGTTTTGGATCCCCATACTAATGAAATTGGAAAAAAATCTTATTAAAATAGCAGGACACAAAAATAATTTGATCATAAAATATGTATGTGTATAAACTCATTTATGTAGAAAGAGAAATAATATGAAAAAAATTATGTTGAGGCAATAAGATTATGGCTAATTTTTATCTTGCTTAAAATTTTGGTAAATATTATTAATAAAAGGTTAGGCACTATGTTTTTGGTAGGGATAATAGTTTATATGTAAGAATGTTTGTTAAACTATTCTCTATGTGGCATACGTAGCAGTTTTTTTGTGGGTCATCAACTTAAAGTTGACTATTGTTAATTTTCAAGCAAATGCTGCCATACTCCTGTGACATTTTCACCCCTGACTTCTGTTTCCCAAGGGTCAGAATTAACAGTCTTGGGAAACTGTCTTAGTTTTGGCTCTTAAATTCCCCCATGACTCATCAGCAGCACTAGAAGAGGTGACATAAAGATATTTTGTATTGATGGCTTTGTTCAGCCACCAAACAAGGACCAGGCTCTGGGAATCAGTTCTTGGACCGCTCACTGACAGCACTTTGGTGTACTTAGAAGGGCCATACGCTTTCCCCAAGTTCCGAGAGACTAAAAGCAGCCATCTGCCCTATTAGAGCTGCTACATTTCTAACTTGAATTTTTTTCTGAACTGACGTAGACTAAGCAGAAGAGATTTCCAGAAACATTTCTTAGCAAGTCTGATTTTTCAGAGGTAGCTGCTCTTCCCTTATCACAAAACCCAGAAGGCTTTTAACCAGGGGTTAAAAATATAAATTCCTACATGGGCCATTCAGGTAAACATGAGCGAGTGAAGGGGGTTAGTGAGGATTGTCGTGAACTCTGGCACTCACAGCCCATAGATAGGAAGCAGCCACACAGCTGTAACCATTTCTCACTGTGCATGAAAGGAGCCCTGTGCACAAGGAAACCAAAAATCTGAAAACTGCTTGGAAACTTGTGAAACCTGTGAACTCTGGGACCACCCTAGATGCTCTACTTCATCTGCTTGGGGGGTAGGCTCAGTATTCTGAATTTGTGTCTCTCATCCAAAGTAATTTGATACAGAAGATCCCAGCATCATTCTTTGAAAAATGCTCTTAAAAGACAGTGAGTGAATGACTGAACAGAAAATGGCAGCTAGTGAAAGGGATCAGAAAATGTTACCCCAAAATATACTGCTTTGGCATATTGACTATTCTGAGCTGAAGGGAACTGAGAAATAGCAGATGCTGGAAAGGCTCTCTACCCTTCCCCTTTCTGTCTAAAAGCAAAGCGTACATTTTCTATGAGATAGGTGTCCTCCCCACACCGTTCTTATCACTGGAGACAGGGAGTTGATGCTGAGATGAATCTGCCAACAGATTTTACCAGGTGACCCTTATCTTCCATTAATTTCACCCATATATTTACCTTCCCACAATTTGTCACCTCCAAAAAACCCAACTCCTTTGTTCAAATGGTATATAAACTCTCAGGCCTAGCCAGTACTTTGAGGTTTTTGCTTCTTTCCTATGTTGTTCAGTCACTCAGTCGTTTCCAACTCTTTGCAACCCCATGGACTGCATGCAGCACACCAGGCTTCTGTCTCCTTCACCATCTCCCGGAACTTGTTCAAACTCATGTCAATTGAGTTGGTGATGCCATCCAGCCATCTCATCCTCTGTAGTCTCCTCCTCCTCCTGCCTTCAGTCTTTCCCAGGATCAGGGTCTTTTCTAATGAGTTGGCTCTTTGGATCAGGTAGCCAAAGTATTGGAGCTTCAGCATCAGTCCTTCCTATGAATATTTAGGGTTGATCTCCTTTAGGATTGACTGATTTGATCTTCTTGCAGTCCAAGGGACTCTAAAAAGTCTTCTCCAACACTACAGTTCAAAAGCATCAGTTCTTTGGCACTCAGCCTTCTTTATGATACAACTCTCACATCCATACATGACTGCTGGAAAAATCATAGCTTTAACTAAATGGACTTTTGTCAGCAAATAATGTCTCTACTTTTAAATACACTGTCTAGGTTTGTCATAGCTTTTCTTCCAAGGAACAAATGTCTTTTAATCTCATGGCTGCAGTCACCATCTTCAGTGATTTTGGAGCCCATGAAAATAAAATCTGTCACTATTTCCATTGTTTCCCCTTCTATTTGCCATGAAGTGATGGGACCGGATGCCATGATCTTAGTTTTGTGAATGTTGAGTTTTAATCTAGCTTTTCCACTCTCCTCTTTCACCTTCATCAAGAGACTCTTTAGTTCCTCTTCAGTCTCTGCCACAAGGGTGGTGTCATCTGCATATCTGAGGTTATTGATATTCTTCTGGCAATCTGTGGATTCCAGCTTGTGCTTCATCCAGTCTGGCATTTCGCATTATGTACTCTTCATAGAAGTTAATTAAGTAGGGTGACCATATATAGCCTTGACATACTCCTTTCCCAATTTGGAACCAGCCCATTGTTCCATGTCTGGTTCTGATTGTTGCCTTTTGACCTGCAGACATGTTTCACAGGAGGCAGGTAAGGTGGTCCCATCTGGTGGTCCCATCTCTTTAAGAATTTTCCACAGTTTGTTGTGACCCACACAGTCAAAGGCTTTAGCATAGTTAATGAAGCAGAAGTAGATATTTTTCTGGAATGCTCTTGTTTTTTCTATAATCCAGCAGACATTGGAAATTTGGTCTCTGGTTCCTCTGCCTTTTCTAAATCCATCTTGAACATCTAGGAATTCTCGGTTTATGTACTGTTGAAGCCTAGCCTAGACAATTTTGAGCATTACTTTGCTAGCATGGGAAATGAGTGTAATGGTGTGGTAGTTTGAACATTCTTTGGCATTGCCCTTCTTTGGGACTGAAATGAAATCTTTCCTATAAAGCTCCTTAATTTGTCCTTTGTTGATTTAATTTGCAGACTCCATTAACTAAACATAAGAGTATAGAGCAAAGCTTTTCTTTCCCTACACTAGTATTCACCTAGTTGAGTAGATTACCTGCCAGTTCCCTCACTACCTTGCCTAAACCATGTAAGACTATTACCTACCCGTGCTGTAGCCCTGGGCCTCAAAAACCCCTGGTCAAGGTGCATATGGAGAGAGGTAAGAGAAAACTAAAGGTTTTATTGGTTTTTCTGGACTAAGTTTAGGGATGTGACTGGTTAGTATTGCTTGAGACTTTGGCCTTACTGCAAGAACGTGCTCCAGTGACCTTTATAAAAAGAATACCTTGAAGGAATTTCACCGATTTTATCTTGCTCACCCTGATACTCTCATTGGTACCTCGTTTCACTTGCCATTTTTTCATGTTAAGAAAACAAAGTCACTCATTTCTCCTTTGACCCTCTGTTGTTGACCAACTGGTCCTGAAGGTGGATTCATTAGTGGTTTGACAAAGCTTACAAATATGACAATAAGGAAATGGTAAAAAATAAACATAATCAAGGGCCCTCATAGGAAGGAAGCACACAGTCTGGGCTAGGGTAGATCAGTAAGGGACTAAGTTAAATAGGATTGGGATGTTGCAATAGCTACAGAGTGGTGGGGGATGCAATGCATGGAATGGGGACAGATAAAGGTAGCAAAGGCCTGATTGATGTGGAGCACTGAGGAAGATTCTCAGAGATCCTGCTCTTCTCCTGAGTTTTCTCTGAAGTTGGCACAAAAACACCTTCTTCTGTCAGTCTGTCAGTAATTATTCAAATATTTTTGTTTTAGTTTTGCTTTACTTTTTATATCCAATTTTCTTTATTTTCAGGCTTTTTATATTCACTTTTCTAATCAGTCAAATTCATAGGGAATATAGTTTAAAAGATTCCCATTACCTCATATATATATATATGTAATTTAAAAAAATCTTTTTATTTTGTATTGAGTATAGCCAATTAACATTGTGTGATAATCTCAGGTGGATGGTGAAGGGACTCAGCCATATACATATGTGTATCCACTCTCCCCCAGAACTCCCCTCCATCCAGGCTGCCACATAACATTGAGCAGAGTTCTATGTGCTATACAGTAGGTCCTCGTTATCCATTGCAAATACATGGGCTTTTAATATTTTAAATATAGCAGTGTGTGCTATTGGAGAAGGAAATGGCAACCCACTCCAGTGTGCTTGCCTGGAGAATCCCAGGGACGGGGGAGCCTGGTAGGCTGCCGTCTATGGGGTCGCACAGAGTCGGACACGACTGAAGCGACTTAGCAGCAGCAGCAGTGTGTGCTATATTTAAAACAGCACACTCATTTCTCCTTTGACTCTCTGTTGACCTTCCTCCCTGACAACCATAAGTTCATTCTTTAAGTCTGTGAGTCTGTTTCTGTTTTGTAAATAAGTTCATTTGTCTAATTTCTTTTTAGATTTCACATGTAAGAGGGTGTTACAAAATGTTTTTGCTTCTCTTTACAGCTGACTTCACTCAGCATGACAATCTCTAGGTTCTTCTATGGTGCTGCATCTAGGTTCTTCTATGGTGCTGCAAATGGCATTGTTTCATTTTTTTAATGGCCCTGTAATAGTCCACTGTATATATGTACCACATCTTCTTTATCCATTCCTCTGTCAAAGGCTGAGGTCACTGCCATGTCTTGGCTGTTGTAAACAGTGCTTCAGTGAACACTGGGGTGAACATATCCTTTCTGACCCTGTTTTTCTCTGGGTATATGCCCAGGAGGCCTCACACACATATTTTTATCATCAGCAAAAACCCTTGCTAATCATTAGTACAAATACAAATGAGAGACAGTCATGGGAATAACCACCTAAGCATTCCTTCTTTGACCTAGATTTATCCAAAATAACCACACATCACTGATGATTATTCATGCCATCCTGACTTCTGTAATAGAATAAACATAATTCCATTGTGCGTGTGCATCTGAGTTTCGGGTGTCGCCTTTCTAAAAGGAACAGACACCTTCAAGAAAAGGAAAGGAACGCTGATGATGCAGGAGCTTCCGGATGCTTTTTTCAACAAAATCCTACAACACGATTCCGGTGTTAGAGCAATGAAGAAACCAAGGCACAAACAAATACTAGGATTAGCAGAGCTGGGAGTCAGATGCCAGTTTTTCGGCTTCTCTCCACTCTCTGCTCTTTCTCCGGAGAACTGGATCTTCAAGGCAGATGTTAAAATGTCTCTGACAAATAATGGATACACCAACATGTTACACTAAACATCTGTGCCTGCAGGTGCTATTTGGAAGTGGTGGGGCGTTTTCGCTGGGGATCAGAAGCCGTTACTTAAGTGTCCGTGGAAACATGACCTTGAGGATGACCACCAAGGAGACCTACCCACACAGTTCAGAGCTCCTGCCCCTCGTATGCCTGGCCCCGTTCTATGGGACATCCCACACACCAGTTTCAGTAAATATTCAAGGGTAAACATGCAGACTGTCTTGAGAATTTTCTGTATTTTTGAAAACACTACGAATAGGAAGTCTGGTCCTGCAAGGTGAAGATCAGGCCTGAGTCTTTAACCTGAGCCCAACCCCCCTCCCAAGCTCACAAATGAGAGGCGAGCAGGGGCTTGCTGGGTGGGTTTGAAGGGATAGTAGTTTAAGGCTCCATTTTTCTATTGACTCTTTTTCTCATTCTGTGTGTGTGTGCATGCGTGTGTGTGTGTGTGTGTGTGCATGTGTGTTGTCTGATCACCTTTTACAGTTAGGGCTGCCAGCTGAGAGGCTGTGTTTATATTCTTTAAGATTAGGAACAGGCCCTTGTCTATTTGACACTGCAGCTTGCTGACTAAGCCGGCACCATTGTCATTCCAGAAACTCTCTCTGAAATGGTCCTCTCCTGTGAACATTGTGTTTCCTGAAGGGGCCTGGTCAGCAGCCTCCAAGCAGGGTCTGTTTTGCTGCTTCTGAAGACACCTTAAACTTTCCACCAGTCTCTTGCACCTTCCTCTCCTCGGGCAAATGTCTCTTTGAAAGGTTGCTTTGCGGTCCTCTATTCACCTCTGTGGCTTCCCAGGTGGTGCTAGTGGTAAAGAACCCTCCTGCCAATGCAGGAGACGCAAGAGACAAGGGTTCAGTCCCTGGGTGGGGAAGATCCCCTGGAGGGAGGGCATGGCGACCCACACCAGTATTCTTGCCTAGAGAATCCCATGGACAGAGGAGCCTGGCAGGCAGTGTAGTCCACAGGGTCGCGCAGAGTTGGACACAACTGAAAAGACTTAGCACACACGCAAGCATCCACCTGTATGAAACATTTCTTTTGTTTCATTGGGAAGAAGTCTCTGTGCCCTGCAAATACAGAAGAGACAAAGACATAATTCCTAACTTTTACTCTGGAGTTAGTTTGAAACCACCAGCATTCTATTACTCTTGGAAGCAAATTTCAAAACATGTCTATGACTCATTCCTCATTCACAAACTTTGTATTTTCTTCCTAAAAAGCTTGTTGACCCTGAAGAGCTTACTCCCGGAATTTTATCACTGCCCTGGAATCCAGAAGGCACCGCAGATGAAGCCAAACGGAGTCAGGGACCTGGGGCTCACATTGCAGATTCGCCCTCGTTATCTATGACCCACATGCCCCAGAGTCACAGTGGAGATTAGAAAACTATAATTCTGTCCTACCTACTGACGGGCTACAGGGGACCCTGGCTCCATTTCAGTCAGGGTGGCTTCCGTCTTCCTACTTTCCCTCCCTGACCTTGTCAGCTGGATGGAGTGCTCTGCACAGAGCTGGGAATGGGTCCTGCACAAGGCCAGTACTGCCACAGCCTGGGCGTTTCATCACTCCAACAGTCTTGCTTGCTCGGTTGTGTTCAAGCCCATTTCCCCTCTCTCTGCCCTATTGCCCCTTGTTCCTCCACCTCCCTCATTCCTGCAAAGCAGGCTACTTCTGCCTAAAGTAGGGCATCATTTCAGAGTATTTTCAAATTACTGCATGTATAAGCAAACTGTTATATAGGGAACTCCGAATCAAGTAACTAACTCATCTCTCCCCTATTAACTGATATTTGGACCATGTTAGAAACTCTTGAAGGCCATTAAAACATTCTCTAACATGTTTTAAAGCTATCCAGTTCCTAAATTCCTGTGTTAATGACGAAGTTGACATTAACTCTTGTAAGCCATTACTGTTATATTGTTATACTACCCTGAATGTTAAGATCCTCCTTGATATCAAGGAGGGTCTTTTTAAAAAAATTTTTATTTTATTGGAGTATAGTTGACTTACAATGTTGTGTTCATTTCAGGTGTACAGCAAAGTGATTCATATATATATATTCTCGTATATATTTTCGTAGTATTTTCTATTATGGTTTGTTACAGGATATTGAATATTGTTCCCTGTGTATACATAGGTCTTTGCTTGGTTATCTGTCTTATATATAGTAGTTCAGTTCAGTTCAGTCGCTCAGTTTTTTCCAACTCTTTGCGACCCCATGAACCACAGCACGCCAGGCCTCCCTGTCCATCACCAACTCCCGGAGTTCACCCAAACCCATATCCATTGAGTTGATGATGCCATCCAACCATCTCATTCTCTGTTGTCCCCTTCTCCTCCTGCCCTCAATCTTTCCCAGCATTGGGGTCTTTTCAAATGAGTCAGCTCTTTGCATCAGGTGGCCAAAGTATTGGAGTTTCTGGTTCAGCACCAGTCCTTCCGATGAACACCCAGGACTGATCTCCTTTAGGGTGGACTGGTTGGATATCCTTGCAGTCCAAGGGACTCTTAAGAGCCTTCTCCAACACCACAGTTCAAAAACCTCAATTCTTCGGCGTTCAGCTTTCTTTATAGTCCAATTCTCACATCCATACATGACCACTGGAAAAACCATAGCCTTGACTAGATGGACCTTTGCTGACAAAGTAATGTCTCTGCTTTTCAATATGCTGCCTAGGTTGGTCATAGCTTTCCTTCCAAAGAGTAAGCATCTTTTAATTTCATGGCTACAATCACCATCTGCAGTGATTTTGAAGCCCAGAAAAATAAAGTGAGCCACTGTTTCCCTATCTATTTGTCATGAAGTGATGGGACCTGATGCCATGATCTTAGTTTTCTGAATGTTGAGCTTTAAGCCAACTTTTTCACTTTCATCAAGAGGCTCTTTAGTTCCTCTTCACTTTCTGCCGTAAGGGTGGTGTCATCTGCATATCTGAGGTTTTTGATATTTCTCCCGGCAATCTTGACTCCAGCCTGTGCTTCCTTCAGCCCAGCATTTATGTATGTTAATCCCAAGCTCCTGATTTATCCCTCTCTGCTTTGTTTCCCCTGTGGCAATGATAAGTTTGTTTTTGAAGTCTTTGAGAGTCTGTTTTTATTATGTGAATAGGAAGGTCTTAATTACTAGATAGACTCAAATCAGTTAATTCCTTCTGAAGCCCACTAACCTGTGTTCTACTGTAAAAAAAAATTTACTTTTGAAATAAAATACATTAAATATTTTTACATCCTCAAATGGTTTTTTAAAAAGTACTGTCATAAAGTAGGACACCCATTCTAATGTAAAAATTTGAAAGATAATAAAGGAATGAGAAAATTTTCCAAGGGCTAATCCCAGGAAAAAAACTGAAAAAAGAAAACACTGCATATGCCCTTTTTCTAAAACTGTATTATTCCATGTATATAGGAGTTTAGTTTCCATGCGTGTGCGCTAAGTCACTTCAGTTGTGTTCTCTTTGTGACCCTACAGATTGTACTCTGCCAGGCTCCTCTGTCCGTGGGATTCTCCAGGCAAGAATACTGGAGTGGGTTGCCATGCCCTCTTCCAGGGGATCTTTCCAACCTAGGGATTGAACCCTTGTCTCTTGTGTCTCCTGCATTGGCAGGAGAGTTCTTTACCACAGTGCCACCTGGGAAGGTTAACAGAGAATATTAAAAATCCTCCAAGGTCTTATCACTTCTCACACGAGTGGCCTGATGAGATGTACCTACTTTTATATCAAGAATTGCTCTATTGTAAGTCCTCATCATCTGAGAGCCTTAACACATTCAGAACTATCCTACTGGGAATTCAGCTCAGTGCTTTGATGAAGTCTTTGTTTACTGTCTTTAATGTGGTGTTACATCTGTAGAGTTTCCATATAGATTAATTGTGAACAGACATCACATTCGTTTTTGGCAATCTCTTCCCTCGAAGAAACTAATTTTTTTTTTAATTTTTTGAACTGAATATAGAATTTTTGTCTTTGAAATTTCTTAAATCTGATAAATGGATTCTGATATAATACAGCCCATGAGTTCCAGTTCCATTAGGTGGAAACCAATAATGGTCACATGTAATGGAACTACTGTGAAACAGTGTTTATCTTGTTTGTTTGATTATATTAAATACCTGCCTAAAATGTAAAGAAGGTAAAGTATAAAACCTTGAAAGAACACAGGTTTTAGGGGAAAAAAAAACAAAAGTTCTGCTAGGAAAAAAAAATTCAATTTGAATTAAATCTTTTTATTTTTTCCAATTCAAAGAAACCATTCTTTGGAAAGAAGAGCAGTAGAGTGGGTAGCAAATATTATATATTGGTAACCTAGTCACCATGTTAAAAACATTTAGATTGAGCAATTGCGTTTAGGTAATAACGTTTAGAGCCCCTGTACTGCATCAGTCATGATGTCTTCTTTAGATTTGTTTGCCTGATTGTCTTGATTTGTTTTTCTTTTTATCTCCCATAAATCACAAAGCAGAGTACACAGAAAAAGAGAGATAGGAATCAGCGACCACAGGAAATTTCTGGTTTCTGATGGAAGGGGAACAGAATACCATGATTAAGGTCTAAAGCTTAAGGGAAGAAGTGAAAGTCTGAGGAGTCACTGTAGTAAATCACCTGTGCTATCATAAATTTCTGCATCTCAGGACAGACATACTAAATCAGAATGTCTTTAAAAAGGATCTAGGAATTTAAATTCCAGTAATTCTCCAGGTAATTTTTTGTATGCTAATATTTGAAATCCAAATGAAGCCTGTTTAGAGATTCTTATTCAAAAACACATACAACACCTGAACGATTAGGCCTTATTCTAAGAATATGCTTGTAACTTAAGATCAAGCTAAGTAGCAACTGATAATCAGTAATATTTTGTCTGAGTTGGCACTGCTTTTTACCTAAGTATGTCATTTCTCATGAATCTTGCTAAATATTATGTTTTTGTGTTTATTCATCTTTTAGGAAGTCCTTAATGAACTAACACTCATTAAAGACTTTCTCAAATGGAGAGGCATAGTTGACTAGAACTTCTGGGTTCTGAAGCTGGCTTCAGTATTTTGACTGCTCTGGGCTTTGGTTTTTCTCTTCTGTCAAATATCAGTTTCGACTAAATTAGGAGCTGTGAAGTTAAGGACAGTGGGTGCAACTGGCCTGGCTAATGCTTGCGGAGTGACAGGAGGTGTGGCTACTGGGAAGGGGCTGGCACTCTGCAGCTCTAACCACAGGCTGCCAAGAAAGAATTCAAACTCAGGATTGCCTGCGTGTCCAGCTTTTCAAGAGATGTTGGAAATTCTGCTTGTAAGATGAAATCTGATTGTTAAATGGTTGCTACTAATGTAAGATATCTAACATATAGCACAGGCCAATACTTTAAAGAACAATGCAAACACTTTGATTGGCTAGATTTAACCTGTAGGCTAATTCATGCCCTTGTTAAGATCCTTTCTAGCTCCCAAATCCTGTATTATCTTCTGTTTCACAGCTTTTCATATTGCCAAATCTAGGCACCTGGAGATAACCTAAGTAGTAACTAAGAGAAGCTAGTTGCAGTGTGTTTATTTATAGACTAAATTCTGCTTCAGTGTAGGACATTTATATTAGTTTCAAAAGGATGATGCTCACAAGGTATTTAGCAAAGCAGATGCCTGATTGTAGAAACTAAAATTGACCATCCTCTTTTAACATGTCGTGGCTAACAACTATGTCTGTGTAAGTGAGCTAATATTAGGTAGGACTAAAGAGGCTGAGCAATCAGATTGCCTGTAGTTTTCAAGTCTATCATGTAAGTGGTAGGGCCTATGTTTCCATGTTATGTATATACACAGTGAAGATAGCTACTTAGGATAAATAAACGTTTCTGCTATCTCTTTTACAAATCAAAGTCTTCAGGAATTTCTATTTACCTCTCTGTATGATTCATTCAGCCTTTGAAGATTTGGGTTTTTTTCATCTTAAATGTTAGGTAAGTCTAACGCATTTTGTTGAATTTAAAAAACTAGACCATTAAATAAAAACTACAATGAGGTACCACCTCATACCTTTCAAAATAGCCATCATCAAAAAGTCTACAAATAACAAACGCTGGAGGTGGTGCAGAAAAAAGGAAATCCTGTTACGCTGTTGGTGAGAATGTAAATTGATACAACCACTAAGGAGAATAGTATGGAGTTTCCTTAAAAAACTAAAAACAGAACTGCTGTATGATCCATCAATCCCACTCCTGGGCACATATCCAGAGAAAACCATAATTCAAAAATATACATGCATCCCAGTGTTTATTTGAGCACTGTTTGCAATAACCATGGAAGCCATCTATATGTCCGTCAACAGATGAATGGATAAAGAAGACGTGGCACATCGTATATATACCAATGGTACATATATACTTAGCCATAAAAAGAATGAAATAATGTCATTTGCAGCAACATGGACAGATGCAGACATTATCATACTAACTGGAGTAAGTCAGGCAAATACCATATGATATCACTAATATGTGGAAACTAAAAAAGGAATATTAATAAACTTACAAAACAGAAACAGAGTGACAGACATAGAAAACAAATACAGTTATCAAAGAGGAAGGGAGGGATAAATTGGGAGTATGGGATTAACAGACATATACCACTATCATATAAAGTAGATGAACAGCAAGTATTTATTGTATAGCACAGGAAACTATTTTCAATATCTTGTGATAGTCTATAAGGGAAAAGAATATGAAGCTGTACATCTGACACTAACACAACATTGTAAATCAGTGATAGTTAAATTTTAAAAAGTCTATTGTATAATTTCCCAAACCTACTTTAGCATACATATCTGCAATACTGACATCCCATTCCCACACATATTTAAGTATAAAGTTCAGAAAAATTCCTTCAGTTGTATTTAGTGGTGCTTTCCCAAAGTTATTAAATTTTTACCCCTTGTGTTGAACTATCCTTTTGCTATACTGAAGTCCTGGAAAATTTTAGAAGTTCCATTTGGCATTGTACTTAATACTAACTGACTCATTTGATATTTCCAGATTATTAAAGGTCTGAATATTTATAGAAGGGTTACCACCCTCTCTGCTCATTCACTCGTTTTCTTTTTTTGAGAAGAACTTTACTGACTAGGGGAAGCTTTCAAGGTACATTGAAGACATACTTGGATTGAGATGGGCATCCTTGTTCTGCCATGAACCCTAGGATTTGGGTAATAAGACCTAGCATTTGTTGATTCTCTCTGTGCCAGATGCTTTTTGAACATTAATCATAACCTTACAACCATCCTGCATTGTAGCTATTCCTGTATTACAAGTGAGGAGACTGAGGCTCAGAGATAGTAAGGACTTGTCTGAGTGATCACACTGGGATCTGAACCTAATTCTCGATGGTTCTGATGTTCACATCCTGTGCATTACTTCCTGGTGCCTCCCAGTATTGCAGAGTGGAGAGAGGGTTTTCTGGGCCCCAGTTTTCTCATCTGTAAAACACGGGAGTTGACCAATATAATTACTGAGGTCTGTTTCATTTTAACATCCTATGCTGATATTTCAGGGCTTTCTGTTACAGAGAGTATGACTCATTCTTAGGCGAAACCCCCTTTGGATGTTTTCAGATACCTCAGATCCTGGCTGAGATGTTCAAACAGGATGTTGACAGATATACTTAATATTAATCTTGTCTCCTGTGGTATTTGGATTCCTGCCAATTCTTTGTCACTCAAAACAATGGAGAGCATTATTTTCTCTGTTCTTCTGTTTTCGCATAAGCCTGCTCTCTACTGTTTCTCTTCCTAGTCCTGAGCCATGGTTTTATATTTAACCAGACCTTTGACTTAAAAAAACACAAAACTTTATTTGCTCGTTTGTACAACTATAATACAGCTTTCCAAGCCTTTTTTAAAATCCACTATAATCTAGGTTTTCTTTAAAACATCATGTAAAACGATGTCACATATTTCTAAAACTAGACAAAAATGATAAGGTGATGTCAGAGGATCACATTGCTAGTTGCCAAGTGAACTAGTAGAGTTAGGGAAGATAAAATTTAAATTCTCTCCATATTACCTATGAATCTGAAATAGATATACATACTTGCAAGTATCAGTACTTCTGATTTTATAGGGATACTTTTTGAGCTCACGTAGATTAAAGTATTTGGAATTCTAAGCTGCATCTCAACTAATGTCTGCATCTTAGATACTAAACCAATTTGTATAAAAGCTAGAAATGTATAGATAGCACTGTCCTTGCTACTTCTACCCTGGGATTAATCTATCTAATGATTAGGCTTACATAGTAACAAAACAGAACAATGACAACAAAAAATAGCTCCTTGATTATCTCAGGACTGTCTAGCTTTTGTTTTGAGATAGTAAGGTTCTAAGACTTATTCTGTAACTTAGAGGCTTTCTCTATTTTCTCTGAAAATGTAATGACAGATAATTGTACAACTTAATTTTGAAAAAAAGAACTTAAAAATCTTCAAATAATAATTATTGTAACCAACATTCTTTATGGTTTGTTTCAGCCTTAGTAATTTACACAGCATCTTTTATTCCCATTCCTGATGATGATGGTCTGTTGAAAACCAACATTTGTTGAGCTTTCTTTATGCGTGACAACAGCACTAGATATTGTGGGAAGACACAAATATGCTAAAGATGTAATATATGCTCTCAAAGAGCTTATGATATAGTAGGGAAGAAATGAACCAAAATTGTTAGATAAGCTGAAAGATGATAAATACCAATAAAAGAGCATAAATAAGTGCTTAAGGGGAATCTGAAGAGCTGGGCCTTTCACCTTGGATTTGAAGATCAGGAAACGTTTTGAAAGGGACATCAGGAATTAGGGGAGGGTGTTCCAGAGAAAAGAAAGAAAACCAAGATCTTCATGACTTTTGTCATTTGGTCCATTCTTTTTAAATTTACTTCTGCATCCACCCCCTCTCATGCATAACTCTCACCATGGTTAACTCACATTTATCATTTAAGACTGACCAGGGGCCTCATCCATCAAGATTCCTCCTTTACCCAGTAGGTTAAGGATTCTAATTCAGTTCGATTGAGATAAAGTCCTCTCAAGTCCTTCTCAAGTCTTCCTCATTTTATTAAATTTATCTCCTGCCACTTATTTTCACAAGTTAGAATCCTAGGACTCATCTATGTTACCTTCATCTCCTTCCTTCACCCCCAAATCCAGTTCATCTCCATGTCTAATTCTACTTCCAAAATAATGGTTAAATCTATTTTAGAATCAGAAAAGATATATGATATACATATGACGTCATAGTAACAAATCTAATATCCCTGAAGTGGAGTAAGTAAATGAAGAGGAAAGTGGCAGGGGGTGAGTGTGTAGATATACAGGGACTAGATCAAAAGTAATATTTCAATAGTCCGGGTGAGAGGAATCGGTAGTGTGGACCACGAAAATAGAACTGACAATGGAATACTGCTCAACTATAAAAGGAATGGAATTTTAATGTGTGTTGCAACATGTATGAAGCTTAAAAAATTATATTTAGTGAAATAAGCCAGAAACAGAAGGATAAAACTTATAAGAAGGACCTATACTGGACAGATTCACAAAAACAGAAAGTAGTATATAGATTACCAGGGCCTGAAAGAAAAGAGGAGTTATTATTTAATGGGAACAAAGTTTTTGTTGAAGATGGTGAAAAAGTTTTAGATACCTATAGTGCTGATAGTTACACAGCATTGTAAATGTGTTAAATGCCACTGAACTGTATACCTACAAATGGTTAGCATGATAAATAGCCCATTATGTGTATTATACTACAACAATTTTAATTTTTTTTTGGCCGCCCTGTGCAATGTGCAGGATCTTATTTCCCCAACCAGGGATCGAATCCCTGTCCCCTGCACTGGGAGTGCAGAGTCTTAACCACTGGACTACCAAGGAAGTCCCTACAGGAGCTAATGTAAATTAAATCCATTTTCTCCAGTTCTATTTTCGTGGGCCACACTACCGATTCCTCTCACCTGGACTATTGAAATATTACTTTTGATCTAGTCCCTGTGTATCTTTACACACTCACCCCCTACCACTTTCCTCTTCACTTACTTACTCCACTTCAGGGATATTAGATTTGTTACTATTATGAAAATACATCAAACTGTTTCCCTAAAACATCCCTATACATGCTATTTTTTTTTTTTTTTGAATGTGCTCATCTTCTTTCTTTCTATATGCTTGACTGCTACTCATAGTTCACATTTCAGTTGAAATATCATCTCCTTCTTAGAAGGATTTTGCTGATCTACCTCGTCAGAATTTTCTCTACTCCAAAATTTATTTTATGTCATACAATTCCGTTTAAATTCTTCGCTGCACTTATCCTAATTTGTAACTTTTTATTTATTTAGCTTGAGTAACAGGGAAGATGGTGGTACAGTGCATAAGATGCGAGAATATAGGGCAGGGCCGTGTTTGCAGCATGGTTAGGTTGAAAGAGAAAATATAAAATTAACCTGCAAACAAGTGAATCTGGAGTTAAAGGGAGAGACTAGGAGATACACACTTAGAAATTACTGTAGGCGATATTTAAGGCCATGAGAGTAAATGAGATAATCTAGGGGAAAACTAAAGATTCATAGGAAGAAGGGCCTCTGGAGCAGGTTTAGAAGGTCTTCAAAGGTTCCATAGAGTAGAATTCAACAAATTAGAGAAGTAACCAATATGGAAGAAGAAAAACCAGGACTCTGTGATTTGACATAAGCCAAGAGTGGGAGGGAGGTGAGGAAGTGAAGACACTGCGGTTGTTTACTTTGGAATAAGAGTGGGAAAATGGTACCGAGTGATGAGGAATCAAAGGAAGCAGAGATGTGAGATACCAACATGTTCCTATGCAGATAGGACTGAGTTGGTAAAGAGGAGTGTACGATCCAAGTGTGAGATAAGGTAAATAAGGGATGTACCTAGAAAGGTGAGAACCACGGGGTCTGGAGCACCAGTAGGGATAGCATCTTGAATGAGAGGAGCGACACTTTCTCCACTGCTGAGAGAAGGCAACCAGAAGAACACGGGTGACAGTATGAAGCAAGGATTTAGGTCTGGCTGGTAGTGGAAAGGTGAGCATCGCCATTCGATGACCTGCGTATACTCAGGAGGTTACAGGTGAGGTCATCAGCTGTGTGCAAGTGTGGAGGAGGGAAGACAGTCTGAGAAGAGATAGGAAGGGACGCAGCACTTGGAGAAAGCGACCTACTGAGAAAAGATCATAGCTGTTCTGCTGGGAAAAGTTAAATGCTCAGCTGAGGTCTGTAATCATACAAAGTGAAACCACAGGCAGGCAGGCTTTGTTATTTTGTCAGCAGATGTGAAGAACAGAGATAGAGGACTTCTACCAGCTATTTTCTCAGGTGCTGAAGAGAGCGAAGATGAATAGATAAAAAGAGGTTTAAGAAATAAATCTAGGAAGATATCCTGAGGCCAGTTCATGGAGGACTGAATGTTGGGTTAAGAAATAGGACCTTTGTTTTACAGACAATGAGAAGCTATTGAACTACTTCTCACTATGAAAGTGACATTACTAAATTATACTCCTGTATAACTAACCTTCCTTTAATGTAAAGCACTGTGATGGTTAACAACAGCAACAAAAAACAACCCAATATGACCACTTGTGAAGGATCAGGATTAGATAATCAAAATCTAAATGAAAGTAAGCAACAGCTGACGTGAACCAGACCACTGAAGGTTAAATTCTTAAGAGATCTTGGTGTCTTTGGGAACCAAACCAACTGGATGGGACTATCAGGCTACACAGGAGGGAATCCTACAAGCTGAACTGGGATGAGGCAGGATATTACTTAAAGTACTCAGCAACAGCTGTCCATCAAGGGATGTATTGATCAAGCACAGAATGAGTGAGAACCCAAGAGTCACCTTGCATATTGGAACCAAATAAATAATCATAAAGTTTTTGGTCATTGATAGAGCCAGAGGAGGTTAGGAAGTGTTCAGGAAGTAGTATGCATGATAGGCGGTGTTAGAGTACCTCAAGGCATAGACTGGCCAACACAAGGATGCTGGGTGGTAGCCTGAAGTGCTAAGTAGGACAGGGAGGCCCGCCAGTTTATAGCGTAGATCAGAAAGGACTTTGGAACTAATGTTCAGTTTTATAGGATGGGCCATTTTAATGATAATGTTTGAATATGAACCCTGAGTGCTAGATTTTATGCCATCTAAATATATGTGTTTACCGTCAGTGTGTTTTAAAAAGGTGAAAAGTCATAAAATATGGTATAGAGGAATCAGAATGTTTTTTAAAACAATTCTTTTTATTAAAAATATTTTTTTATTTATGGCTCGTGGAATCTTAGTTCCATAAACGTGGACTGAATCCATGCTCCCTGCAGTGGAACTGTGGAGTCTTAACCACTGGACCACCAGGGAAGACCCCTGGTAATACTTGAAATGAGTCTTGGGATGTGATAATCTCCTTCTACCAGGGAGCCAGGAGCTGTGCTCGTGGTCCCACAGATATTACTGGCAATCTGAAAGTACAATCTGTTTCCTGGTAAATCTGCCACTCGGGTTGGCTTTAAGTTTTTAATTTTATAAGCAAACTTTTTCCAATGCCTAGCAGTTCATAACCATATTAAGCAACAGAGCTCTAGGACAGAATTCCATTAAGTTTTATTCGGTGTCCGTCCATCCAGCATTTTATGGCCATCAGGTATCAGACACTGTGTAGGCTGTAGACACAAAGAAAAAACAAAATGCATTTCTGTTTCTCTTCAGGGAGCCCCTGGGTCTATTTGTAAAGAAAGATAAAGAGAAATTTATATAAGAGATGTTATGATATGGTGTGCACAGAGTTTATGGGTGCATAATTCATGGAAAGGCTAGTGAGTGGGTAGGGAGATGGTAGTGGTGATGGAAGTGGTCCCAAAACACTTTCTGAAGAAGGATCAAAAGACAAGAAGGGGACACTTTGGGGGAAATTTCTAGTAGTTGCACATGGCTATAACATTTCAGTTAGATTTGGACCTCATTTGTTTCATACGGACTTTTTTTCTTCATTTGAAATTCTATCAGTATTTTGTTTTTACTCTTGCTTAATCTTCATAAGCAATGTGTTTAATATAATGGATGCATGTAATAAATTTAGAAATAATACATAAAATTTCACTAAAATAGAAATATATGTGTGAAATCAGTCATTTAAAAAGGATAATATTAATTTATTGCCTTAAATTAAGCAAGAAGAACATTGATGTAAGTGATGCAATAAAAGACTAGTAAGTCTTTCATCTTTCTTTGGGAGTGTTTTTAAAGCAGGACCAAAGACTTTTTATGTAATATTAATTAGAATGATCATCAGCCTATGCTGATGATGAAGGGAAAAAAGAAAACTTCAAGCAGTTTCCATTTCCTTAGAAATTTCCTTAAGAATTTGTTCTGAAGTGAATTTTTAGCTTCTTGATGCTGCTTTATTGACAAAGAAATTAAGGTACTTAATATGGTTTGCCAATATTCCCATATATACATTTTTGTTTAGAACCCACAGTATCTGCTAAATAAATTACTTCCCTTTGGCTTTAGATCAGAATCAACCTCAAAAGGACAGCCTTTCTCAAATTCAATTACTGACTCTTGGGACTTACATGGAAAAGTTATGGTTGTAAAAAAGAAAAGATTAGCTACTTGCATCTGAGAATGTTTATAGCATTTAGATGGATTATGCCAAGGTCTGCTTCTAATATTTTCTCTTCTGATGATACAATTTTTAAAGATAAGCACTGATTCTTACTTTCAGAGTAGTCAGCTCTATATTTCCCTCATGGTCTCCCAACATTTCTCTTGGATTTGTGGTATTAATTATATTCCACTAACCTTCATTTCTGAGATTCCAAGACTGTTATCTGCTAAGATCCACAAATAACATTAGGTAAATATGCCATTTCACTATCTCATGTAATCCTATTTGAACTATAATTATTCTGAAAATACATTTAGGATTCTGTAGTACGGTCCTGGTTTCAAACATTTTGGGATATGAATGTAAATTTTTATTTTAATAAATGTTTTGATTTTTAGTTCTGATAATACAATTGCTATAAATATAAGACATTAAAACTTTGAAATGAGAAGCATTCTGCTTTTAAAACTCCAGGTAATATTTTAAAAAGGTTATATATGAATTAATTAGCATTATGTATAACTACAAATAAAAATGAATAGTGTCTGGTTGTGGCATACATTACAAAAAGTAAAAGCATATTGAAATTAACTATCTTTTGTCAGAAATTTAGTTAGCTATGTAGCATAAGATGAGAGGCCTTAACACTCATCTTGGGCTAGAAAAACCTACTCACCCTAAAGAGCTATCAAAAGTGTTACTCTGGCTTGAAAGGGACTATGTTAAACAGCTGAAGTCAGAATCCTGTCATAGACAGTTTAGTGTGATAAAAATGTTGCTATCCAATAACCTAATAAATATTAAAAATAAATAAGATCATGGCATCTGGCTCCATCACTTCATGGCAAGTAGAGGGGGGAAAAGAGGAAGCAGTGACAGATTTTCTCTTCTTGGGCTCTAAAATCACTGCAGATGGTCACTGCAGCCATGAAATCAGAAAACGGCTGCTTCTTGGCAGGAAAGCTATGACAAACCTAGACAATGTGTTGAAAAGCAGAGACATGTCTCTGCCGACAAAGGTCCGTGTAGTCAAGGCTATGGTCTTCCCAGTAGTCACATGCTATGGTGAGAGCTGGACCATAAAGAAGGGAGCGAGCCAAAGAACTGATGCCTTCAAACTGTGTTGCTGAAGAAGATTCCTGAAAGTCCTTTGGATTGAAAGGAGATCAAACCAGTCAATCTTAAGGGAAATCAACCCTGAAAAGACTGATGCTGAAGCTGACTCTACTATTTTGGTCATCTGATGCGAATAGCCAACTCATTGGAAAAGTCCCCGATGCTGGGAAAGATTAAGGGCAGAAGGAAAAGAGGGCATCAGAGGATGAGATGGCTGGATAGCCTCACCGATGCAATGGACATGAATTTTGGCAAACTTTGGGAAATGGTGAGGGACAGCAAGGCCTGGGTGCTGCAGTCCACGGGGTCTCAAAGAGTTGCACATGACTGGGTGACTGAACAACAACCTTATAAATTTAGGATCTTTTAAGATTTAAGATCATACTAGGTTTCTATAGAATGAAATAAATTTTATCCTCTTGACCCAAGTCTTGTAATGCTTGTTCTGCCTTTGAGGACTCCTAAGAATTCTTGTTTTCATCCATGCATGAAACATACGTGTATCTCTCCACCATCTCTCCTGTGTTCTTTTATTTCCTTGACCTCAGAGATTCGCCTCAGAGTTATAATTGATTACTTCCTGAAGATACAAATTCTGTTTGTGGCTGAGAGCATCTCTCTTTTCTGTTTGACAAGTTCTTTCAGAATTCTCTGAAACAGGAAGAGGGCTCCTCTTTTATTCACTAGAAATTGCTCAGAAAAAAAAGGGACCTTGTATAATGTTGAGGCTGGCATCTTTGTGGGGCAGATGTTCTAACAGTGTGTCCAGGTTGAAATGACAGCTTGTCACGGCAGGACTTCAGGTCTTACTGGAAAATCACAGTGACGTTCTCTGATCATTTCTGGGATTAAGGAAAGCATCTGCAGAAGAGCAGTGATGTTTTCAGATCTTGTAGGCACTGGTTAGTATGCCAGCACAATGAACATTCTTCTCCTGGGTCCAATCCATATTAAACAAATCAGGAATAATGTTGTTCCTCTTTCTTTACCTCTTTGTTTTCTCTTAGTTCTATGTTCTTTGTCCAGTATCAAACTGTGGCTTAATTTGATTGGAAAAAATTAAAGGTGTAATAGGATAATAATCTGTTCCAAGGCAGTATATCTTCAAAAACAAATATTCTTCCAGACTACTACATTGCATGTAGGTATCTAATGTATGCATAAGATCATAAACCTAACACAGTCCCACTGACCAGAAAGAAATCCCATGACTTCAAACAGAAGTTTCCCACCTGTCTGGTAGAGTCTGGTCCTATGCATCCTTTCTAAATTTGATTTGATGAGGTCAAGCTCCCCTACACCCTTCATTCCTCCAAACTTATACATGTGACTGATGCAGCCAGCCTGAAACTTCACCCTCCTATCAGGAAACATTGAGTCATTAAATAAAATAGCATTGTGGTTTCTGGGGAATACAGGAGAGAACATTTTTCACTTTTTCTACTTTGGCACCAAGAGTTTTTTGTAGCAGGAACAGCTGCACCAGTATCTATAGCTGACTGACAATTGTTTGCAACCTCGAGCTCTCCAATTCATCTTGTGTTGACAAATCTCCATCTGCTTTGTTTGACAAAGGAGCGCTCAAAATTTCTCTGTACATTTCTCATTTCTTGGAAGGATGTATCTTCCTTCTCTGCTCTGGTCTGGGTTTTCTTTCTTTCTTTTTTTTAACCAGTATTTCCAAAACAGCACATTCTCTTCTGGTGATCATAACAGTTTCCAAGGTTAACTAGGAAACCTTTGAAATTGATCAAGCTCTAATTCCCATGTGCCTTGTCTGACATTTAGCTGATGCTTGCCCTTTCATCCAAACTCTCTGGACACAGGAGCCAGGAGACTTAAAATAATAATAATAATAATAAAGCTATTCCTAAGGGATGGACAGAAGGAAGGGAGCACCATTTCCTGATAATAGTATAATTCCAAAATTAGTCTCAGAAACAAAGGAGGGAGGGGGCCTTGACATCATTGAATTCCCACAGCTGGTATAGCTAGCAAATACTGGCTGTCACCCAAAAATTTCAGAATGGATCTTCTTACCCTTTGTTAATTATAAAATAAATAGATTTCCAGACTTTTTGTAAGGAAGGGCTTGAATATGCAGTTTGAAAATGATAGGGAGAGAAAGAAGAGAAATTTTGTACTTTCCTCACAAGATGAAACTGATCTTCTGTTCATGGCTATCTTCGCCAAGTTTATGAACTTGACCTAAAATAGATTAAAGGGGACAGTGAGAGGTTTGTTGTTTTGTTTTGGTCTTCTGTCCAGAAACTTTTTGCATCTTCTCTCTGGTAATATCCTCTAGCCCTTGACCTTTGGCACATGACCCAGATGTGGCCTCTGATAAAATCCTGTTGTCTTAGGCACAGCAGGTGATGCATGGATAAGAATGTGGTACAACTATAGTCAATCACATGTCTTCCTTGAGATTTCTGTATCGAATCTGTGAGAAATAAGTTGTATTTCCTTTGTCATCAGTTAGTTGCTTAGTCGTGTCCGACCCTGCAACCCCATGAACTGTTGCCCACCAGGCTCCTGTCCTTGGGGTTTCCCAGGCAAGATTACTGGAGTGGGTTGCCATTCCCTCCTTCAGGGGATCTTCCTGAACCAGGGACTGAACTCAGGTCTCCTGTGTTGGCAGGCGAGTTCTTTACCACTGAGTGAGGAAGATCTCTGTTGCCTTTAGTTTGGTGCAAATTAAGGTTCTTTGGTTGCAAGTATTATAAGCCTAAGCAGACTGCTTTAAGCAAAAAAGAATCTTATAGGAAGGATATGAGAAAGCTCTCAAATTTGAAGGAATGCTTAACAACCCAACCTTGTGAAGTTTGTCAGATATCAGAAGTTCAGAGACAATTTCTTCAGGGGGCAGGGCCAGACCTACAGGATGAATTAGCTCTAGTTTTTTTTCTGCCCTTCCTCATTCAACTCAGCTCAAGATTCATGTTCCTGAAAAAAAAAAGGGACTGTGATTGGCTCAGTTTGTCACAGGCCTTTTCCTGGGTCAAGTAGGAAAGGGACAGTGTGACTGACAGTCCCAACAGCCCAGAGAACAGGAGAGGCATAGTTCCCCAAAGGAAAACCATGCTTCTGTTACTAAAAGAAAGGGATGTTGTTCTGAGCAGGCAGAAACTGATGTTCACTAAAGATTGACAAGTCAAGGCAGCCAGAGGATCTTTCCTGATCCAGGCCTGCAAGAGGTCAGATGGGGTCAAAGAAGAGTCCAGAAACTCTGTGTTCAGTCTCACTGCCAGCCTTAGCAGCTCGTAAATTTCTTTTGTGCTTAAACTAGTTGCATTTTGGTTTCTGTCACTTGCAACCAACAAAGTCCTGAGTGACACCTAGTTTTCACATGAGTTATTTTTAGGCCTACGGGTCTCTACAATGTCCTTTTGAAAATTAGAACCACTCCAGATTTGTACATAAGGAATAAGAACGATTTTTAAGGATCTTTGTGCAATAAGATCTCTAAGCATTTCAGGGACTCCTAGGAAATTGTTTATCCTTGAGGGAACTTCTGAAATCAATGAGAAGGCGTTGGCTTTGGGATTCTATTCCAGGAAGTGGCTCCATTTCAGGAAGAACTCAGTGGACAAAGGAAGAGGCAACCTGACAGGTAATCTCTACATGAGACAAGGGATTATAAAGATAAATATAAGCTATTTCCATAAGGTAAATACAAGAAGTCCTGAGGAACTTGTTACACTTAGAAAGCACACCTTGAAGTTATTATTCCTATTCTCTCATGGTCCCTATTGTTAATTTCTGGTGGTTATTGGTCTAGATGTAAAATACCCCACCATGGAATAGCTTCTTTAAGAATTTGGTAGGAGTGCTTAAAAGAAAGTTTCTTTCTGCAAATGTAGGGATAATTATGTGGGTGGGGAAATCTCCACCTTTTGTTTCCCCGAGTTCTTGTCCCTTTCCAGCAAGGCAGTAACACCCTTGGCAACAGTAGGGAAGTGCAGGCTGCCTCTTTGTGTTTGACCAGATATCAAACCAAGCTTCATGCAGTCTGATGCCATGGGTGGTGAGCAGAGCTTATAACACAGTCCCAGTGGTTCAAACTGTGAGAACCCAGAGTCCTCCTTGTTACCATCTTAGGAAATTCTAGGTAGACTGGTAATTAAAAATCTGTGTTCAGTGGTGAAAGAAGTGTGTGCAGAACTGTTGGTCAAGTAATTGATTCCTAGTCTGAGGAACACCAGCCTTTCAGAGAGCTGAGAGACAGTAGAAGAGGAGAAGGATGGCATTGTTTAAAAAACTAGACACAAATGGACAGCTATTCAGGACTAGTCTTCCTCCAATAAATAGTAACATGACTGGCTCTCTAAAAGCTTGGAATTCTACCAAGGCAAGATTTTATTTAGGCCCAAAGCATTCTCATTAAAACATACTTACACTTGTCAGGGTGTTACATCTTTGCAGGGATTGTTTTAATCACAATGTTTTTTCCTGAGATAAAAGTCTCATAACATGAAGCCTACCATGCTAACCATTTTCAAGTGTACAATTCTGTGGCCCTCCTATACTGAGAGTGTTGTGCAAGCACCATCACTACCTTATTCCAGAACATTTTTATCACCCTCAAATCCCATTTTTCTTAACATCTAATTGCAATAGGAGTTTTTCTCCCAAGAAAGTTTGGAAAAGGAGTAATAAAAAAGGAGAGGGGGTTTGGGTTGTGTGCCTGGGGATGGACATCATGATAAAGATACTCTTTAGAATGCTGGTTAGAGTTGGCTCTGGGGTTTTGTCAAAGAGATGTGTCTCCTGGCTTTCATGATGGTATAGGACAGCGAGTCCTATTCTTAAAATTAATGAGATAGTGTTTAAAAATAATTTTATGTCACTGAAAAGTCAATCCTGTGACTAGCCTCCCTCAAAACTGGCTCTGTTCAGACCCTGAGTCCTCGATAAGCGTGCCCTGGGATGTACCTGTACTGCCTGGGAGAGTCGTCATCTTCTCGTTTGACTTGTTCTTTTTTTATTAACTAATTTTCATTGCAGTATAGTTGTCTTACAATGTTGTGTTAGTTTCTCCAGTACAGCAAAGTGAATCAGCTGTACGTATACATGTCCCCCCTGTCTTTTTGCCTTTATTTCCCATTAGGGCACCACAGAGCACTGAGTAGAGTTCCCTGAGCTTTACAGCAGGTTCTCAGTTTTATACATAGTTTTATACATAGTGTATATATGTCAATCCAAATATCCCAATTCATCCTACCACCCTCACACTTCTCGCTTGGTATTCCTACATTTGTTCTCCACATCTGTGTCTCTATTTCTGTTTTGCAAATAAGATCATTAGATTCCACATATATGCATTAATATATGACGTTTGGTTTGGGGGACTGTCTTCTTAATGAGAGTAAAACCAATAAATGACTTAACGTTGACACGGCTTTCAGTGGGACATTGGGAACTGGCCTGTGGGATAGAGACATATGTTATTTGATATACCAGCTGTGCATATTAAGAGAAAAGAATTAGGGGAAAAAAATCCAGAGGAGTGCATTCCCTTTGGTGTGCTAGCTTGAAATCTACAAACCAGGTCCTGAATGTTCTGGTCAAGGATTCAAGCTTTCATCATAGCAGGTGACCTGATGCTGATGTTCCAGGACTCAACTCACTCAGGTCCTTTACAAAGTAATTTTCTGCTCCAAAACCAAAGGAAGCAGATTGTTTTGAAATCTAGCCTTAGATTCCTGCATACTAATGTTTACCAAAAGATGAACTCAAGCTTTGAATGGGTACAATAGGCATTTCACTGAATTCTGTGGGTAAATTAAACTGTAAGCACTTCAGGTGCCAGCTGTGGGAAAGAGGCAAGGAATCAGCCCTGGACTGTGATTATTTGCACAAAGTGAAAATCAACAAACAACACTCAGACTGTAAGTAAGTTTCCTGCTGTGCCAGTTTTATAATAAAGGTGTTTTTCTTTTCAGTTGAACTTTCCATTGACTTAAATCACTTATTTCCTTGGAGGTTATTTAAGTATGAGACCAGTGAAATCATTTTTATGTGTTTACATGTTTAAAAAAAAAAGTTTGGTAGCTCACTGCTCCATCAATTTGAACATGCTTAAAAGTATCCTTAGTATTCTATGGCATTCCTCTGATCAGAAGAGTTGAATGGCAACCTTTTATATAGTCTTACTTAGAAAATGAACCAAACTGAAAAATTATGCACATTTGCACAGAAAGAGATTCTACTTTATTTGAATCCATCTCATTAATCTGCTCATTATAACTGTAGGCACTGGCTTGTAACTATAGAAGAGAAGTAGCTTTGTGTTAATCCAGAAAACATGTAATTTAGAGTCAGCCTTTTTTCCCCTCTTGCAATTTCACTTGTTACCATAAAACTGAACTTCAGAGTTGGCAACTACAGTGTCACATGATGGAGGCTACAAGGAGTCTCCTTTCCCAAAGTGGTTCACTCTATTATGGAGTCTGAAGTTTTACCATTGGACGTTAATTTCTTGGATCATGAAGGTCTTTTGTTCCTCAAGAAGAATCTGGTTAAAAAGTGCAAATACTCATGGATGGGTGATTTTTTAAAGCATTTTATGATATTTTAGCTTGATCACTAGCTGAGAGTAGGTTGGACATGTTTCTTTCCTGCAACAGGCTAGCCCTTCCTATGAGACAGTGACACAGTGTCTTCTCCCAGTCCAACCCTCTACTTCTGGGATCCACCAGTCACAACATCCTCCTATCCCACCCTTAGTTCCTTCTGCCCCTTCATCCAATGGTTGGTGCATAACCAAGCTTGTCCAACCATACTTCCCCACCTCCAGCTACAAAGATAGACTCACGGGCTCGAATAACCACCCAACCCAAGCCAAGACAAGGTACCTTCTCATACTTTTCCTAACTAAAGCTTGGGAAAACACTTTTTTTTTTCTTCTCCGGAGAAGAAATAAGTAGGGCAACCCTTGGTTGCTTGTGGCTGTTTTCAGTGTCTCCTGATGTCCCTCTTGAGGAAATGAAAGTCTCACTGCAGAGAGAAGCAGAGAGAGACAGAGTTCCCTGATGGGATTTGAGTCCCTGAATCTATGAGACTCTAAGGCTGAGCATGCCCTTTGTTTGTTTGTTTGTGTTTGTGCCAATAAATTCCCCTTTCTTATAATCACCCAATCATAAGCTATTATGATTGAGGGTATCTGTCATTTGCAAACAGAGGTCTGAAAACCAAAAACATTTTATTAAAGGACACAAGACTAAACAGGGAAGGAGTGGTGTTCTGGTTAAGGAATGTGTGTAGGAGGTGGGTCAGCCTTAATTGTTCGTAGTTAAATGGGAGCCACTGTGTGTTAAAGTTACCTACATCTTTTCAGACTTTACTTTCAAATCAATTGAGAGGTAGGGCAAGGTGACCAAAGTGTCTGAGAATAAGAGCTCATGTTACTCTGGGGCCACAAGAGCCTTGATAATAATTTGCTGGGCTGTTGAACACAGGGTTAGGCTGTTTGGAACCCACAGGAGAGTAAGACTGTGCAAATATACGGTATAAGAGCTTCAGGATGTACGTCTATCTACTAACCCAGTTTCTCCAACAAATAAGAAAAGCAATACATAGGTTCTATAGGGAGTCAGTACTTTCATCCGTAATAACCTTGAAATACTTGACTTTATTTAAATTTATATCTGTTCATAACACTTGAGGTTTTTTTTGTTTTTTTTTTCCTGCACAGGTAATTTTTCCCTGCTTTAGACAGAAATACAGAGACAAAAGTGGACAAAGAAGCAAAGGTGGAATTTAATGTTTTCTAACATACCCCACAATTGTTATATTCCGGTAACCCAGTAGTATCCTAATTTTGACCTATCAAAATATCAAAGGGACAAAGTCATCCTTAGATAGCAAAGGACATTATTTTTGTCAAAATGAGAGTAACAAGAATCAGATAGCTTGCAATAAAATCTTTTTTCCCCTAGATTCAAAGTACAGTTGAGAACCTGAGAACTTCTCTCACATGAGCAGGAAAATTTTCTCCAGCATCCTGTGCAATCATTGTCAGCTTCCTATCATGCAACTGATTTGAAATCTGGCTATGATGTCTTAGAATAAAGACTTTTAAATGGATAATATTCTCTAATGGGTTTTACTCATTTAGGTTTCATGGTGGTAAAAGCAAATTAAGCTATATTGTTCTGTGGAAAGAGAAAACCATGTGTTTCAAGGTGATGGTGTCACATGCCATTTCCATCTAGAGAAAGTGCTATTCAAAACTGAAAATTAAAACCAAACTCATATTAAACGCTTTCCCATACTGTCAGGATGCTGGGAGTGTCTCACTTTCTACAGCCACCACATCATCTACTTCCTCCTCGTCCTCTATTTCCACGTTCCTCCTCTTTTTCCATAATTACTTATGAGTAATAGAGGAAGTGAGAGGAAGAACAATTGCATGTTCCTGGCTTTGCAAGAGTGCCACACATCAAAGGAAGACATTCGTCCCAGGGAACCATAGTTTTGCAGGAGATCCACCAGGCAGAGTGAGATCTGCTCTTGCTGCAGAGAAATTGCCTCACTGCACCAAAGCTGCATAAGCACCCTGGGGTGACTGCCCAGGCATGGCCACACACATCTAACCTGGGGCCAGGTAGCTTGCGCTTATTCTTGTAGAATCCGTAAATGTACTAATACCTGCTTCAGAGGTTATTCTGAGAATTAAATACACGTGAAATGCTTAACAAAATGCCTGGTGTGTCGTATCAAATATTAATTCATATTATTGCTGATGATGACAATCTGAGGGTCCCCCCCCCGCCAAGTGTGTTTATCATCTCTGGGAGAAGACTTTTTAAAACATCCATACCAGAGTGGCTATTAACTTTTTCGGAACTACCCAGATTTCACCCTTAGCCCGTCTTCCCTGCTTATTTCTGGCTGGTTAGCCTATTGTTAAAACAGATTTCTTTTCCTTCCCATGCCCGTCTTGGTCTATCAGCCTGTCTATGCTTTCAGACAAGCCCTTCTCCTTGCCCCACTTCAGAGACCCACCCCTGGGAGCCTTGGGTCTTCCTCCCTGGGCTCTGTATTTTCCTAACTGCCACCCAGCAAGAGACTGATCAGATGTTTCACTCTATTCTTCAGCCCCCAGAGACTTTCCTTGAAGGAACTGCTTATTCATTCCCTGCTTTTCTCACAGCGGAAGCACACCCTGCCTGGAGCTCACAGTTTGTGTATGTCTCTAATCAAGCAGAATGGACATCAGGCCTGGCCAGCATGCAGCTGGCCCGGTACGCTGCCTGGCACTGTGGCCTTGCTCTCTGCTTTGTTGCCAGTGAAGCTATATGCATCGCCCAGGGCCCAGGGCCAGCGTGTAACTGTCACATGGTAATACTGACCTCTAGGGGCTAGCTTTCCTTCACATAGAGTCTTGATCTTCTCATTGAGTTCCAGGACTGTGATAGCAGCCTCTTGCTTAGTTGTTGCCAAATCAGTTTGTAGCTTTTTCAGTTTCCTTTTGTGCATTAGTTTCTTGGAAAAGAAAAAAAAAAGTTTCCATCACTAGAGATAGATGCATCAAAGGAAGAAAAAGAACTAATGATGTCTGAACAAACGTAGCCTTTAAAGGCCAGCTAAAAGAAAGAGCTCCGTGTTCACCTAGACCAAGTCCTGTTTGAGGTCCATGCTCTCCTGTCAGAGCACTGAAACCACCGACAGCAAAAGGCTGCTCTCTGCATCATCTTTCACCCTACTGAAGGGTTTTTATCTGGATCTGAACCTTGTGTGTTGGCTGCTTATATAGAGAGGCAGTTAGAAAAGAACTCTAGTTGGCAGTCTGTATTTTACCATTGAAGTGCCAACACCAAAAGCATCTGATTTTTTTTTTTTCCTGGTCTGTAAGTAGCCTCACAGGAAATAGTCATAGCCTTGTTTCTCTTGTCATTTTCACCTTAGAGTTTGCATCCAAATAAACTCTAAAGCATTTCCATGAAATGTTGATGTTTATAGATACTTATTATGATATCTATATAGAGAAAGTGGTCGGGGTAAGAATATTTTTCAAGAAATTGAAATAGCAAGGACAGGAATTCCTTACTGTAAAATAATCTGATTTGTGACATTGAAACCTTTGAAGGAGCTATAACCAAAGGATTCCCGTTGAGACTGTATGTCTAGGAAACTCCACTTAGGGTTCTCGAAATGGATTTGATTTGTCAAAATTGCATTTCTCTGCCAACTACAGAGAATCTGTTGTGAAAAGTGCTGTGTTGGCATTTTTGTGGTGCTGCCTTTCCAGTGAAAAGCTCACCTTGCCAAGTCTTTGTGGGCTGGTAATTAGGAAGCCCAGGAAATAAACGGCTAACATTTCTTATCGACATAAATCTTGAGATAGTGAGAGGAATGGTTTTTGCTCATCAGGGAAGACAGTGTTCCCGGATCTTTAAAAAGAGTAGACTCAAGCAGCAGGAGATCACTCTTTGTTTTCAGAGTAAAGCCAATAAAATCAGTTTATCAAAGACAGGATTAGATAGTCATGGACCTCAAGATTAGGACTTCCTGAGAGCTTAATGAGTGGCATATGAACTGATAAAAGAAAATGCATCATTCAAAGGAGAATGGTGGTCTTGAAACTTCACTGAAGAGTGGACGTGGGCAAAGTTCACTCAGCCTGTCCAGGGGAGAGGTGCCCTGAGCCACAGCCATTCTACTAGAGGGGTAGTTAGCATTCATGTGCTCATTTCATAATGCACCAATTATGAAGCATCCTTTTGGTGTAGGACACGGTGCTGGCCAGCTGTTAAAAAGTGATGATAAGATCTCTGCTCCAAGTCACTAAGACCTTACTGTCTTTCTGTGACTCTGTTCACCCCAACCCTTCATAATTTGCAAATTATGCAGCTTAGTTCAGGGAGAAATCAAGCTGATGAAGCAATGCAGGTGCCTAAGTATTTGGTAGCTGTGTTTTTCACAGTTAATTCAGTTGCCTTGTTACTCTATACCTCCCTTTCTTGTAAGTTGGTTTGCATCAGCTTGTTCGGAGAACCTCGTCTCTCCCAAGTCTACAGTGCTCACACCTATGGAGGGACCTTTCCTGACGCTGCTTCAAGACCAGTTCCATGCTCAGATTTTTCACATTTCCTTTTACCATTTAGAACTTTGGGGGATGGCAAATGGGAGGAAGGGTGTAGAAAGGAAGTTTTCTTTTCTGTAAGAAAAGAAAGTGGGGAGAATGAGGGAAAGAATGGTAAGAGGAATTCAGAAAAGAGTGCAAATGAAAAGTATCAAAAAAGAACTGAATAATATACATGCTCGAGTGTCGGAAATTCAGTGTAATGATGAGCACTGTTTACACTTAAATGTGTAAGAAAGTAAGATGGGTTGATGGATGGATTAAGAAACTGATAATAAGGGATAAATAGAAGACAACAAAGCGTCAATTGTAGTGTCTAGCTATGAAGAATATGGGTGTTTACTATAAAATTACATCAACTGTTCTGTATGCTTGGAATTTTACATAATAAAACTTGGGGAGGAGAAATAACTAAGGATTCAGTTTTCTTACATTGTCCCTCCCTTAATTCTTAATAGGTGGCATTCAAATTCTGAAATTATGCCACAACTATTCATAGGCAGATAAGTATCCTTCCAGAAACTTTTCTCAAAGTGAACAATGACACTAAATAAACAAAGCAAAAATAAATGTGAGTTAGTGAGAACTGATGGCTGATCACTAGGAGCTGGTATGGTGTCACTAAGAAAAAGCCTTGGCAAGCTACATTTCCATTCTGAAGGGATGGCTTGATGGAGAGCATGCAGGAACTCAGTGAAAAGAGACAGTTCTCCTCAAAATCACTTAAAATTTTCAGTTTTCCAATTAGAAAGACAACTCTTTAAAAAAATTCATTTCCAGACCAGCTTTCTGTCATTCTCTTATGATAATTATATATTTTCTGTCTCTTATTATTGTTATAATGTCTGTATATTTTCATTATGATCTGAGAAAGAAACTGAGGATATTTAGTTTGGAGAAGACCATATATCAGGGAATTATGATGGTTGACTTCAGTTATCTAAGGGGCTATTCAAGACGAGAGGAAGTTGAGTCAAACAGTATTGTTCCAGAGACAGTGTGCGGAACAACGGATAGAAAACATGAGCAGGCAGATTTTGGCACAGCATGAGAAAGCACCCTCCAACAGTTAGAGCTTATATCCATAGCAAGATAGGATATGTTCGAGCAAAGGCCTCCTGCTCTGGGCACGATCAAGCAGAATCAGGATGAACATCTTCAGGCAGGCCCATGGTAACCTCTGGGGCCTGGGTCAAGAGGTAATTGGAGGTCTGACTCAGCCCCAGCTCCATCTACCCCTAGCTGCCACCAGTCCTCCTAGGGCACAGCACTTGCATGAATGGACACCTTGGCCTTTGTAAGTATCTAAGGTGAATACAGCTGTCAGGGACACTTTAGAGATAATTCTGGTATTTGTGAGATGTTGGTTAAGAAGGCCAAGAAGGCTGGTGGGTCCCCCAGAATTCAAGAATCATGTGACTCAAAACATGTAACATTATTATTTAGCTGAAAAAGAAAGGGAAGAGGGAATTTCAATTAAAAGTTGAATAAAGGACCCAGATTGGCTGCTTAAGATTTCTATTGGAATCTTTTGGTTATTCAGATAAATTTTAAAATGGTTTAGGGTTGTTGTCTTTTTTTTCTTTTATCCAGACAGAACTACTGTATGCTATTAATTCATAGCTTCAACTAAGCCCTTTGGGCATTTCTGAAAATTCAGTTTGCCAACATGTTTTTATTAGTCATAGACATCAAATGATTTCAGTTACAATAATATTTTCCTTTGCTTTTTTGACATTCTCTAGCCAGGCAACCCAAGTGTTGTACTTGAATCTCCTGTACTCTGTTATGGTCTCCCTAGTAACTAGGCGCTCCCCTCAGTGATTACTGAAAGGATAGGAAGGCTTTATAGCTTAGAGGTAAATTCCTATTACCTTGCTCTTTTCCTACTTCTCCTACAGGGTGGACAGAGGGAGGAAATCATGTATTTGTGCAGTGTTTTGAAAAGGAAATATTTATCCATATCACATTGCTGAATAGCTTACATTATACCAAGTCAATGGGATTTAGGTATAATCAGGGAACTATTTATAGAAGTTACAGCACAGAGTTGCCAGCACGGTTTAAAATTTCTTAGTCTTTCCACACACTTTGAATCATGGCCTCGAATTCTAAAGCTGGACCTTGTCAATTCTTGGCCATGAGAAATTAGGCCAGACATGACATCGCCAGACCTTAGATGCCATTTCACAGAGTTGGTGGGGATTAAATGACATAACACATAGATGACAGTACCCAATGCTATGCTTGTAATGAAGTGGAATGTCTGTCTGGTTTTTGTCATTATTCCTTGAAACATACCAAGGATAGTCTACACTGGCCACTAAAACGCTAAGGATCTTCTCTAAAGAGGACTGTCACACTTTACAAAAAAATATACTTCAGTGAAAGCAAGACTTGTGTCTTTTCTTTCTTCTCTTCCTTTTTCTTCCTCTAAATTAAGTTTTCTGCATGACTGCATTGATCTCTTTTGTATGGGTAGACAAAACTTAATGCCCTGAAACAGACATGCAAATAGCTTTGATCCAATCTCCTGGCCAGAGCTGGCCTGATGCCTAGGCATAGTAGGTGGCTGCCTTCCTGGAACGATATGAGGGTACTCTAAAGCCTGACCTCTTGCTTCTCGTGGAATCTCTGTCTTGGGCCTGCCAGAGCATAGCTTCTTCCCACTTTGAAATCTACCCCATCCAACCCACCTTCATTCACTTAGCAGATGTAACAGATGGGTTTTATCTTCAGGTGGCCACTAATAAAATGCTTGCTACCAAGAACATATAAAAGAATGATCTGAATGCAGAAGTATAGATAGGTTTCTCTTTTCATTTCTCTGCTAATAACCCATCATTAATAATGTAACTATTAAAAGTGATAATAGCATGTGGATATAACTCAGTTTAAAAATCATTTTCACATGTCTTATTTTGTTTTGTATTTATACTTCCTCAGGTGAGTATTTTAAAAGTTCAGGAGTGATAAATATGTGCCATGTATGTTTCTTCCTACTCTATGGCAAGCCTTTGACTTGGGGATTCTTTCACACTGGCTTGCATACATGGCTTCTTAATCCTTAACCTGCACTTCCAGCAGCACTGCTCATTGATGAAACCTATTTGTCATCGTATTAGTGTCTCTGTTTTTGTAGGTGAGAAAGCTGAGGTCCCAGAGAGCTTGAGTAGAGCTAATCATGCCCACTTAGTAAGGAAGTAGCTAAATTGACTAGAACCAAGGTCTTTTGATTCCAGATGCTGATTTTCCTTTTCAATGCTAATATGAAGCTTCACTAATCAAGAGCACCATTAATTTGTTAGGTTTGTAAAGGTGACCTTAGGTAGTCACAGTTAGAAGAAGAAGAAAGGCAGTATAACAGACTTGGTAATGAAAGAGTAGCACTGAAGTGTGATGGCAAGGCCTTTATAGCATGGGTTGTCATGGTATCTTTTGAGAACCTTGTGAAATAAAGGAAAGATTGCATGGAACCCTACTAAGGACTATCTGTGCCAGATGTTGTTCTTAGCCCTCCTAGTGATTCTCATCAGTGTATCCTAAACTGACCCTGAAGATTGTGGTCGTTATGTTCTGTTGATTTATCTGAAGTGACAAAGAGTGAATCAGATGAATCTTTCTTACTAAATACTTTTAATGAAAGATAAATCACAACTGCAAAATGTAATTTAGTCTCATTTCATTTGCAGGGGAACTAGCTTATGCACAGACCCTTAGGCCTCATTACAACCTTGACCAAGAGCCAGGCCCCATGTGACCACCTTTATAAAAAGTCAAGAGAGTCAGACTTCAGAAATCATAGCTGATAGTTTTCAGTTCTTTGCATTATCTCTCCTTTCTAAGTAGCTTATTTTATGTAATAACATGCTTAGGAATACATTTTAATTTTGTTTCCCATACCCAGAGGGTTTGGAATTTCTAATAAAAAGAAAACAAAACCCCAGTAATTAGACAAAAACCTTGACTCACTACTGGGGAAGAGTTTACCTACAGTTTTAGCCAAGTCTCATTTCTTTCCCTCTAAAAAATTATTAGAGACAAAGATGGAATTTGCCAGTAGATGTCCTAGTTTCTAGAAATGCTGGAATAAGTGTTTATGTAAGAGAAGGTAAAAATAAATAATAGAGAAAAACTTTATCTTGGCATAAATTCCAATGGTAAGGTAGACATTTTTAACAACAAAATTATCCAAAAGTTGGCATTTGTTTCCCTAAAAGATAGCAAGCTATCCTTCATGTGGTTTAAGGGTCATTGTTGAGAATGTGCCAGAGAAAAACTAACACTTACTGATCACCTATAATACGACACCATGATCAAGTGGGATTTATTCCAGAGATGCAAGGGTGGTTCCAAATTTGCAAGTCAATCAATGTAATACACCACATTAACAAAAGGAAGGATAAAAATCACAAGATCATCTAAATAGACACAGAAAAAGTATTTGGCAAAACAATGGCACCCCACTCTAGTACTCTTGCTTGGAAAATCCCATGGAAAGAGGAGCCTGGTAGGCTGCAGTCCATGGGGTCACGAAGAGTTGGACACGACTGAGCGACTTCCCTTTCACTTTTCACTTTCATGCATTGGAGAAGGAAATTGCAACCCACTCCAGTGTTCTTGCCTGGAGAATCCCAGGGACAGAGGAGCCTGGTGGGCTGCCGTCCATGGGGTTGCGCAGAGTCGGACATGACTGAAGCGACTTAGCAGCACCAACATTCATTCATGATAAAAGCTTTCATCCAAGTGGGTACAGATGGAACATATCTCAACATAGTAAAGGCCATTTACGACAAACTCACAGATGACATCATACTCAATGGTGAAAAGCTGAAAGCCTTTCCTCTAAAATCAGGAACAAGACAAGGATGCCCATTCTAACCACTTAGGATTTCTTAAAGCAAGAAGTGTCTAACTTCTGATCATGAAGATTTGAGCCATTGGCTCACCCTCAGTACAATTAAGGAAATCAGGCAGAATCACTGAAACTTAGATGACACAGATTTGGGTGCAATAGTTGAAAACAAAGGACCCACTTCTAGCATTTTAGAATTACATAAGTAGAAGCAGAGTAAAAGGACATAATTTGCCCAAAGTCACAGCTAATAAAGCAGAAAAAATCAAAACTCCAGGCCAGGTTTTCGCACTTTCCATCTCACTGTTTTTTCCTACTCTATCATGTTTTTTTTTTGTTTGTTTGTTTGTTTGGCTGTAAGAGCTGAGGGGCCAGGGAATGGGTGTATGATTGGAACCTGGAACAATAACCAAGATCCCCAAGTCCTCAGGTCCCACTGTCAAAAATAGCAGTCATCATATAGGTAACCTTCCGTTAAAAGGCTCTTTATACAGAAACACAAAGTACTACATGATATATGAGGGTCATTGGAGATGATATGAGAGTTACATTTGATAGGAAGAATTTTTAGGTACTTGAGATCCTGCTAACTTCAAAGAAAGAAGCTAGACCAATCAACTTGCTTTCATATAGCATCAGGCTATGTGTACTCAAATCCACTTCTGAGATTAACGAGTACTGCTTGTACATTCTTTCTTTATGTGAGTCTAACCCTGGCTCGACATTCTTATCCAGTAAACATTAATCAGGCTGACAACTGAGATTTTTGAGAAAGAACCTACAGTGCAATAAATAAGTTTTTGTTAGCTGAACACGGCACAGAACAAAATTAAGTGTTCAGTAGATATCATGAAAAGAGAAACTAGCCAGTGCTTGCTCAAGCCAAATCTACTTTTGGGGCTTACCATCCCAAATCACACCCTGAGAACAGAGGGAAAAGTGCATCGTCACACCTAAGAGAGCCTGCTAGGAAGCTGTTTTTCAGTCCAACCCTCTCTGGCAACAGAGAAAGCCCAAGGGGCCAAAGCTGTATATGAAGCAATTTTAGCTTGTCAGCCCCACCTCTACAAGTGTTGGTAACATTGGCAAAGAGGCATAATGGAAGTCACAGAAGCCAGAGGACAGAAAATACAGGTGGTGAAAAAGGATTCCTATATCTGCTTTATGACAGTGCTGCTAATCTCCTCCAATGTGATTATAAAAATAATGAGCTTTTTCTCTGCAGTGACTTTGTAATTGGGCAGAAACTTGTTTTCTTGTGCTCAGCACTCCTTTTGAATTGACTAAGGCTGCCTTCTGGGGAAAAAATTGGTAGCTATTGGCCATCTGTGACTTATCTTGAATCATAATGCAAAGGCCTGGGTGTGTGGACTAGAAAATTAAGATCCTGAAGCACCAAATTGCTTATATCATCTTGAAGGGTTTTTCTGTGTGGTAAAGAACCTAATTAAGTTAACCTTCCCAAGAAACATCTGTTTCTTTCAGGAACCCCACTCTTCTCTAAGAGCGGTGAAATTACAGGGAATATAGGCTCCGTGAGGACAGCTTAACACATCATAAGGAAATCTAAGTAGAGAAGAAGAAATTATCGTCAGAGGAGAAATGGTTATCATATAACATGAAATAACTTTGTACAATGTTTAAGAGAAATTAGAAAACACACCACAGTAGGAAGTTCTGTGTGACTGTGTATTTTCTCCCCATGAAATACAATGTTTTAAAAAACTGTTGCTTTCTTAATGCAAAATTGAAACAGCTTTATGGCAGAAATTTAAGGTGAAGTGGAGATCTGACCTCATATAAAAATATATTAATATTTATAATGTTAAAAGTAAGTGTATGGGTGAATATTTGTAAATTGCCTTAGTGGCCTTGTATTGACAGTGCTATGATTATTTTAGGATTTTCATTCTTTATAAGTAGAATCTCTGAGATGGTGATCCTTGTCAATGAATTATCAAGCAAAGGGCTTTACAGTAATATCTATTGGTTGAATATTCTCTGGGTGCAATTAAATAAGCAATTTGTCTAGTCTTTAATTTTTAAATTGCTTTAATCTGGTATATGTCTGGAAACAAAAATAATTTCATAAACAGTAAGAATCTGAAGTCAAATTTCTCCCAAAGAAAATCTAAAATTTCCAGTGAGGTTTATTGCATGCCACGTTTGACAGTTAATTTGACTATGGGCATGTAAATGCATATGGAGAAATCACCAGGAATTAAAGCTTCAATCGAGCTTGACGCCTAGCACAAGATGTGATTTGTCTTTTTAACTCTGTCACTTGAAATGGAAGATTCTCTTGAATGTTATATTGGTCAGACAATACAAATTCAAGTGGAGAGAATAAATTAATGAAGTAGTTGTTAGGAAGTGACAACAGAATCAATAATCTTTGTTCACATTTGCTGAGACCTAAAAGGTCTCATCTAAAACCTCAGGCAGTGTCTAATCATTCAGTAATTATTGCTCCCTGAGCATTCTCTTTTCTTGATTTTCCTCTTCTCAGTTCCTTCTTAGCTATCCACGATAAGAAAGAAGAAGTCACATGTAAAACAGACTCAAAGAGGGTACCAGGAGCCACTAAAATTGTGTCCTAGCCTTCAGTTAGAAAAATCGAGTTCCTCAGGAGGCTATAGGTATGTACAGTTGATGTACATATTTAGTTGCTCAGTCGTGTCTGACTCTTTGTGACCCTTATGGGTTTTCCCAGGCAAGAATACTGAAGTGGGTTGCCATTTCCTTCTTCAAGAGATCTTCTTGACTCAGGGATTGAACTCACGTCTCCTGTGTCTCCTGCATTGCAGGCAGATTCTTTACCTGCTGAGCCATGGGGAAGAGCAATAATATGGTAAAGACTAGTTTGAAGACCATTTGAGGAGTTGGATATTTTGAGCCAGCTTCATATAGCAATGTTGGGATAAGATTTTTTTTTTTTTGCCACACTGTGTGGCATGTGGAATCTTAGTTACCTGACTAGGGATTGAACCTGTGTCCCCAGCTCTGGAAGTATGGAGTCTTATCCACTGGACCACCAGGAAAGTCCCTAAACAGTAGATATTCAGATAAATTTTAAACATACTATCTTGATAACTGTAGATATAACCCAATGATCAAAACTGAAGTGATTTAGAGTTCATTTGTCCAAGAGCTGCAGTGCAAGGTCACTTTGAGGGTATCTTCGCAAGGACATTGTACAGTCCCCTCCTCAATTCTGTTCATATTTTTGATATCTTGTGAGTGTGTACTGATGATGCATATGTGATAGATGACCTTTTATCTAGTATTGGTGACATTGTAGTCTGTGTATTTGATGACAAGAAAACCCATGCTTCCAATAATGCAACAGAAGCTTTCTTTAGCTAAAACTTTTCAGTCTGAGATCATCAGCTTAGCTTCTCCCTTAGGGTTTTTGTGCAGTTTCTGTTCTTGACCACCAGGGCAACCTATCTCATAAACCTTTAAAGAAGACCCCCAAGAAATAGCAGTGGTTTGCCACAAGAAATCTTCCATGCTCAAAGGTGTCAGTCCTGCTCTGTGAAGGTGACTGAGCATTTGGAAAAGCATTAGGCAATATTTGTAACCTAAATTTAGTTTCACTCCTTATATTCGAGCTGTAATTTTAGTTAAACTTTTTTGGTCTTGTCCTCGATTATTTAGACAAGCTATCTCATTCATGTCATGAAGCCAGTGTCACAGATGGTGAGATAGGCTATTTGGATTCCTGTATAGTTACTTTCAGTGGTCCTTAAAACAAAAGTTTAATCTCAGAATCTGATGTCTATGAAAATGCGTGCAACATGATGTTGCACCGGCAAAACCCACTGAAAGAGGCATTGTGAATAATTATGCAAAGACTCAAGGCGGGGGTTCCGGGGGAAGGTGTGGCAGTGATGGGAACTTTTGCTATGTAGATATTTGCAAGTTTCAGACTGCATACTGTAACAAGTTTAGACAAATGTCTCTGCTATAAGACAAGTCATCAGATACAGACTGTTCCTTGGTTTTGTTGGATTCAAGAGTTTGTCTCTCTCGTTTCACTCTCTAGCAAGGTACTTTCTCTAATTCCATTAAGAAAGCTAGCAGTGAAAAGATAGTATATTACTCTAAACTTCCAAGCAGGAGTCTTTAAGTAGTCTTAGTCTCGGAGTCCTGTCTGGTAGACCTCTAAGCCTGTTCCCATCAACACACCCTTGTCTGTGAGATAGGTAAGGATAATGAATAGGGAGGGGAATGGGTGAACTGGGCTTAAAGCTACTTGCCTCATCTTTTTGTAGAAACTTGTGGTGTCACACTTTCCAGAGTCTGAGATTGATTGTAAGATTTAGGGGTAATCAGATGAGATGTTCATCAGCAACAGGTTAAGATTTCTCAAGTTAGACAAATGGTGAGTTGTCTATTCTGGTCCTGACCCAGAAAAACCCACAGGAGCCATATTAGACTTGAACTTCCGGGTCATCCTTAGTAATAATGGGGACAACATTGGCTTCACGGAAGATCACCAGATCTGGAAAATGTCATGGCCCCAGAAATGCACTCTTGGGACACCCTGGACTGAATCTGACACCCTCCCTCCCCCCGCTGCCCAGCTCCCAGTTAAGAATGAATACCAGTCAAGGTTCTGTGAAGCTGAAGTTCAGGAGATATACAAGTAAATACTTCTTAACAATCTAAAAGAATGAATAAGGCCTTCCCTCGTGGTCCAGTGGTTAGCACTTGGTGCTTTCAAGGCTAAGGATCAGGGTTCAATTCCTGGTCTGAGAACTAAGATCCCACAAGCCGGGTGGTGTGGCCTAAATAGAAAAAGAATGAGTAGATTGAATAATATGCTCTAATTTTGCTCAAATATCATGTGTAGAAGTGAAAACTGACATCTGCTTTCTCTAATTTCAACTCTATATGCCTTTTCTAAACTAACAGTATCAATTATTGAGTCACAGATGCACCTGGGTTTTCAACTGAAGGTATTTTTTTCCTTTTAATTGTGGAAAACACACGTGGCATAAAATTTATTATTATAACCGTTCTAGATGTGCAGCTCAGTAGTGCTAAATATATGTATATTGTTGTGCAACCAATCTCCAGAACCTTTTTATTTAGCAAAACTGAGATTCTTACAACCATTTCCCCCTCCTACTTTCTGTTCCTATGAATTTGTCTACTCTCATACCTCATGTAGGTGGAATTATACAATATTTGTCTTTTTCTTACTGACTTATTTCACTTAGCATACGTCCTGACAGTTCATCCATGTTGTAGCATGTGTCAGAATTTCCATCCTCTTAAAGACTGAATAATATTCCCTAGTACATGTGTATTCGATTTTGTCCATTCATCCACTGAAAAACACGTGTTGCTGGCATCTCTTGACTCTTATGTGGAAGACACTTTTTTTGAAATAGCAATCATAGTAGTGCAGTAATTACACTACTTGTCTTTCCTAGATAAGCTGAAACTTTTAATTATAAATTGCATTTTCATTTACCAAAAATGTTTACTGTTTGTTGTCAACCAAGAACATTGGTCCCAAAGTAAAAATTCATTTAGAAGCTATCTCATATATTCTTTTTTTAAAATTTTATTTTAATTGGAGGCTAATTGCTTCATAATATTGTATATATTCTTAAATGATTTTGGTAAGACAATTTCTATCACAGAGGTCTAAATTAGGCATTTCTTTTATGTCAGACATAGGGCCTTCATCCTTTTTTTTTTATACAAAGGAAAGATCGCTAGTACTGCCAGTATGACTTACAACTGTTAGAAAATGCAAAACCCCACTGACAGACAAAGAGGCCTGGGATCACCAAGCAGATATAACTCAAGAATGCAGTAACCTAAGAAATAGGTACATTTTGATAGTAATTGTTAGAAAAGAAGTTCAGAGGAACAGATGCTTATCAGACAAGATAATTTAGTGATGAGCCTCTCTGTTTCATCTGCCCTTTGGAAAAGGGGCTGTTAGGGCTTCTTTATAGGTTGACATCTACATGTCATATCTAGCTGAGGAGCTTTCAAAAAAGTACATCAGCTCAAACCTCTCTCCACTTCCACTCAATCAGAATGGGAAAGAGTGTGGGTGTGAGGTTGGTAATCTGGTTTTTAAGCTTTTCGGTTGCTTCTGATGGTAACATCTATGTGGGTTGACCAAAGGAGAATCTAAGACAGGAGCCAGATGCTGGCCGCAAAGATAGTATGAGTGTCCTGTGGACATTTTTGTGCTCATATTCCTGAGGCCAGGCAGTAATGTGAGTTGGGGAATTGGGACAGCCCCAACTACTGTAAGCTGAAGATGGGAAGGTTTCCATGGGGTTCAGTCCACATAACATCTGCTGTTTTTTTTAGTTGACTAGTTTCAGCTGTAGAAAGAAAGGGACTAGTCCCAACCAATTGGAACAAAGGAGTGTCTGGTTTTGGAAATCATACTACCCTATGGCACTTCACTTAAGGAATTTATGGAGTGCACTGGCTTCCTTTCTTGGGGTAAATGTGAAGAGACAGGAAAGTACCAAAGACGCCAAGCCATTCAGCGCTCCAGTACTCCCTCCTGCCAGACTTGGAAAAAACACCCCAGTTCTTCGGGTTTCTGAGCTCCCTTGAAACTCTTCACAAGTTATAAAAGCTAAGGAAAATTCCTGTACCTGCTTTCACACTCATTGCATTGTTCAAAGTTATTTCATCAACTTTCATAAGCTTCAAATAAATCTTACAGGAAAATTCTAAGTTCTGTTCCCAAGTCTGTTAACAACACACTAATCTGAGGCGAGTGCCTTGACAGTCATACTCTAATGACAAATGGAATTTAAAAAATCACCTCAGGGTTTACATGTGGATGAATTAACTCATCCTGATTAACTGCTTTGAGCCTCAAATGTTCACGGTGAGGTGGGGAACAGATGCTATGAAAAGGTCACTTTATGAAAATCTCCTTTTTTCAGTTTAACAGTTATAATTTATTTTTCTTTTTTAAAAAGTCATTCAAGTTTTTTTTTTAAAAGGAAACTGTGCTTCTTAAATCCCTTGATAATCCCAGTGTGCGCTTAACACACACATACGCACGCACACAGCAGAAAAAAAAGAAACGTCATTTTTGTGGCACAAAATGCATCAAAAAGTCTTTGCTGGCTAGCCTAATTTTTGTGCATCAAGGGGGGGGATACCATATGTGACCTCAAAGTAATTCAGTGAATTCCAGTATATGAAAAGGAGGAAACTTAAACTATCTAAAAAAGGCTTAATATGTGGTATAGTTACTAGATGGTCGTTGATCATTTGTATTGCTTCTGTTTATATTTTTCTGTCTGAAACTGGAGTCACACTGTGCATAATTTTAAGGAGAGAAAAAAAGATAACTAGTTGCTTCTCTATTCTTTTCTCAATCTCTTTATTTTCCAATGTGATTGTAATTACTATCTTCTGTGATAGAGTAGATGAGGGAAAAAACTGTAAATTAGATAAGAAATTATACAAGAGGTGGCATTTCTGTCAACCTGGGAGAGCCAAAGAGCCTCTCAACAAGGGTTGAATGTTTCTCCTGGACTAATCCCAATTTTCCAAGTACATAAGCTACTGGAAAACTTTTTGGTCTAAGACTTTTGAGAACATAGTTTTCTGACCAGGTTAAATGTTCCAAAGTAGATAAAAGTTTAAGAAAGAATGAAGCTCATTAGGAAAAGCTGGATTTCTGAGATCATCAATAATAATTTAGTTCAACAAACATTATCTACTAAGTACTAGTCTCAACCAGACGCTATAGGTGCAAAGATGAAACATCATCTCCTCTCTTCAGAAGCTCTTGTCTTATGAGAGAAACATATACAACAAAGTTTCAATATGTTTGTGACAGAGTATGTATAGGATCCTTTGGGAGCACTGAGGAGGGACCCTTAAGCCTGCCTGGAGGGTCAAAGAAAGTTGCCTAGAAGATATATTGCCTTAACTGAATCCTTAAAACATGAATAGGAATGAGATAAGTTAGGAAGAAAGGGGTACATAGACAAGGTCATTCCATTATTTACAAGACTGAGGTTCATAAACATTGTCTATGTAGAAATCCTCACGAAGTCAAGCTCAAGCTATCAAGTTAAAATCATGAAGGATAGACTGGATTATGGATAATCTGTTATGTAGTTCTGGGAAATTTGGGTTTTATCTTCCAAAGAATGGAAGAATTTTAGGCTTGGACAAATGCAAGCTATAGATCACCCTCATGGCCTGAGATGAGTAGAATTTTAAGGGAGAATGTGTAGATACAGGGATTTCGGTAGGAAAGCATTTCAGTGGCCCAAATGAACTAAGGAGTAATAGGAAGACAAAAATATTTAGGAAGCAATACTTCAAGTAATTGGCTCTGTGTTTGTGGGGTGGTTTAGGGTGGAGGCATTGGTGGAAATGGAAGTATCAAATTCCATAATGCAGTGACTCAGATTTGATGTCTGATTCCCAAACTTTAGTGTTGGTAAGAATTACCTAGTGAGCTTGTTAAAATAGCAATCCAGACTGGATCAAGATGACAGATTGTATAGGGGACATGTTCTTGCCACTCAAGTCATATGGTAACACAGAAAAATACATTACAGATATAAAAACATATATAGAAAGTTCCAAATCAGAAAAGTGAAATATCTGGGTCTGAAAAATGCAATGGGAAGTCAAAGCAACTAATCCTGAACAGGAGTGGAGATGAAACAGACATAAACTTTAGGGGTGGGAGTTATCACTGTCAGTTAGAAACAGTCAAAACTTGTAACTCTTGTGCACAGTAAGGAGCTGGAATGGGGCTCTTCTTCCCTTAAGCTAGAAGGAGCTTTTCAGCTGGGAAAAATGGCTAAAGCTACACACCTACCAGCTCAGGGACAATGCAAGAATGTAGGAAATGGGTGGCAAAGAGATAGTCTGGAGAAATATGAATCTCAAAGCCAGCATCCATGTAGGCTGTGTGATTCTGATTCACACTTATCTTCTCATGTGGAAGCTGTTAGCCAAAAATATTTTGTAAATGGTTCGTAAGTAATGAATTCCAAGAGGCAAACTTGAAACTGAGTGTTTGGAGCTCCCTTGGAAGTCATTCCCACTGAAGCTGGAACGCTCACAGGTGAAATCACAAAGCACAAACGTTGACTTACTCCAATGAGAGAGAGGATGTCAGTGTACACAACAAATAGAACTCATACCCAGGAATTATTGATAATAGAGGAATCAAACAGAGAGGCCTGGCGTGCTGCCATTCATGGGGTCGCAAAGTGTCGGACACGACTGAGCGACTGAACTGACAATGTTCAAAAATAAGTTTGAAAATCTTATGACAAGAATAAGCCATTATAGAGAAAAAGAAAAAAGTATGCCAGAGAACCAAGAAAAAATTTGAAAATAAAAACTATGATCATTGAAAAATGTGTATGTTATAACTGTAGAACAGATATAGTAGATAAAAGACTTAGTACATTGATAGACAATCTTGGGATTCTTGAAAACTTACAGAAATGAAGGGATGGGAAATATAGAAGAAAGCTTAAGAAACATAGTGATTTGTGCCTTGTGACTTTGGTCAATGAGAATGGCTTCCACAAGAGGTCCAGACACTCGTTTCTAAGTTTGCCTCTTCTGGAAACCCTTGTGTCTCATCATTTCTTCTCGAATGTAAGTCTAACATGTTCTCCAGAAAGAAGAGAGAATAAAGGAGAAGCAGTACCTGAGGTAAAAATGGTGGAAAAATTTCCAGAAATTAAGATGCAACTTTTTAGACTTAATTACTTTGAGTTCTGGTATGAAAAGTTTAAAATGGGCATCTTGGGTCCTATTCCTAGAGATTCTAATTCACCAAATGCTTATTGTTGATACGATAAATATTTACAACCTTCAGAATCTCCTGGCAAACCTAGAACCTGTTCTTGGGACACAGAGTTCTCTGGCCTCCTGGTTGGTAAACTGTGAGATGTAGCAATAGCTACACAGGCATGTGGGCTCAGGGCAAACCATTTTATATAACTGGGAGCTATGTGATCACGTTGAAATGTGGACAGGAAGGATTTAGTGAGAGGGCAAGTTTAAATATACGAGAAAAGTGAGTAGTTGAGATTCTGAGATGCTGAGAGAGAATTGGATCCAAAACCAGATGAGTGTTTAACCCAGAAGTAGGTACACCTATATGGGTGGTGGTGGGAAGGTGAGGAGTCTGATAACCTTTCTAGAATCATTTTTAACTCTAAAAGATGGGAAATACAAGAATCAAAGCACTCCCTAGTGCTAATCCCTATGTATAGGTCTTATTTGCAAACCACTAAGACCAATTTAAATACAAAAAGAGTTTACTGCCAAGAAACTTGGAGAATCAATTGGGAAACAGACTGGACACAAGACTTTGCAGCAGCCAGAACCGCAACGAAATACTTGACACAAGTAGTTCAGAGTCGTGGGCAGCCCTTCACTGTGGCACTGAATGACAGATGCCCATACAGCTTCTGCTCCTCTGCCTATGCTGCTTTGGAAATCAGAATTTGCTCCTGCCCCTAGGAACCATCCCTGATCTTTCCTGTGCATCTCCAACTCCCAACTGACAGTGCAGAGAATGCATCTGGTTGGTCATATTCCTTCACTCTGGCTGCATGTGAGCCTGGAAAGTCATCTGGCCTGCTTGGCCCAATGGCTCTGCTTTTCTTTCCTTTCATTTCTTTTTTAAAAAAATATTACTTATTCATTCATTCATTCATTCATTCATTTGGCTGTGTCGGGTCTTAGTTGCAGCCCTGGGGATCTTCACTGGGTCAAGCGGAGTCATTCATTGCTGTGAACAGGCTCCAGAGCGTTTGGGCTGTTAGTTGCGGTGCATTGGCTTAGTTGGTCCATGGCAAGTGGGATGTTAATTCCCTGACAGGCGTCAACCCTGCCTTGTAAGGCAGATTCTTAATCACTGCACCACCAGGAAAGTCCCCTGCTTTTCCTGAAGACCTTCCTACATAATGGAGAATTCCCCCAGCTTAGGTAAAGGCATTGGCGCTCTGGGCAGCTCATAAATGCCTACCGAGATTGCTGCTGCATCCCACGGTGCACCTTTGTGGGAATTAGTAAAATGTGCCCCACGCAGATAGCGGCGTCTTTTCGTTAGCCATGAGAGTATTCTTCTGAGATAATCTTTAAAGTATCCTTTCCTGAGTCGAGGTGCTCAGCTAGGTGAGCAGGAGGTATCTGGATACTAGTCCGCACTTCCCCTCAGCTGGACGTCCTTGTTCACAGAATAACCTGCCCAACTACACAAAATGTTCCTGATGGCTCTACACCTGCTGGAGATAAGGGGACTCAATGCGATCATGAAACTACATCAGGGAAGAGGCAGACTTGGGCAGTAGGATTGATACTACACTGTACAATCCAAAGGCTTTTATTTTACAACCAGCCTTAAAGCCATAAACTTTCGCTTCACAGTCAGTTGGCAAATGTTATCAGAAAAGGTGGATAAAATTCCCTTTTTTTTCTCTCCAGTTATTGCTGTTTTCTGAGTAAGTGCAGATGTCTGGCCAACTGTAAAAAGGTGATCTTATTTTGACTCAAGATTTGAAGGGTCTTATTTGGGTTTTTGGAATCCTGTCTTGAGATATTCTTCACAAGAAAATTTTCGTAGCTGAGAAAATCCTTAGCTGTCAGCCTTGATTCAAGGTAGGGAATAGGACTGACTAGGAAAATGAATTACTGAGAAGATGAAAATACGTTTCCTCTCCCTCCACCTTGTCTCTCTTCCACCTCTCCTGGGTCTTGTGTATCTCTAACCCAAGTCATAAATTAATCATTTGGTGACATTTTGATTTTTAGAAGCTGAAGAAACTTAAGGCCAAGAGGATGAATCTTTAATGATGGAAATTAGACACTGCTCGGCAGAAGAGAAAGGTTCTTTGGGCTAGTGAAATCACAACTTCTCAGGAAAACCAGTTCTTTCTGTATTGTCATATTCCCGAGGCTGACTGTCTTCCATAAAGTCTCTAGAACAGAGGTGAGCCAGGGCTGTGACTGCCTAGGTCAGAGTGGGCCCCTAGTAATAAGCCAAATGCACTCAGCGCCCAGCCCCTGTGGTTGGACTGTGGGCTGTGGCCGGGCTGGGAGTGCCATGAAGGTGAAATAGTAGGTAGAAATTCCTGCTCAAACGCTAGGCACAATAAGGCAATCTGTACTTACTACTTCCAAATAAGTTCAAGGTAAGAGATAAATAGGTATTTTTAATGTTTACATAGAAGCTCTTATCCCAGAGTAGGCTGTGAATTGCTCTACTGTACGTTCCAGCTTCCATGTGAAATTTATATAACTACAGTTTTCCTAGTTATCACAATGGACACTGCCTTTCTTCCCAAAATGAACTGTCTCTGAAGTCATGATGAGAGTTGACTCTTATTTGGTGTTTTCTCCATGTGAGGCACTATTCTAAGCACTTTACACACATTAACTTCTGAGAATCTTGTAAGAATTCTACATGGTAGGGACTCTTATTAACATCCTTCTTTTGCAGTTGAGGAAGCAAAAGATTGGCCAAGGTGAATGACAGAGTTTAGGGAAGAGGACATACCTACTAAGTGGTAGAGATAGACTTTGAATCCCAGATGCTGGCTCCAGGTTTGGGCTCTTAACTCCTATGCCACCATGGCTCCAGAAAGGAAAGTGACCCAGACTATCCTGGGAAAAAGGATGAAGGCCAGAGAGGCAGGGACAGATATGAATAGCCAAAGGAGGAGGTGAACGTAGATTGAGAAAGGAAAAATATGGATATGGAAGCAGACTCAGAAAACCAGGGAATTCAAATTTCAATCCCAAGTTGGACAAAGGCTGAAATCCTCTGTATTCCATCTAGTATGAAGTTCTTTCATGACTCTAGGAAAAAAGAACTGAGAGTATATGACTATGTTGAGGGTTTACTACAGACCAATTCAAGGAGGATGCAGAAATGCTTGCTAGACTGTAACCATGAGAAAGAGCCAATGTCTTGCTTAGGAGCAAAAAAACAGCTGTCACTCAACAGCTTTTTGTTTTCTTTTTTTAAATTCATTTATTTTACTTTACAATATTGTATTGGTTTTGCCATACATTGACATGAATCTGCCATGGGTGTACATGTGTTCCCCGTCCTGAACCCCCCTCCCTCCTCCCTCCCCATCCCATCCCTCTGGGTCGTCCCAGTCCACCAGCCACAAGCATCCTGTATCCTGCATCAAACCTGGACTGGCGATTCATTTCTTGTATGATATTATACATGTTTCAATGCCAGTCTCCTAAATCACCCCACCCTCGCCCTCTCCCACAGAGTCCAAAAGTCCAAAACACTACATCTGTGTTTCTTTTGCTGTCTCGCATACAGGGTTATCGTTACCATCTTTCTAAATTCCATATATATGTGTTAGTATACTGTATTGGTGTTTTTCTTTTTGGCTTACTTCACTCTGTATAATAGGCTTAAGTTTCATCCACCTCATTAGAACTGATTCAAATGTATTCTTTTTAATGGCTGAGTAATACTCCATTGTGCATATGTACCACAGCTTTCTTATCCATTCATCTGCTGATGGACATCTAGGTTGCTTCCATGTCCTGGCTATTATAAATAGTGCTGCGATGAACATCGGGGTACACGTGTCTCTTTCAATTCTGGTTTCCTTAGTGTGTATCCCCAGCAGTGGGATTGCTGGGTCATAAGGCGGTTGTGTTTCCAGTTTTTTAAGGAATCTCCACACTGTTCTCCATAGTGGCTGTACTAGTTTGCATTCCCACCAACAGTGTAAGTTCAGTTCAGTTCAGTCGCTCAGTCGTGTCCGACTCTTTGCGACCCCACGAATCGCAGCAAGCCAGGCCTCCCTGTTCATCACCATCTCCCGGAGTTCCCTCAGACCCACATCCATCGAGTCCGTGATGCCATCCAGCCATCTCATCCTCTGTCGTCCCCTTCTCCTCCTGCCCCCAATCCCTCCAGCATCAGAGTCTTTTCCAATGAGTCAACTCTCCGCATGAGGTGGCCAAAGTACTGGAGTTTCAGCTTTAGCATCATTCCTTCCAAAGAAATCCCAGGGCTGATCTCCTTCAGAGTGGACTGGTTGAATCTCCTTGCAGTCCAAGGGACTCTCAAGAGTCTTCTCCAACACCACAGTTCAAAAGCATCAATTCTTTGGCACTCAGGCTTCTTCACAGTCCAACTCTCAGGTCCATACATGACCACAGGAAAAACCATAGCCTTGACTAGATGGACCTTAGTTGGCAAAGTAATGTCTCTGCTTTTGAATATACTATCTAGGTTGGTCATAACTTTTCTTCCAAGGAGTAAGTGTCTTTTAATTTCATGGCTGCAGTCACCATCTGCAGTGATTTTGGAGCCCCAAAAAATAAAGTCTGACACTGTTTCCACTGTTTCCCCATCTATTTGCCATGAAGTGATGGGACCAGATGCCATGATCTTCGTTTTCTGAATGTTGAACTTTAAGCCCTTTTCTCCACACCCTCTCCAGCATTTATTGCTTGTAGACTTTTGGATCGCAGCCATTCTGACTGGCGTGAAATGGTACCTCATTGTGGTCTTGATTTGCATTTCTCTGATAATGAGTGATGTTGAGCATCTTTTCATGTGTTTGTTAGCCATCTGTATGTCTTCTTTGGAGAAATGTCTGTTCAGTTCTTTGGCCTACTTTTTGATTTGGCCTTTTATTTTTCTGGAATTGAGCTGCAGGAGTTGCTTGTATATTTTTGAGATTAATTCTTTGTCTGTTGGTTCATTTGCTATTATTTTCTCCCATTCTGAAGGCTGTCTTTTCACCTTGCTTATAGTTTCCTTTGTTGTGCAGAAGCTTTTAATTTTAATTAGGTCCCATTTGTTTATTTTTGCTTTTATTTCCAATATTCACTCAACAGTTTGACCATCTAATATATGGAAAAGGAAAATCAATTTAAAATGAAAAAGAATAAATTTGTTGGTTTAGTGTGGTTACTAAAAACCAATTACAGGTGTATGTTGTCCTTCAAGTTAAAAATAAAACACAATTCAAAAGGCCAGATCTCCCTCACTCAATTCTTATTCAGTTCAGTTCAGTTCAGTCCCTCAGTCGTGTCTGACTCTTTGCGACCCCATGAATCGCAGCACAGCAGACCTCCCTGTCCATCACCAACTCCCGGAGTCTACTCAAACTCAAGTCCATAGAGTCAGTGATGCCATCCAGCCATCTTATCCTCGGTCGTCCCCTTCTCCTCCTGCCCCCAATCCCTCCCAATATCAAGGTCTTTTCCAATGAGTCAACTGTTCGCATGGGATAGACAAAGTATTGGAGTTTCAGCTTCAACATCAGTCCTTCCAGTGAACACCCAGGACTGATCTCCTTTAGAATGGATTGGTTGGATCTCCTTGCAGTCCAAGAGACTCTACTTCCTATGATTTGGTCCTCCCGTGATATTAGAGATATAAAACTCAGGTCTTAATTAGCCTCAGTAGTGGCTCCAGAATTTCTAGATAAGAGGCTTTGGGGCAAGTAAGCCAGCTGGCAGGGTGGGGCCAGGGCACTGGTTTAGACCTGTGTTTGCATGGAAAGCACACTGTGTTAAGTTAGCTCATATTTTCATCTGGGTGGCTTGGCGGAGTGAGGGAACTTTGCTCTCCAAGCTTCCCTTTGCTGCTGTCACTGATAAGCAGACTGCAGAAGAATGTTTCTAGCCTCCCAACCACTTTCTTCAAATCTTCTCTAGTAAGTTCAGAACATACGTATAAATGCATGTTGCCCAAAGACAAATACTGTTTCACATTTCCTGACCAGCCGTTCCAAATCCTCTGGCTGTAGACAGCTTGTTCACTTGAACCCTTAATAAGGTTTTTTTTTTTTCTTTCATTTTTTCCAGAAAGACAAAACACATTGTCCAGAAGAAACACCTTCATGGCACAAAACCAAAATGAACAAGATTTATGTATTTAAGTGTATATCCATTCCTATTAGGATCCTACTCCTGTTTGAATCTGAATTTCTAATGGGAAAATGAAAATGGGGACAACTGAAGAGTTAAAAACAGAGACCCACAAAAGAAATAGTCTTGCCAGTGCCAGTTGGTGCCTGTCTTTAAAAATGTGGAAGAGCCCCTGTTTGAGTTCCCTGAGTCATACAGCAAATTCCCATTAGCCATCTATTTGACACATGATAGTGTATATGTTCCCAGTTACTCTCTCCGTTTGTCCCACCTTCTCCTTCCTCCCACACCCCCGCGTCCATAAATCTCTCTATGCGTGCATCTTCATTGCTGCCCTGCAAACAGATTCATCAGCACCGTCTTTCATATATGTGTATTACTATTCGATATTTGTTTTCTCTTTCTGACTTATTCACTCTACATAATAGGCTCCAACTTCATTCACCTCATTAGAACTGACTCAAATGCATTCCTTTTCATGGCTGAGTAATATTCCATTGTACATATGTACTGCAGCTTCTTTATCTGTTCACCTGTTGATGGACATCTAGGTTGCTTCCATGTCCTAGCTATTGTAAATAGTGCTGCAATGAACATTAGGATATATTCATCTTTTTCAATTTTTGGTTTCCTCAGGGTATATACCTAGTAGTGGGATTGCTGGGTCATATGATACCTTTATTCCTAGTTTTTAAAGGAATCTCCATATAATCTTCCATAGTGGGGCTATCAATTTATATTCTCACCAACAGTGCAAGAGGGTTCCTTTTCTCCCCACCTGCTCCAGCATGTATTGTTTGTAGATTTTTTGATGATGGCCATTCTGACCAGTGTGAGGTGATATTTCATTGTAGTTTTGATTTGTATTTCTCTAATAATGAGCGATATTGAAAAATGTTATCACAAAAGGTGTACCAACTCATAGTCTCAGAAGGTATTTGAGTGCTTATCACCCAGCCTATCCTGTTTTTTAAAATCAAGCTTTTATATTTTGCCAACCAGAAAGGTACATAAAAATCTCATATAGACTTATTTTAATCTAATTACAAGGGTACATAAAAATCTCAGTTATTTAGACTTAATTACAAGGGAAGTAAAAGATTTTATTTTTTATATTTTATGTCTATTATTTATTAAAATGGTGTATAAAAATCTCATAGNTTAATAATAGAAGAAAATGAGAAGGATAATTATGATTTTATGAGGTGGGCTAGGAAGCAACAGTTTCTAAGAAGAAGCAGGAGAAAAAGCATAAAATTAAAAGTATGGGTTGGAGAGCTGAACCTAAACTTTAGTCCTGGGAGAGGCAGGAGTGTCTACTCTACCTGGGTTTAAAAGGGGAAAGTTAGAGCAGCCCATAAGCTCTGTGGTGGGAGAATTTGGGGACATCTATATGAGGAAAGACTGGGTTAAAAAAAAAAAAGTATTGGGCCCATCCTGAGTGGCAAATGTGCAAAGTGTAAAGAGACAGAACCCCAAGCCTAGCAAAGGATTAGATTGTGAAATTCTTAAAGGCCATGCAAAGGAAATTTATTCAGAAGAAAATAATGGGTCATATTTTTAGCCAGTGGATGGACATTTAGAAATAACACTGGACCGCTGGGAGGGAAATTTGGGTCAGGGAACCTAAACAGAGGACCAGCACAGTAACTTAGTTGAGAAATGACAAAGACTTGCACAGTGCAAGACTGCAGGAATGATGAGAGGGGAAAACACTGATCAAACTTTTTCCAAGACAAAGAGACAGGATATGGGGGCCAACTAGTCTTAGAAATGGAGATGAGGGAGGAATCATAGCTGATTCCCTGGTTTTTCACTCTATTGTCTAGTTAGATGGAAACACGTTTAACTGAAGCAGGCAATACAAAGGAAGATCAGATTCTTTTGTGGCGATGGGAGCATGTGAGGGTGAGAATGGGCACAAAATGAATCCAATTTTGACTTAAAGATGTTGTAAAGAGATCAAGGGGAAGAGTCAGCCCCATTTAATGTATTCATTTTTTCAACAATTATTGAATACCTACTCATCCAGGTACTGTTCTGGTTGTGGGGATACCATTGTAAGAAAGACAAAATTCTGATTCTTACAGAGGTTATATTCTAGGGAAAGTAGCTAGAACATTAATGTCAGAACAAATTTATGATGCACAAGAATTAAATTTTATTCCTTAGGTACACTGAGTTATATGAAAGCCTTTTGTAAAGTTAATTTGCATAATGTGTATGTTCCCATTGACTCAGCATAATTTTGGTTTATTAAAATATAAAGATTTATAGCTTTATTTTCTCTTATTACACACTGTTGTGTCTGTTTACCCGAAGCCAAGGTTTTGCCCCACAATGAAACCCTCATTTATTACAAAGTTCATATGGGTAACTAGGAAATACATTGCGACGATTTGTTTGTTGACATAGTCTTCAGAACAATCAGTGTTAAGCATAAGCCCCCTGAGCCTCAGTTTCCTGACTTGTTAACCATGCGAGGCTGTGTGAATGATCCCAGCTCCACGAGGCCAGTTGAGTCTGTCCACTGTGACTGTTTCGTCCTGCCGCTTCACCTGCCTTCTCAGTATCCTGCACAGTGTTCCTTCATCACCCTTGCCGCCTTCTGCACCAGGCTTCCCTTGGTCCTTGTCCCTCACCCAACACTGATGGGACTGAATTCTGTGTGAGAAAATTCTCACAGTCGTGCTTTTAATGGCCCTGTATTGTCTTGTATCGCGGTCTAAACTGAAGTTTTCAAAGGGCCTAGCCGGTCTTCCGCGCTTCTTTGGCTGTTTTTGTCTCCTTCCTGGCAGTGGCCTGTCAGACCCAAATAACAGAACTCAGGTACACAGCTGAGACAGGAGCTCCACAGACCCCGAGCCTGAAGGGCACAGAGTCGCTTGCTTTGGCCTCTGCCCTGCTCTCCATCCCTTGCTGTCACCATGGAAGAAGTGCCCTCCTTCTGCACATGGCTCACCCCTCCCTTTTGCCCTTCTATGATCTGGGTTTTGTTTTCTCCTACCTTTCCAGGGACTTTTCCCTGCTAATCATCTCATCTCATCTTCCACATCTTCATACTGAGGCTCATTCTTAACAGCTACAGATATGCATAAGCCTTTCTTATAACCAAATTGACAAAGAAACTACCTTATTCATCCCCCACCCCCCTCCAGCTATCACCCTCAACTTACATTCACAATCAGATCTTTTTTTTTTCTTTTGAGTATAGTTGATCCACAATGTTGTGCCAGTTCCAGGTGTACAGCAAAATGACTTAGATTGATAGATTCTTTTTCAGCTTCTGTCCATTATAGATTGTTATAAGATGATACAGTTCCCTACTCTATACATTATACGATAGGTCTCTATTGTCCATCCATTTTACATTAGTAGAGTGTATCTGTCAATTCCCAACTCCCAATCTATCCTTCCCTCTCCCCTCCCCAGGCAACCACAAATCTGCTCTCCAAGTCTGTGAATCTCTCTCTGTTTTGTAAATACGTTCTTTGAATCATATTTTTTAGATTCCACATATAAGTGATATCATGTGATATTTGTCTTTGATTTATTTCACTTAGTATGATCATCTCTAGGTTCATCCATGTTGCTGCAAATGGCATGATTTCATTCCTTTTCTACAGCTGTGTAATATTCCTGTGTGTGTGTGTGTGTGTGTGTGTGTGTGTGTGTGTGTGTGTAGACCCCACATCTTCTTTATCCATTCATCTATCAGTGAGTGTTTAGGTTGCTTCTATGTCTTGGCTATTGTAAATAGTGCTGCAGTGAGCATAGGGATGCATGCGTCTTTTTGGATTAGAGTTTTCATCTTTTCTGGGTATATACACAGGAGTGAGATCACTGGATCATGTGATAGCTCCATTTTTAGTTTTTTAAATAACCTCCAGACTGTTGTCTGCCATGGCTGCACCAGCTTACATTCCTACTAACAGTATGGAAGGGCTTTTTTCTCTACACCCTCTGTAGCAATTACTTATAGACTTTTTAATGATGGCCATTCTGACCTGTGTGTGGTGATATACTTCATTGTAGTTTTGGTTTGCATTTCTCTGATAATTACCAATGATAAGCATCTTTTCGTGTGCCTGTTGGCCATCTGCATGTCTTCCTTGGAGAAATGTCTATTACAGGACTGATGCTGAAGCTGAAACTCCAATACTTTGGCCCCCTTATACGAAGAATTGACTCATTTGAAAAGACCCTGATGCTGGGAAAGATTAAGGTAGGAAGAGAAGGAGATGACAGAGAATGAGATGGCTGGAGGGCATCACTGACTCAATGGACATGAGTTTGAGTAAACTCCGGGAATTGGCAATGGACAGGGAAGCCTTGCATGCTGCAGTCCATGGGGTCACAAAGAGTTGGACACGACTGAGCAATTGAACTGAACTGCTTATTTTTTTGCTTGTGCTGTTTTTGGAATATTGAGGTGCATGAGCTGTTTGTATCACAACCAGACTTCTTGAAGGGGTTGCCCACTATCACTGTTCTCCAGTGTCATCTCCCTCTCACTCCTCAGCTCTCTCCAGAATGGCTCTAGTCGTTATGTCTGATCCAAAGGTGTTTAGTAAATAAAAATACATTAGACTGATGGATGGAATGAAATTAAATATCCCAGGGCACTCTCAGGTTGGTAAGAATGTACATTAAGAAGGTTTTCAATGTGAAGTATATAAAACATCATGCTTTGAGGGGAATGATTTACACTGGGTAAGTCGTTCTGAACACTTGATATTCTTTTGATCTAAAGCATTCCTTCTCTCAGAATTGATCATTTCAGTGATTTCAAGAGGAAAAAAGGAAATGCCGTTCTTTGATAGACCAAGTTCTGACTGAAAAAATGACTCTTCCGCAGACCCAATATTTTAAAGTTATTTTGGAGATGGAGTTGGACTGTGGATGATTGAAACTGCTCTATCTTTGAGCTCTCACCTCCTGAGAAGTCCCTGCCTGTCATAGATGTGCCCGCAAGGTACTCTTATTTGGAGCTACAGTATTTTCCTCTAACAGAAGAAGGCTGAAACGTGTAGGAAAGTAGGAAGAGTTGGCTGGTCAGGTACACAATGACTTAGGTCTGCTTATTGGAGCCAGATCCTGAATGCAGTCTTTCTCACTGAATGCCTGTGAACACCATGCATCATTGAAGAATAACATACTGGGTACACCAACATATCCTACACGTGTCACATAATTTCTTTGGATGATAGCCGCTCTGGCTGCAAATGAAAACCCCATCTTCCCTGCTTCGCTTGGACTGTGGCATTCCCTGGTTTTAGTACAACTGTGGCTGTTTCAAGTCAGTCCAGCTCCCTCCTATTATCTTGGGGTTATTTATCTTTCACATATGATCCTTCTTAAGAGCAGAGAAAAGCAATGGCAGCTGGCTGTCTTCAAAGAACCACAGAGAAAGGGTGGAACCCTTTGGTTTAAAAATAATAAACAAGTCACAAAAGCCAATGCCCTGTGGACTGGTGGCACGAGGCCCTCTGTGGCTGCAAACGTTACTTCCTCCTGTCTTCCCAGGGCTACTGGGTATTTTAGGGGCACCTGTTGATGGTATCAGCTGCCAGAGCATTGCTGGCACCAAAGGGTATGAAACAACAAAGGAGCAAACCCAGGGCACTGTTGGCCCAGCAGCCCGGCAGGCTGCCATCATGAAGGCATGGCAAGCAGATATGCCATCCACATCCTACTGCGTCCCCAAAACATCACACTTGTCTGCCACGCGTCCTTCCCTCTCTAGCCTTTGTCTCCGCAAGAGTGAAATCCAGTCCAGTCTCACCCTGGGTGTGAAAGATCAACTAACCACTTGGAGCGATCTAGAAAAGGACAGACACCCTTGCAGGGCAGGGTGAGCATTCAAAAAAAAAACAAACCCTGCTTAAATTAAAACAAACCCTTAACTAGATGGGATGAAAGTGAAAGTGAAGTCGCTCAGTTCGTCTGACTCTTCGCGCACCCATGGACTGTAGCCTACCAGGCTCCTCCATCCATGGGATTCTCCAGGCCAGAATACTAGGCTCCATTATTTCCAAGGCACAGGTTATTTGCTTTTGACATTTTCTTCTGTTGTCTGTCAAATCCACTCCTGTTAACACCTATCTTATCATCACAATATCTTTCAATTAAGTTGTCTCTAAATCCTACTACTCCATTAAAACATTTAATTGACTTTGAAAATGAGACTTTGAGGAGCAGAGGAATGAAATGATTATATAAGAGCTTCAGTTATAAAATTTCACTATTAGAAATGTAATGTCGTGGCTGGCTCCAGGATCTTTGAAAGCACATTTTCATTTATTGATGACCACCAGAGTTCTCTGAGGCCAAAGAACAGGGCAGAGAACAGAAATGCCGGCAGAAAGGCAAGCAAATAGGAACTGGGACTCTTGAAGAGACTGTATTTTTTATTTCACATTCTTTAAAAAATGGAGGTATGTACAACACAAAATTGTGTGCTTAGTCGCTCAGTCGTGTCCAGCTCTTTGCAACCCCATGGACTGCAGCACACCAGGCTCCTCTGTCCCTGGGATTTTTCAGGCAAGAATACTGAAGTGGGTTGCTGTTTCCTTTCCCAGGGGATCTTCCCAACCCAGGGATCGAACCCAGGTCTCTACCCAGATTCTCACCGGAGAACCACAACACAAAAGTAAACATCTTAAAAATAGCCAGTCCTTACAGTGTCTTGTAACCCAAGAATGCATACTTTTCTAATATGCTAACGATTAAGGAGATTAAAACACTCATGCTAGAATATGATTACACATTTGTACACACTTTTTTCCCTTCTTATATCACATAACATGTTGCTAAAGGGGGCATCTTGGGAAAAAGGAGGACAGAAAGAAATGGTTCACATAAAAGACTTGGGTGGGATCTGATAATCTAGTTCCTGCAGCTGACCAGGCCATAGCAATGTACAGATCCCTGTACAGGTCAACAGATAGTTGTTTTCTGTTGTTCAGTTGCTAAGCCGTGAGTAACACGTGAGTCATGTCCCACTCTTTATAACCCCATGGACTTCAGTCACCAGCCTTCCCTGTCCTTTGCTGTCTCTCCAAGTTTGCTCAGACTCAAGTCCTTTGAGTCAGTGATGCCATCCAACCATCTCATTCAAGAGATAGGACTCAGATAGTTACTGTGTAAATCATAATAAAATCAGCAGTGGTTTACAATCGCTGGGGAAAATAAATATAAGTCACCAAAAGATGAAAGAAACTTTCTTGGCAGATCCATCATCCGCAAAATTAAAATGATGAGGCAGAAAGCACACACTGTCACAGATGCCATAAAACTCAGATTCCTTGTTTGGGGAGTGTGTGCAGGAACAGCTGCTCCGCACAGGCCCAGTGCAGCAGGTGCTATATATGAAAGCCAGTGTTCCCGTTTTTATTTCTTGTGACTCTTCCCTCATTCAGAGGACAAGGGGATTGGCCAAGTTGCAGCAAAGAGCTCACAGCTCCAGGTTTTAAGCTTCCAGGATATTCACTGAGATGATCCACAGGGTTGAAATGTGTTGCCTGTTCTTAGGCCAGTTAGCTTGCAATTGTGTACCATTCACTACACTTTAAAATTAGAACTCATTGACAATATTTAAAAATGGGAATGTATCACAGAAACGGGTAGATGCACAGTATCTTTTGAAAACAAGACTGGCTATATCATTTGGGGATTCTAATACAAATTGAAAATGCAGCCACCCTTGTTCAAAAATGATTAAGAATTTTATGACAGTGACAACGGGGCATGAGAGCACACGTGGGCCCGTCTAAGTACAGACCTGATGTGCCTCCACAATTAACCTGCCCAAGAAGCTAGTAGCCCATGAAAATCCCGAGGCGCCAGCCCCCCGGGCCCGTGTTCCTCAGATAGCAATCAGGGGCAGCCAAATGCCAGCTACCCCTCTAAAATGGAGCCTGCCTGCTCGTCATCACAGCCTCCTTCGTTTCCTTTAGCTATTACAGTGCAGTCAAGCGACAGACAATATTCATCACTGCCCTTGCTCAGTTCGTGTTTTTTCTTTCACCTTGACTTCACTGAACCGTATATACCACTTGATTGCTGCTGCTGCTGCTGCTAAGTCACTTCAGTCGTGTCCGACTCTGTGTGACCCCATAGATGGCAGCCCACCAGGCTCCCCCGTCCCTGGGATTCTCCAGGCAAGAACACTGGAGTGGGTTGCCATTTCCTTCTCCAATGCATGAAAGTGAAAAGTCAAAGTGAAGTCGCTCAGTCGTATCTGACTCTTAGCGACCTCATGGCCTGCAGCCTACCAGTCTCCTCCATCCATTGGATTTTCCAGGCAAGAGTATTTGATTGGCCCCTGTTAAAGTACAAGTTTGCGCCCTCTGCTCCAAAGGATATAACTGCCCATAGAAAGACCTGCTTACTGTTCCCCTCTGGGGACACTGACCCACTGCAAGGCTCTTCTTAATGCTCATTGAAAGCAGAAGTCTCCCACACACAGGTTGGACAACGTTTTTTGTTCTGAGACAGTACACTTAAGGGAGGATAGTGAGCGCATGTCAAGAAGTAGCTTGGCGTGACCTCAACCTGCCTCGCCTCTTCCTGAAGGATTGCAAGGGCCAGAACAAGACAGGAACGTGGATGAAGCCCCTTCCACTCTAGGAGTCAAGAAGTCTTTAAGGTTTTGAAAACCAAAAAGATTTTGTTCTAAAAGCTAAACCAAAAAATGACAACCACAAATGCTACTTTAAAAAAGTCACTCTTCTAAAATTAATGCCTATGCATAAAGTTAGCTACCAGTCACTCCGTTTGACCCCACCTGATGTACTTTGACGAATCTTTCTTCTGAAAAGAATAAATCATGCTCTTTGGAGGATAAATCTAACAGGCTTTGCTCTTCCTGAATAATAATGTATTCCATAAGGATGTGCTTTGTTGAGTTTCAGAATTTATAAGCCTGAAGTTTATTACAGACCCTACAACAGCACTGTTCTGTACTCTAAAACTGATTTGCCTGCTGAGACTGCATAAAATCTAAAGGAAAATCTGTCAACAGTTCCTTTTCCCTTTGTTTGACCTCCATGCATTTCTGGGCACCATAGAGTATTTCACTTTTCAGGACCATTCCCAAGCCAAGTCTGTTTCTACTCAAGATTTGTTCTATACTAAACCTGAAAAGGTTCAGTGGTCAGGGTTCGGGTTGACTCGTTCCACTAGATTTCCCCACTTGGTCCACATTCTTTACTTCATTTCCTAGCCGTAGCCTTTGCCAGTACTTTGCATTCATCTAACTTCAGCACCCACATAGTAACTATTTGGTGAGTACTCTATACATGAATAAATAAAAACATAATAGATTTATTCTTTAAGTGACCAAAATGATAAAATATATTGCTTTTTAATGCTTTTAATAACTCTTTTATTATTGTTGCTCTTTAGCAAAGATAAATATGCATGCTTTATGTTCAGTCACAATAGGTCTTTTATAAAAAGCACTTGAAGAAAAATATGAATTTCCTTGAGCCTTGTTGCAGTTCAGGAAATGTGGAATAATTTAACGATACTTTGTATTAGCATTCCCAACTTTTGCATTTATCTTTACTCAGTTCTACTATAATTTATATATACTGTTACAGGCATGCAAATTGCAAATACTGCTGCATGTGTGTCTTTATTTCGTTCACTTGTTCGAAAAGTCTTTAAAAGAGATGGCAAATGTGGCTTTTCCTTGTGACTCCATCTCCACTGCTACTGCTGCTAAGTCGCTTCAGTTGTGTCTGACTCTGTGCGACCCCATAGACGGCAGCCCACGAGGCTCCCCCATCCCTAGGATGCTCTAGGCAAGAATACTAGAGTAACTCTAGGGTTCTTTGTGTCCTGTGGTTACTCAGTAGACATTAGAGATAAATGAGATGGTTTGATGACTGTAATACTGAAGCCACTCAACCTCAAACTTTCTTCCTCTTCCTCTTTTTCTCTCCTCAGCCCTGAACATTTAACTTCTTACTCAGTTACTTGAGGATTTCACATTTTATGACCCTATGTAATATTGATTTCTAAAACAATGGCTCTATTTTCTTTTTTATTGATTTATTTACTTGCTGAAGTATAGTTGATTTATAATATTGTGTTAGTTTCTGGTATATAGCATAGTGATTGAATTTTTTTTTTTTTGTCAGATTCTGCTCCATTATAGGTTATTACAAGATAATGGGTATAGTTCCCTATGCTATGCAGTATATATCCTTGTTGCTTAGCTATTATATATATAGCAAGTGTTAATCCCAAACCGCTAGTTTGTCCCTCCCCTTCTTCCATCTTCCCTTTGGTAAATATAAGCTTGTTTTCTATATCTATAAGTCTGTTTCACATATACGTTTATTTGTTTTTTTTTTAGATTCCTTATGTTATATAGTATTTGTCTTTGTCTGACTTATTACACTAAACATAATATTCTCTAGGTTTATCTACATTCTTGCAAATGGCAATATTTCATTCTTTTTTATGGCTGAGTAATATTCCATTGTGTGTGTGTGTGTGTGTGTCTGTGTGTCTGTGTGTCTGTCTGTCTCTCACATTTCCTTAATTCAATTGTTCATTGATAGAAATAGAACTGCTATGAAGATTGGAGTGCATATATCTTTCCAAATTAGTGTTTTCATTTTTTCTGGATTTTTTCCCCAGAAGTGAAATTGCTGGATCATATGGTCTTAAGTTAACAGATCAATTTTTTAAGGAAACTCCATACTGTTTCCCATAGTGGCTGCAGCAATTTACATCCTACCAGCAGTGTATGAAGGTTCCTTTTGTCTATATTTTCATAAATGTTTGCTTTTTGTAGGCTTTTTCTACCCAAGGCTCTCATACTTAGCTGAGAAACAACAGGATGGCCTCAGGTCTCCATGACTAGAGTTTCTCTTCCCCACCTTCACTCTTGTTCCAAATGTCCATTGACATACCCTCCTCAGGCCTCTAAAACTGAAATCTCTACCTTCACCCTCAGGGTTTGTCTTAGCCATCTCAAGTGAATCTGCCATAATGGCTTACATTTGTTAAGCATTTATTAAGGGTTATGGGCTTTTCCAAGAACTTGACATAGACTCTTTTCTTCAGTTTTCACAAAAGCTAATGAAGGTAGGTACAATTATTACCATAATTCATCAATTCTCTGACTTGTTTATTTCACTTTCTGAAATAGAATGTGTCTTAAAATCAAGTATTGGCAGCACTCGAAGAATCTTATTGGCACGCAAAATGAAGGTGTATATATTTTACAATCTATGGAATCTTAGATTTGATGAAATATAGTGTCCGCATCCAACTTATATGCAGAGTACATTATGAGAAACGCTGGGCAGGAAGAAACACAAGCTGGAATCAAGATTGCCGGGAGAAATATCAATAACTTCAGATATGCAGATGATACCACCTTTATGGCAAAAAGTGAAGAGGAACTAAAAAGCCTCTTGATGAAAGTAAAAGAGTGAAAAAGTTGGCTTAAAGCTCAACATTCAGAAAACGAAGATCACGGCATCTGGTCCTATCATTCCATGGGAAATAGATGGAGAAACAGTGGAAACAGTGTCAGACTTTATTTTTTTGGGCTCCAAAATCACTGCAGATGGTGACTGCAGCCATGAAATTAAAAGACGCTTACTCCTTGGAAGAAAAGTTATGACCAACCTAGATAGAATATTCAAAAGCAGAGACATTACTTTGCCAACAAAGGTCCGTCTAGTCAAGGCTATGGTTTTTCCAGTGGTCATGTATGGACCTGAGAGTTGGACTGTGAAGAAGGCTGAGCACCAAAGAATTGATGCTTTTGAACTGTGGTGTTGGAGAAGACTCTTGAGAGTCCCTTGGACTGCAAGGAGATCCAGCCAGTCCATTCTGAAGGAGATCAACCGTGGGATTTCTTTGGGAAGGAATGATACTGAAGCTGAAAGTCCAATACTTTGGCCACCTCATGTGAAGAGTTGACTCATTGGAAAAGACTTTGATGCTGGGAGGGATTGGGGGCAGGAGGAGAAGGGGATGACAGAGGATGAGATGGCTGGATGGATGTGAGTCTGAGTGAACTCCGGGAGTTGGTGATGGACAGGGAGGCCTGGCGTGCTGCGATTCATGGGGTCGCAAAGAGTCGGACACGACTGAGCGGCTGAACTGAACTGATCCAGCTACATGAAAACACAAGCTTAGAGTATTTAAGACCGTCAATCCATGCAGTGTTATTCCAAAGCCCAATCTTTTTACTACGACTCTGCAACTCAGGGCAGTGATCCTTGGTATTTTCTTTTCTTCGTCATTTCCTTTTAATAGTCAGATTTAAATGTATATTTTTTAAAAAAAACAATGGTTATTTTCATTTAGTGATTTAAAAGTGAACACATATTCATTGTAAAACTTTAAAGAGCATAAAATTTAAGGACAAAATAGACATTGCCATGAATATGAAAAGAGAGTCATATTGCCAACATGTTGGTATATTTCTTCCTGGTTTTTGGCGCCTTATGCACATTCACGTATTAACCCTTAATCAACCTGGAGGCTAGTGGTGCTGACCTTCTGTGCAGTCAAAAAGCTGCATATAATTTACAGTTGGTTCCTCAGTAGCCCCAGTTCCTTTGTGTCTCTGGTTCTTCATCAGAGTTCAACCAATCACTACTATTACTGTTGTACCTATTATTGAAAAATACCTGTGTAGAAGTGGCCCAGCACAGTTCAAACCCATGCTGTTCAAGGATCAGCTACATATGTATAGCACTGGTCACATACCAGTGATGTAGTTTTGCATCCCTCTGTTTTAGCACTATGCAGTGAGCATCTCCCCATGGTACATCCCCATGGTACATCCATTCATGCTAAGTTGCGTCCAGCTCTTTGTGATCCTATGGACTGGAGCCTGCCAGGTTCCTCTGTACATGGGGTTCTCCAGGCAAGAATAGTGGAATGGGTTACCATGCCCTCCTCCAGGGGATCTTCCCACACCAGGGATCAAACCTTGGTGTCTCCTGCATTAGTAGATGGGTTCTTAACCACTAGCACCACCTGGAAAGCCCCTTTTCCCTATGGTTTTATATGTTTTATAAGCACAAGACACTCAACAGTCATCTAACTTTTGTTGTAGTGAACTGTAATTGAACACTTGTATTTTTGCCAAGTTTGACTCAGACCGTAAAGAATCTGCCTGCAATGCAGGAGACCTAGGATCAATTCCTGGGTCAGGAAGGTTCCCTGGAGAAGGGAATGGCTACCCACTCCAGTATTCTTGCCTGGAGAATTCCACAGACAGAGGAGACTGATGGGCTACAGTCCATGGGGTGGCAAAGAATCAGACATGACTGAGCAACTAACACTTTCACTGTAAGTACATGTGATGGGCAACCTTATTACTATCTAAAAATTCCAAGATCTGTTTATGCTTCTTTTTGAGTTATAATGGTTTCCTTAGCTTATCAATAGAATTAAAAGAGTATGTGCCTCCCACACAGAAGAAGAGCTGTGAGCATGAAGTAGCTGAAAAATCCAGAGCTCAAATGGAAGACATTTCCCTAAAGAGAACACCAGTGGCTTCCTCTGGAGCTGCTACTTGGCATATTCAACCTCTTTGGGAGAGGATTTTATCCTTGCTAGAAAAGCCCCAGGGGGCTTCCCTGGAGGCTTAGCAGTAAAGAATCTGCCTGGTATTCAGGAGCCTCAGGACACATGGGTTTGATCCCTGGGTCGGGAAGATCCCCTGGAGGAGAGGGCAAGGCAACCCACTCCAGTATTCTTGCTTGGAAAATCCCATGGACAGAGGAGCCTGGCAAGCTATAGTCCATAGGATTGCGAAGAGTCGGAAGTGACTGAACCAGCTTAGCAGCAGCAGTAGAAAAGACCCAGAGGGTCAGAGTGTTTGAAGTTGAGTTACCATAGCAATAGGATATTTGTGCTATACAGATTCTGGTCACATCATTGAGATGGAGGCTACAAAATGAACATTGCTTCTCAGTGTTGGGTTGTAGAGTTTGGGGCACAAAGAAACAGTGGTTATGGGAATTGGAAACTGGGAAATCTAGTCTTAACACTTTTAGGGCTCCTTTTCTTAGTCTCATTTTCCCTTTACCTCTTCTCACTACTGACAAGAGAAAGGGAAAATCAGCAAGTAATCAATACAGCAGAGTTAAGTCTTTAAAGAAGGTCACAGAGGACCATAGAAAGGAAGTTTTAAGACAGCCCTTGGGAAGACTTCAGATTCCTGACAGCTCATCCACTAATCCCCAGAAAGCAACTTTGTATGTATTCCCACTTTCAAAAAAGAACTACTGTCAACTGGATTTTATTTCCTGGATATGTTTATGTTTACTATTGTGATTAGAATGTTTCTTGAAAATTAATGTTTTTTGATGCCTGAGGGATATTTTCTCAGTATCCTTGAAGTCTTCAGTAACATCTTTTGATTTTCAATTAAACAATCTAGAACCCTTTAAGTAATCATTTCAATGGCTCAGCAGGTAAAGAATCTGCCTGCAATTCTGGAGACAACAGGAGACTCAGGTTTGATCCCAGGGTTGGGAAGATCCCCTGGAGAAGGAAACTGGCAACCCATTCCAGTATTCTTGCCTGAAAAATTCCATGGACAGAGGAGCCTGGCGGGCTCCAGTCCACTGGGTCACAAAGAGTCGGACACAGCTGAGTGGCCAAGCACACAGAACTCTCTAATCATAACTTTTTCTAAGTGAAAGTAAAGCACCCTACTGTCTGACTGTTCTGTGCTCATCAGTACCTGCTACCTGTCAGCTATGTGTGTGACAATCTGTAAAGTGTTCTAGGGACAACCAAGTGCAAAGAATCTGTCTGCAGTTCAGGAGCCTCAGGACACATGGGTTTGATCCCTGGGTCGGGAAGATCCCCTAGAGGAGAGGGCAAGGCAACCCACCCCAGTATTCTTGCTTGGAAAATCCCATGGACAGAGGAGCCTGGCAAGCTATAGTCCGTAGGATTGCAAAGAGTCAGACGTGACGGAACCAACTTAGCAGCAGCACTGCTTTCTCTGTGCTATCAGCTGAGGCAAAGTGTGACCGTCTATTAGGTGTCAGGGAGATGAAACAGAAGAGCGAAAGTGGGGGTGACTCAAGTAGATAACATATTTGTATAACTAATGCTTTTCTAGAGTTCAATTTCAGAAATTCACTATGAATTCTGGGCTCATTCTTATTATTCAGTATTAAATAATGAGTATTTGTTTTGATAGTAATGGGTGCCATTTCTCAGGGTGACTCTTAAAACAGAGCTAAAGCATAATCCCTGTGCACAGAGCATGTGCCTTCAAATAAGGGAGAAAAATATTTCTCTAGAATCCCCATAACCCGGGGCATTAACTGAGGAGGGTCGTGAGAAGATCCAGCGTTCAAAGGAAGGGAAAGCTGTTTGGTGAACAGCTTTCAACTGGGGACTTGACTAACGTTGATTAGGAGTTTAGCCATAGAAATTGGGCAAAAGGAATTTTATGAGAAGAGGCTTCAAAGGGAAACTATCAGAGTGAATTTGGGAAACTTTGCGGATTCTAGGTTGACAGCTGAAAACTAGAGCTACTTCCTGGTATGTGAGATTAATTTTCTCATCATTTTTCAGTTTAAGTAATTATGCCACCTAGTTGAGAATCCCTCTGAATTTCTTATTAAATGAGAGGGGATGTATGTGTACCCAGTAGACATGTATGTGTGCTGGGTACACACACATCCCAGGGCATGGCAATCCACTCCAGTATTCTTGCCTGGAGAATCCCATGGACAGAGGAGCCTGGCATTCTACAGTCCATGACTTCACAAAGAGTCAGACACGACTAAAGTGACTTAGCCCACAAGCACCGATGTATGTGTATCCAGTACATACCATAGAACAAATAGAAAGAACTAAGCTTGTCTTTAAAATCATACCTCTTAGCTTAATTTAAAGACATGACCATTATTTTTAATCTTTCCTCTCAGGTTGCATGGACTTTCTGAGACAGCTGGCAGAATTTGGCTGACAAGAAAGCAAATTTTTTTGGAACTATGTAGTTTTTAATTTTTATACCAATTTTCCAATAATTTAAACTCTGTTTTTCTCTGTTTTGTGAAAGGAAAATATACATTGGCCCTTGTAGCCTCCTGGAGCACTGAACAACACATTAACCCTCATCTGGTTATTGTGCAATCACATTTTCTTCACTCATTAGATGATAATGTTTTTATTGGTCCAAGACACTGGCAGCTGTATTATCCTCACTGCAGGCTTAAGCAATTAGTAGGCAGCCCTGAGGGACAGGATTGCTTGACTCTACCCAGGAGAGCTAGCTGTTTGAACAAAACAGTTGCTCCCTTTAAAAAAATTCTCCTTGTGATGATTTTAGATTGCTTTTCAATTTGAAATATTTGCCTGAAAAGATGCTATGATTACATGTTACAATATAAAATAAATTTGCATGATTTATGAAGGTCATTTAAGCACTATGGTAAAACCATATTAACATTTCACTTTTTGTTCTTGCGATTTTCCTTCTCTTCACTTGATCTCAAATTACTTCTTTTGGATGGATAGTAAAATATGTGTAAGTTTTTTGGTGTGTGATCAAAGAGAAAGTTTCAAGGTCTCTGTCTTGGTTGGAAATATGAAGAAAGTTCCCGAGAGACAAAGTATTCAATGTAGTTGTTTTTATACAGTTTATTTGAACACTACTATGCCCAACTACAGTAATCCAATCTTGCTTAGCTAGAATATTTGCTTTTTTATTACAAAGGTTTATTCTAGGAACACAAGCAATAGGTTATCTACAAAAGGAATACTAGTTTCAAGCACTGGAAGTCTCTGAAGGTTCATAGAGAGTTTTGCTTTGGTAAGGTAAAATATATTTAAAATATTCTTCTTCTTAATCATTTGAGCAATACAAAGCAATTCCTATAGATAAATAAGTAAGGAATAGTAAAATGTATAAGCAGAGTACAGAGAAGATAATACTCCTGCTTTCAAGAAGTTTACTATTTTATCTTTATGATGTAGTATAAACAGAGACTGGAAGAAATAAATCAAAATTCAAATCATTATATATTTATTGAGCACTGAATGTGCCTGAATTGGAAACTAGAACAGTGAACTAGAAGCTTAAATAATTTTGAAAGTGATGCTCACTTAAAATAATTTTAACACAATACAATTTTAATATAATAATTCAGATAATGAAACTGCTAGAATAGAGATATAAATTGCGTGCTATCAGAGAATTAATTAACTGATTATCTGCTGTCAACCCATCATTGAATGTGAACAAGGCAAGACTGTGAAATGAAAGAAAAGGACAGGCCACCTGAGAATGTCAACACTTGGATTTTACTCCAAGAGTATTTTCTGAGTAAGAACTATATAGGGGACAACCAAAGAATAAGATTTGCTCTTAAAAAGAGGGCCAAGCCTTTCTAATGTGGCCATAATTTAAAAATTCCCTCAATTTCTATCAGCTTGCAGAATCACCCCTTTCTTTGGCTAAGTTGAGAATAATTACTTAAAAAGATTGGTTATTTTGGCTGCCATTTCAACTCTCGGGAGGTTCAAGCCCCTCGAGAGTCCACAGTAGCTTGGGGCTTGAACAGGACCTGCTGGCAGAGTTAAGATGCCACATGTGTGCGCCAAGACAATTCACAGATTCCCAGGCTCTGAGGTACTCTCCTTTCATTTGGTTTTCTCTAGAAAACAACAGGATATAAATATGTAGTTTGGTTTTGGATGACTTGGTTCAGAGGCAGTATAAATTACTATCCTGTTGAATTAGTAATCCAATTTCAAATTACTAATAAATTTGAAATCCACTTTGTTCCAACCCCCAATTCTGTTTCCCAAATTTCTTTTCTCCCTACAAGCAACTGCTATTTTGAATTTTTGAGTGATTCTTTCAGGTTAAAAATTTTTTATTAGTCTATTTTGTTCTATAGATTCTCTTACATGTCTTTTTACTATAGACATGTCTTTATGCCTTAATTGTTTCATACATATTTTTAAAATTTTACATTAATGCTGTCATACCATCTATAGTAGGATTTCGTAGTTTAGTCGCTAAGTCATGTCTGACTCTTTGCAACCGCATGAACTGCAGCACACCAGGCTTCCCTGTCCTTCACTATCTCCCAGTGTGCTCAAACTCATGTCCATTGATTCAGTGACGCCATCCAACCACCTCATCCTCCGATTCCTCCTTCTGCTGCTGCCCTCAATCTTTCCAGCATCAGGGTCTTTTCCAATGAGTCAGTTCTTTGCATTAGGTGGTCAAAGTGTTGGAGCTTCAGCTTCAGCCTCAGTCCTTCCAATGAATATTCAGAGTGGATTTTCTTTAGGCTTGGCTGGCTTGGATCTCCTTGCTGTCCAAAGTACTCTCAAGAGTCTTCTCCAGTACCATGATTCAAAAGCGTCAATTCTTTGGGGCTCAGCCTTATTTAGGGTCCAATTTTCACATCCATACATGACTACTGGGAAAACTATAGTTTTGACTGTATGGACCTTTGTTGGCAAAACGATATCTCTGCTTTTTATATGCTGTCTAGTTTTGTCATGGCTTTCCTTCCATAGAAATATATTATATTTATATAATAGCATATAGATAATATATACAATAACATATCTATGTCTATATCTGTAATAGTCTTCAGTGATTATCCTGGTACAGTAGTTTCTTCAGGGAAAATACTGAAACATGGATTATAGGGATACAATACATTTTCAGCTGTATTAGGTGTTTCCTGATGGCTCTAGAGTTAATATGCTAATAAACAACTCATGCCAACATTTTGTAAGACCTTCTGTTTCTCATATCATCTCCAATATTTGATGCTTCTTTGATTTTTTCCAATCAAATATGTATAACATTGTATCCTTGTATTTCTATTTTTCTGATTAGTAGTAAGATTAAAGATATTTTCATATATTTATTGGACATTTGTTTCACTTGTGAATTCTACTTTTTCATGCTTTTATTTTTCAGATTCTGTCTTGCTGATTTTATCTTTTTGTTTAAAAAATTGTATATAAAAGTTCATATTTTTCCATTTANATTTCACTATTATTTATTTGAATTTAATCTTTGATTCTTTATTTAGCATTTTAAAATTAGCAGTTAAATTTGTTTTCAACATTTGAGAAATAAATACAGTTAAGGTTATGATTTTCCTTCTGAGTATCACTTTAATTTGTATTAAATTATATTAGGTTGTATTAAAAGTATAGTTTTGTCCAGATATATGCCCAGGAGTGGGATTTCTGGATCATATGTTAATTCTACTTTTAGTTTTCTGAGGATCTACCACGCTGTTTTTCCTTTTATAAAAATATACATAAAACGACATTTGTTAGTTGTAGACATTTTAATGATATCCATTCTGACTGCTGTGAGGTGGTACCTTGCTGTTTTGACCTGCATTTCTCTAATAATTGCTGACAGCATCTTTTCATGTGCCTACTGGCCGTCTGAATTTCTTCTGGAGAAATGTCTATTTAGGTTTTCTGTCCATTTATCGATTGGGTTGTTTGTTTTTTTGTTGTTGAGTAGTATAGCTGTTTGTATATTTTGAAAATTAAGCCCTTGTCAGTCACATTGCTTGCAAATATTTCTTCCCAGTTTGTAGCTCGTCTTCTTGTTTTGTTTATGGCTTCTTTTGCTGTGCAAAAGCTTGTAAGTTTTATTAGGTACCGTTTGTTTATTTTTGTTTTTGTTTCTATTGCCTTGGGAGAATGACCTAAGAAAACATTGATACGATTGATGTCAGAGAATGTTTTGACTATATTCTCTTCTAGGAGTTTTATAGTGTCATGTCTTATGTTTGTCTTTAAGCCATTTTGAGTTTGTGTTTGTGTACAGTGAGAGGGGCTGTTCTAACTTCATTGATTTACATGTGACTGTCCAACTTTCTCCACACCACTTGGTGAAGAGACTTTTTCCCATTCTTGCCTCTTTTGTTGAAGACTGAACATTAAAAAAAAAATTTTAACTCAGATCTCCCTCCAGTGTCTACAGCCTTTCATGTTCAGGATGCACAAAATGATAATTGCATCTAACTTTACTCCATCATCAATATTTTTATTTTGACAAGCATCAACCCTAAAAAACGTTGAAAGATGAGTACAATAAGCACCATATACCCTTCATTTAGATTCAGAAATTGTTAGCTTTTTGCTACTTTTGCTTTATATCTTTCTTAACTATGTTGCTAATATGGCATAGAACTCCTACATACAGGCCTCTTTTATTGTGGTTTGCTTTAATGCACATCACAGATGTGCATATTTTTAGATTAATTTTTATTGGGGTATAGTTGATTCATAATGTTTTATGCATTTTTATTTATAAACTGAGATTTTGACAATCTTGTGTCAAGCAAATCTATCAGTGCCGTTTTTCCAACAGCGTTTACTCATTTCACCTCTCTGCGTTGCATTTTGGTAATTCTCAAACTATTTCAAACTCTTTTATTACTATATTTGTTATAGTGATCTGTGATCAGTGATCTTGATGTTATTCTTGTAATTGTGTTGAGATGCCACTAACTGTGCCCATATAGCCATATAAGACACTAAACTTGGTATATGTTGTATGTGTTCCGAATGCCCCTCTGACTGGCCATTCTCCCATCTCTCTCACTCTTCTTGGGCCTCCCTATTCTATGAGACACAACAATATTGAAATTAGGCCAATGAATAACTCTACAATATCCTCTAAGTGAAAGGCTTTCAAGTGAAAGGAAGAGTTACGTATCTCTCATTTATTTTATTTTATTTTTTTGGTTAATGAATAGTAAATTGATTTATTGGTAAAATTAGCAACTATGGAGCTTCCTGATGATGTAAAATCAGTGGATAATTCACAGAAACTGGCTTCCAGATTTTCATTTTAATTACTACTGTGAAACATCATAACTTAGTATCAAATGTTTAAAAACCCATTATAATTACCAGACTCTGAAATATGCATCATTTGGATCTCATCAACTACACAAAACTCATCCATTTTTCTTTTGAAAAAGGTAGTAGAAATCCCAAAGAATAAGGGAAAGACTACTAATTGAAGGTATGATAACTAATCGAGCACCATGATTTCAGTCTCAGGACCTCCAAGAGGCTGGAAGGAGGAAGGGAAGAAGTGAGGATGTTGGAGAAGTAAGGGTTGCTCTTAACTTCTGGCCCCATTTGTGCTGTGAGGCAATGCAAGGTCTAGCGAAAAAGAAAACTGCGGAGGCTGGAGATTAAAACAAAAGCTTTTGGTTCAGACGGTAAAGGAGGCCCTGGAGAACAGTAGACTCAGTTTATCCAGAAGGCAGTGCGGCAGTTGGCTTCAGCAACTAGGGGGTTTCTTCTTGACGTCCACGTCCTTTTTAATTTCTTCAAGTTTTTTAGCCAGGTTTGGTATGTCATAGTTTTGAGCCAGATACATTCCCACCACATTGCCAAGAGTAAATCCAAGCAAGAACTGGAGCATAGTGTCGGCAAAGAGGGTGTGAACAGCGGCTGCCATATCTCTCATTTTAAATCAGAAGCTGTCAGTCATTAAGTTTAGTGAGGAAACCACATGGAAAATTGAGATAGACAAAAAAGGTAGGCCTTTGGTGCCAAACTCTTAGCCAAGTTGTGAATGCAAAGGAAACATTCTTGAGGAAAATTAAAAATACTACTCCAGTGAACACACTAATGATAAGAAAGTGAAACAGGCTTATTACGGATTGTAGTGAAAGTTTTAGTGATCTGCATAGAAAAACAAACCAGCCATAATATTCCTTTAAGTTAAAGCCTAACCAGAGCAAGATCCTAACTCTCTTCAATTCTATTAAGGCTCAGAGAGTTGAGGAAGATGCAGAAGAAAACTCGGAGGCTAGTAGAGGCTGGTTCATGAGGTATAAGGAAAAGGAAAGAAGTAGTCTTCATAACACCAAAGTGCACGATGAAGCAGCAAGTGCTGATGTTGAAGCTGCAGCAAGTTATCCAGAAGATCTAGCTAAGTTAATGAATGAAGGTGGCTACATTAGACAGATGATTTTGGGGGTAAACAAAACAGCTTTCTGTTGGAGATGTCATCTAGGACTTTCAGAGCTAGAGAGGAAAAGTCACTGCCTGGCTTTAAAGGACAGGCTGACATTCATATTAAAGGCTAATGCAGATGGCGACTTGAAATTGAAGCCAGTGCTCATTTACCATTCTGAAAATCCTAGGGTCCTTAAGAATTATACTAACTCTATCTTATCTGTACTTTAGAAATGGAACAACAAAGCCTGATGACTAAACATGTGTTTATATCATTGTTTACTGAATATTTTGAGCCTACTGTTGGAAACTACTGCTCAAAAAAAAAAAAAATTCCTTTCAAAATATTACTACTCCTTGACCATGTACCTGGTGACCTAAGAGCTCTGATGGAGATAAACATGAATTTCAGGTTGTTTTCATGCCTGTTGACACAATATGCATTCTGTAGTCCATGGATCAAGGGGTCAGTTTGACTTTCAAGTCTTATTATTTAAGAAATTTCATAAAGTTATACATGCCATATATAGTGATTCCTCTTATGAATCCAGACAAACTCAATTGAAAACCTTCCAGAAAGGATTCACCATTCTAGATGTCACTAAGAGCATTTAGATAAGCAAATGATGCCACTCTAATGGCAGAAAGTGAAGAGGAACTAGAGAGCCTCTTGATGAGGGTCAGAGAGGAGAGTGAAAAAGCTTCCTTAAAACTCCGCATTCAGGAAAATAAAATCGTGGCATTTGGTCCCATCACTTCATGGCAAATAGATGAGGAAAAAGTGGAAACAGTGACAGATTTTTTGGGGGCTCCAAAATCACTGTGGATGGTGATTGCAGCCATGAAATTAAAAGATGCTTGCTCCTTAGAGGGAAAGATATGACAAACCTAGACAGCATATTAAAAATCAGAGATATCACTTTGCTGACAAAGGTCCATATAGTCAAAGTTATGGTTTTTCTAGTAGTCATGTACAGATATGAGAGTTGGACAATGAAGAAGGCTTAGTGCCAAAAAATTGGTGCTTTTGAATTGTGGTGCTGGAGAAGACCCTTGAGAGTCCCTTGGACAGCAAGGAGATCAAACTAGTCAAGCCTAAATGAAGTCAACCCTGAATATTCATTGGAAGGACTGAGGTTGAAGCTGAAGCTCCAATACTTTGACCACCAGAGGCAAAGAGCCAACTAAATGAAAAAGATGCTGATGCTGGAAAAGATTGGAGGCAGGAGGAGATGAGGGTAACAGAGGATGACATGGTTGGAAAGCATCACTGACTCAATGGACACGAGTTTGAGCACACTGGTAGAGAGTAAAGTACAGGGAAGCCTGGTACATTGCAGTCCATGGGATTGTAAGGAGTTGGACACAACTTAGTAACTGAACAACAACAACAAGAACATTCATGATTCATGGAAAGAGGTCTAAATATCAACGTTAGCAGGAATTTGAAAGAAGTTAATTCCAACCCTCATCAATGACTTTGAGGGGTTTAAGACTTCATTGGAGGAAGTAACTGCAAGTGTAGTGAAAATAGCAAGAGAACTTGAGGGTGGAGCCTGAATATGTGACTGAATTGCTGCAATCTCATGATAAACTTGTGACAGATGAAGAGTTGCTTCTTATGGATGAGCAAAGAAACTGGTATCTTGCGATGGAATCTACTGTTGGTGAAGACAGTGTGAATGTTGTTGTTGAAATGACAACAAAGGATTTAGAATATTGCCTAAACTTAGTGGTAAAGCAGCAGCGTGGTTTTGGAAGGCTGATTCCAATTTTGAGAAAAGTTCTACAGTGGGTAAAATGCGATCAAACAGCATTGGATACTATGGAGAAGTTGTTTGTAAAAGGAAGAGCCAATTGATGGGGCAAGCTTCATTGTTGTCTTATTTTAAGAATTTGCCACATTCACCCCATCCTTCAATAATGACCACTCTGATCAAGCAGCAGCCATCAAAACGGAGGCAGGAACCTCTACCATTAAAAAAGACTGACTCGCTCATTACGCTCAGATGATGGTTAGTATATTTTTAGCAATAAAGTATTTTTTTAAATTAAGGTGTGTACATTGTTTTTTAATAGACTACAGTATATAACTTTTGTCTGCACCAAGAAATCAAAAAGTACATGTGACTCATTTTATTTTGATATTCGATTTATTGCTATGGTCTGGAACCAGATTTACAGTATCTGTGAGGTATGCCTGTACTTCGGCAAGCATCTTCTAAGAAAACATGATTCTTCTCTATGACCACAATGCCTTTTGTACATCCCCAGAATTCATATTCATACAAGAATATTACCTAATAGCCAGTCTACATTTCAGTTTCTTCAATGGCTCTGAAAATACCCCTTGTATATTTTTCTTTTTAAGTTCACATCATCCCAAGGATTATATGCCCACTGCCTTTTGTTATGTTTCTTTACTTTAATCTGGATAAGTTGCTGCCTTTTATTTTCTTTCATAGTTATATTTTTGAAGAGCTCAGCATAAGTTGTCTTGTAAAATGTCTGACAGCCTGGATTCATTCAACTATTTTTTTCCCCACGTAATTAGGTTAAACCTTTTGGACCAGAAGACTGTATAGATTATGTTTTATACCTCTTATCAGGAGGCATATAATAACATGTTGTCTGGTTAATGTCCTAATAATGCTAGGCTGGATCACTTGAGTAGGGTGGTGTTTTCCAGATAGCACCATTGTAAATCTCATTTTTCCCCATTTCTAATTAATAAATAATCCCTAAGGGCACCTGTCCATTAGTTTGGTTTTTTTTTTCTTTTTCTGGTTTTTGCAGCATACTATGTGCAGAAGGAAATGGCAACCCACTCCAGTATTCTTGCCTGGAGAATCCCAGGGACTGAGGAGCCTGGTGGGCTGTCATCTATGGGGTTGCACAGAGTCGGACACAACTGAAGCGACTCAGCAGCAGCAGCAGCATGTGCAGAAAAGCATACATATCATTAATGTGTTGCTCAGTGAAGTTTCACAAACTGAATACATCCGTGTAAATAATCAGCCTTTAGCTTGAGATATATAATATCATCAGCAGTCTAGAAACTCACCTCATACCTTCTTTCTGGCTCTTCGTAGGTAACTACTATTTGAATTTCTGACAAATTGATTTTTATCTTATTTTATACTGTAACTAAACCTAATCACACAGGATGTACCTTTCCATGACTGGCTTATTTCACTCAAGATTGTGAGGCTCATGTGTATCGTTGTATGGTGGCTTAATTTTGCTCATTATTCTTGTTAATATTTTGTTGTATGAATATATAAATGATTTTATCCATTCTCTTATGGATTTGGGGTTTATTTGCATTGGAGATATTATAAATAGAGATTGTGTGAACACTCTAGTATATTTCTTCTGGTTAAATTTTCATTTATGTTGGAAATGTTCCAACAGAATAGAATAGCTAGGTGACAAAATATGCCCAAGTTCAGTTTTCAGAGTTATTGTGTTAATTTACCTGCCACACAAGTGTTTAATTGTTCTAGTTGCTCCTTACCCTTGCCAATACCTAATATTATTAATTGTTTTCCATTTAGGCATTCTGGGGAGGGTATAGTGGAATCTTACCTCACTTTTAAAGCTCTCTAAATGAATCTATTTAAAAACATTTCAAAATAGTCAACACTAAATTATATTTGCTGAAATCTGTTACTTTTTTTTTTTGCTTGCCACTTATTTTTGCATCCAGCTACTATTGGTTCAATTTCCTGCTTGATGACGAATACTAGAAATTCTTTCCATGAGAAGACAATATAATCTTTCTGGCTCCATTTATCTAGTTATTTTATTCCACTTTGATCTGAGTGATAGTTTAGCTGTGTATGGAATTTGGGGATGAATATTACTGTCTCAGCCCTAGGAAGATTCTTTCCCGTTGTCTCTTGCCAATACTCATTGTTGATGAGAAGTCTGCTATGTTTCTTTACAAGCATACATCTTTTCTCTCTGGTGGATTTTTAAGATTTTCTCTTTTTGGCATTGATTGTCAAATG
>SJYQ01000372.1:875287-908246 GCA_006410935.1 Redunca redunca
TTTTAAGCTTTTAAAGATTTTAATTACTATATATTTTTCTTTCTAGAATTTCTGTTAGGTAATTTTTCAGATCTTATTCTTTTTCATACCACTTTGCCTTTGTTTTATGCTTTCCTTCTTTCCCCTTTGAACATTGTAAATAACTTGAAGTCCTTTTAAAATTACTTCATGATCTCCATTCCCAGTATGCTATGCAAATCCTCCATTTGCTTGCCAACTCACTCTTATGCTGGTTACTTTATTCAACGTAGTCATCATGTTATAATCTCTTTCTTGCAGTTTATCTCTGTGGTAATACCATTTGCGCTAGTCTTTGATGGATTTTTAACGTTAATTTCCCAGCTTGGGGATATAGGGCTTTGTGTATCACACATAGTCAGACCTCTATCCATGAACAGAGCAAGCTTAGGTTTTCAATTTCTTGTGGCTGATTATATTTCAACATAGAATGGTGGATAGAAACTTCCTCCTAGTTATTCCAGAAATTTCTTGTTTCCGTTTCACTTGTGAAACAGACTTTCCTGGCCCCTAGCTTCACATATGAAGGTTCAGTTCTAGCTCTTTGCTCCCAGAGTCCTATGGTCTAGTTTATCTTCTGCAAGTAATTCAAGTCCTCAGCCATTTATTGATAGCTTGTTCCTAATTTCTATTGAGCTTATTGGGATCAACTTCAGCTCAGCACTTTCACTTTGAGTTATACTGCACACCTGACATCTGAAAAATTCCTCTTTTTTTTTTTTTTCCCCAGTTCCAGTTTGGACTATATATTCAAGGTTTTTTAAAATGGATGGGGGGATTGTTGTAACCCAACATTTCAACATCGTCACAGCAGCTTGGGAGATTTCCTGCATCTGATATGTCTTCTTTAAAGGTGCAAAGTCCTGGGTCATTGTCATTTGTTTTCACTTCCTGTTAACTTCTTTACCCAAAAGTCTGCTAAGGGAGTTAATTCTGAGTTGGAATAAGTTTCTTTTATTTGATAATGCCCATTTTTACTACTTCAATTTTTTTTTCAATGAAGATAAATCTTCAAAGAAACCAAACAAACAAACTTGAAGTTTGATAGTATCACTGTCTGAGAAAGAATATCAAGGATATAGTTTCTACCACTATGTCATAATATTTGAAATTCTACCATTAGGAATTACTTTTATATAGTTACTATTTCATTTCTAAGACTCCTAAAAATCAGTATGTTACATTCAGTGATTAAGACCTCAAGAAATCACTTCCTTTTTGGCATTATCTGATTTCCTAATAACAACTATCTGAAAAAACCCATGCATACAATATGAGTGTTGATTTTGATGGTAGGAAAGTTATCTGAGAAAACTCAGACCCTATAAAAATATGTCACATGCAATGTTTGCTAATTCTATAATTGGAGTTGTATTAATATATGTATACATAGGCATATATGTGTGAATACATACACATACAGTATTCTAAAGTATGATTCATTTTTATAATTACAGATTTGATTTTAAATTCATTTTATTTTTAATACAGTTAGTGCTAAATGCTTATGAACTTTAAAAAATACAGTATTAATTTTTGACAGCATAAATACAAAAACTTTGAGATAGAAGAAATAATTGAGGTTTTAGGGGGAAAACATTTATTTTGCTATTAGGATTTATTTTCCAAACTGTCAAATTAGATTTAGAAAACCTCTAGCCCTTTTACAAAAAAGAAAAAAAAAAAAGGCACGCATGTCAGCTTGTACAAATTTAAACGTGGCATCCCTCAGAATTAATTGTAAACAACTCAGCAGCCCTGGAGGTTTTGCCTCTGAGCCAGGCTTGCTAGGTGAGTTTACTGAAAACAGTGGATTAACAGATACTCAATTGTGATTTCTGTGGGTTGCCAAACTACGTTCTTAAACTATCATTTAGCGTTCTATATTTAGGTAACTTAAAATTTTTACTTTTCCATAAAGAATTTTTTTTAAGTTTATTTGTGGATTATAAAGTCATAGGAGTAGGAGGAAACAGTGTCCGTTTCCTTTGCCTCCCAAACCCTCTGACCCTATGAATTTGAGCATTGATAATGGGCTGAATTGTCCCCCCCACCCCGAAGTTCATATGTTCATGTCTTAACTCTCAGTATGTAACCTTCTATATTTGGAGATAAGGTCTTTAAAGAGGTAATGAAGGTAAAATAAGATTTTTGGTGTGGCCACTAACTCTGACTGATGTCTTTAGAACAACACGCGCTCATAAAAAGGAAAAGCCGCGAAGACAGCAAGACGGTAGCTGTCTTTGAGCCAGGAAGATCTCAAGAGAAAGCCACCCTGCCAACACCTTGATTTTGGAATTTTAGCCTCCAGAAGTTTGAGAAAATACGTTTCTGTTATCTAAGCCACCGAGTCCGAAGTATTTTGTTATGGCAACCTTAGCAAACTAATACCAGAGTAATAATTCCTTTTCTTCAGGCTCCACAGTTTAATTACTGTGAATCAATTAATTACTGGAAATCTTTGCCAGAGTTCAGTTTCATTCCTAGTCTTTGAGGCCTGGGAAGGACAAGAATGTATCCTTTGACAAAAATTAACAAGACAAAACACACCAGCACACACCTTTGTTTTCTAGAGGCTGAAAAGGCAACTGAATATTTGAATGTGAGCATTTTGCTATTTTTATTTCTTTGCTATATAGAATGTAAAAAAAAAGTCAGAGAAATTTGGAATGAATAAAAGGTAGGTAAGAAATAGGAATTCACATTTTTTGTTGTTGTTCCACTTCAGATTTTTTTTTTCCAGGGAAATGGATAATTTGTTGCAAAAATGTACACTTTTTTCCCTTCCTTCCTGGTAAAACCCCAAGTATGTTTTCTCACTTGTCAGAATCCTTGTCTGTGTCTATTTTGCCATCAGTATTCAGTTGTGGAGGTTACAGCTGGGGAAACTATACTGCAACTATATTCAAGAGTATTTAATGTGTCTATAGAAATCAGTGGAGCCTGGCAGGCCCCAGTCCATGGGGTCGCAAAGACTCAGACACGACTTAGCAATTCAACAACAACAACAGCAATAACAACATAGAAATCAACAAAGACACAAAGCCCTGATTCTGGAAATTATTTATCTGAGAAGTAAAATAACCTTAAAAAAAAACTAAAAATAAAAACCCAGTAAAACACTGTATTTCTTCATTAATCTAATTTTTATTGCAGATATTTTAAGAAATTGGACAATTTTTACTTTGATAATTTTAAAAATACCCTTCATGGTGTTTGCTATTCCTCACCTAGCTCCTCCTCCAGCAATTTCTTTTGTTCCTTCCTATCTCTTCTTTTTGGTTTCCAGCAATGATGTTACAAATAAACAAATGCTTTAGAAATTGTAGTGCTCTCACACATATTTGAAGCACAAAGTTGGGAGGTAGTTTGTGTTTTCTTCTTTGCAGACTCCAGAAAATGTTTATGAAGTTAGCTACCATAAAACAATTCTGGGGGGAAAAAAAAAAAAAACATGCACAGGAGAATCTAAATTTCCCATTTTATTCACTTGATTTGCACTTGAGACTTTTCCCACCCTTCTCTCACTTTTCACTTCAGATCTGCAGTTTCAACTTACTTCTAACCAAGTGTACTTATCATGCCCCATAGGCAAATCAAAGACAGTGTGTTCAAAATGAAATTGACTCTCTTTCCCCCACCTGTTCTTCAATAGCATCCTCCCTCTGGGAATGTCACTCACCTTCCACTCCATGCTCAGGCTTTTGCATCTGATGGGGTTCTCCCCATTCCCTCTGCATGTCACCAGTTCTCACAGTCGACCTTCTTTTTTCCTTCCCTGTTGTCTCCATCCACAGAAAGCCATCACCTTTGACCCAGGTTCCTGCAGTACGTATCCTGGTCCATCCTCTCCAGTTCATTTTTTACATTGCCCTCAGTTTGACATTTCTAAAATACCAACCTGATTATATCTACAACCATTCGGTGGCTACCATCTGCTCTTAGCCATACTTACCTTGTTAGACTTATTTCTGGACATCTTTCTATTCCAAAATATGCCTATGCTCATTTTTGAAGAAATGAACATTATTTCCCTTTGCTTGATAGTCTCATTCACCTGTACTCTTATGCATATTTTGGGTCTCAATTTATATGTCATTTCTTCTAGGAAAACCCCTCACCTTTTCCCAGTCTCAGTTAAGGACTCGTGTCAGGTGTTGTCAAGAAAAGGTGTATTTACCCCTACCTTAACACTCTTCATACTGCTTTGCAAATGCCTTTTAACTTGATTCAGTCATCCACCAGTCTGAGAGTGCCAGATGACAGAGGCAATCTTCATGCTGTTCACTGTTCTGTGAACACAGAGCCTGGCGCATAACTGATGATGAATAAGTATTTATTAAATGAACAGATAAAAAGTAATTAGAAAGCAAAATTCACACTATTTCTGACAGACCCCTTGTTTTGTCTTTTTGTTTGTTAGAAGTGTAACAGATTACTCAAATGTGCTTGAAAAATCCAGAGGTTACCTTATGCGAAGTGAAAGTGTTAATCACTCAGTTCTGTCCAACTCTTTGTGACCCCATGGACTGGGGCCTGCCAGGCTCTTCTGTCCAAGGAATTCTCCAGGCAAGAATACTGGAGTGGATTGCCATTCCCTTTTTCAGGGGATCTTCCCAGCCTAAGGATTGAACCCTGGTCTCCCAATTGAAATTAAAAGATGCTTACTCCTTGGAAGAAAAGTTATGACCAACCTAGATAGTATATTCAAAAGCAGAGACATTACTTTGCCGACTAAGGTCCATCTAGTCAAGGCTATGGTTTTTCCTGTGGTCATATATGGATGTGAGAGTTGGACTGTGAAGAAAGCTGAGCGCCAAAGAATTGATGCTTTTGAACTGTGGTGTTGGAGAAGACTCTTGAGAGTCCCTTGGACTGCAAGGAGATCCAACCAGTCCATTCTGAAGGAGATCAGTCCTGGGTGTTCATTGGAAGGACTGATGTTGAAGCTGAAGCTCCAGTCCTTTGGCCACCTCATGGAAGAGTTGACTCACTGGAAAAGACTCTGATGCTGGGAGGGACTGGGGGCAGGAGGAGAAGGGGACGACCCAGGATGAGATGGCTGGATGGCATCACAGACTCAATGGACATGAGTCTGAGTGAACTCCGGGAGATGGTGATGGACAGAGAGGCCTGGCGTGCTGCAATTCATGGGATCACAAAGAGTCGGACACGACTGAGCGACTGAACTGAACTTCCACATTGCAGGCAGATTCTTTATCATTTGAGCCACCAGGGAAGCAAAGGAACATTTATCTTATTACTTTATGAGGATTAAGGTATTCCCATAAGGAGTCTTATTCCTTATTATTCCTTATTCCTCATACAAGTCTCAAGGACAGTGTGATGACAGGGAAGAAAGTTAAATGGTTCTGATTCCAAACGGATCACAACATTGCCTCTTTTGTCCATTCCTGTTACTTAATAATGGAACAAACAAGTAAGCGCCACGACGCACTTCTCTTCTCAAGCGTAAGGTATTCTTCCCAGTGGTTTCTAATTATTCAAGAGAAGCCTAGCTTTTCCCCCCAGAGTACATGCATCAAAAGTGAAGAATAAATTTCTTTAAAACATTGGATAGAGATTTTTAAAATAATGAATCAGACCTGCAAAGTGTTAGCAAATAATGGGAAATCCTTGAGCTTGGTCAAAGATTTTACACAGGGAGAGTCCAGGTATATGTATGCCTCTTGTTTTTCTTTTCCAGGAACTATCAGGACTACTCCAAAGGAGTGGGGAGTTACTATCTGACAGATTAGATCAAGTTGGAGGAAAGAGTTCCTTTATTGTTTTGACATTTATATGTTGGTCCAGTATTTCAATAAAGTCCTTGTACATTGCACAGCTGTGTCCGGTGCAGGAGAGGCTTGCCAGTGTTAATGACAGCAGCACAAAGAGTTCTTCTGCTGACCATGCCTAATACTTTTATACTGATTAAATATTTAAGAACCAAAGGTTCCGTATTTAAAGACAATAAACCATGCCAGTGTAAATCAAAATTTTAAAATGTCAGACAGCTCTAAGACCTCGGGCTAATCATTCACCATGAGAATGACAAAAATTTTCTAAACTGAAACTGAGTTTTTCTATGCTGCCATCAAGCATACTTAAAGTAGGGGAGACTTCAGGGCAACATTCTTCTTCTTTTAGGATTTATTCCCAAAGGACACAGTGAATGTTATATCCCACCCTCCCCCGCCCCCCCCCCCCCCNAAAGAAAAGTAGGTATTAGAAAAAAATGCTCAAAACTGCCTTTGAAGTTTACTACCAAGATTCAGAGTCTTGACAGACCAAATGGGTATTTGGTGCTTGCGGAAAAACCTGTACTCCTTTTACTCTTCCTAGAAGGAATGAAGACACAATTCAAGTGTTCTAGAAAGGGCTCTGCATTCTGGGAATTTTCATGGCTTAATTTGTAAAGCCTGCCCAGTCATCCTCATATGTTGCTTCTTCCACTGCCAATGCCTTGGAACACAGGCCTTGGAGAGCCAACCTAAGTGGCGTAACTCGCCCACTTCACTGATGTGTTATTCAGCTTTTCTGTTCTCTCTTGATCTATCATATTTTAAAAATAAGTATAAATGTTTTAATAGTTAACTTCAAATTATCTGTAGAAAGGTATACTGATAAAAAAAACATGATTCTTTTAGAAAATTATTAAAATTATCACCATGATGTCATCAGGACACTTGGAGGTAGAAAAACCTGAGAGGTGGTCTTTATTCTTGTTTTCTAGTGAAACATACTTAGTTATAAGTGCATTACAAAATTTATTTCAAGATCATGATGGGTCAAAACTCAGCAAGGAGAAGAATGACTAGGTTTAAACCAGAGAAGAATCAGAGACAGTTGTCTTTTGAAGACACAATTCCAGATTTTCTTGAAGCCAAATTTTGTCTAAAGTCTTAAGGCACTCTTGAAAGATAAACAGACAGTCTATTTTATCTGTGGTTCAGAAACACACAGATTGGACATGGGACAGCCAGAAGAAGATAAGAATTTGTCACTTGTTTAGTTTCATCTATGCTAAAATTGTTTCTTTGGCGAGTCAGCTGTGCCCCCAGTAAAAAATAAAAGGCTCATGTTTATACCGCTCTGACTTGAGTACATTTCAGAGTATGTTGTGATTTAAAGCACTGGTTCTTACTTTTTTGTTTTAATATCATAAACCATTTCAGTGAAGGGGGATGGAGAAAGCCAAAATCTCTAGTCCATCTACTTATTTATTTCTCTTTTTCAATTAAAAAGAACTCAGTGATAACAAAGAAGGAAAAAAGAAACAATTTGTAGTCTGAGCTTATACACATGTGCTCTAGACAGTGCCCTCTAAACCAAAAAATAATACATGTATTTTTATCACACTTATCTTGATAGTGTGTTATAACTCACTTAGTCTGCACAAATTCAACTAGCAAACCTACCAACAGGGTGCATGTAATTAGCCATTTCATGGAGGTGGATTGAGATGGTGATATGTGGGTCGTATATATTTTCTCTAGCATTAGTGACTTGGGTGATTCCTATTTGAACTTCAATATGTGCATATTCTAATAAGTAGTTCTTTGAAAGATATAAGCTAATAATGCAAATATTCACTAACAATAACCAAGTAAGCTTTAACCAAATGATCCTCAGGAACCAGAAAATCCTCAATAAATTAAATTGAAAAGTGTGAAGATAAACTGACATTAATTTGTAATTACAAAGCAAAGATAAGTCGCAAGATTGATGAAGCCCTGAGAGCACAGCACACTGGTGTTGACATGCATTCCACTAGCTCTCTAGCACTGCAGACATCGTCACAGACTGACTGCTTATAAAATACCTTCTTCCTGAAATTCTAACATGTGCCAAGTTTAGTTCATGAACCTCAAATATCGGTCATGCATACTAACTTATCTTCTATTTAACTATTAGAGAAATCTTTAGTTTTTCATAAAAGTGAAAGTGTGTGTGGAATTGTATATCTCTGGTAATAAATAGAAGAAAGGACTTGTAGTTTTGGATTGGTTGAAGGCCTTCAGGAGGCCTTCAAAAGAACCAGGGACTGTGGGCTATTCCTTTGGAAACCTAGGTATAACAAACCTAGAAGAGCTGTGGCCTCCTGAGCTGTAACTTGAAAGGCTGGTGAACTGCTGAGAGCCAGAAGTGGGCCTGATGGGGTTTATCTGGCCATCCTTCAAGGACCAGGGTACTGCTGAGACATTTCAGCTGCTTACGGGCTTTGAACCTGATGGCCTCCAAGGGTCCTGCTGACCTTGGGAGTCACTGTTTATGGCAGATGAGATGACCACATGTTTCTGCTCAGAGCTTTATTTGCTATGCAGTTTATTTCACAGACAGTACTCTTCATGTTCTGGAGAGATACCACACATACGACCTGCTGGCTTCTGGGCTATGTCTCAGAACTGTTCCTCTGATGCTGTTGTGGATAACTTGTTTTTATACTCGTTGTAATTGGGAATGAGTCTTAACAGATAAAACAGAAGCAGTACTATTAGCAATCCCTTTCTAAGTGACCATGCATTCTTAGTCCGTCACATGGCTCTTCAGGCAAACACTTAATGAGTCTTTAGTTTTATAAGAGTATTAAAATTTGGTCAAAGAGCAGGACCGTTCTATTGTGGTATTCCTGTCTGGATGTCCAGCTTCTCTTAAAGGTCAGCTCATGGACTTGAAAACTACCCAGTTTGTCCTCTCCCATTTAAAGCCTTTTAATGAAAACTTGCATTGTTTGTCTTGAAACAAGTATGTTTGAGTTCAAAGATTTGGCACCAATGCAGCCTTGTTTATTTTAACATAGGTGGTGAAAAAATAGCTACTTTGTAAGAAGCTGTGTGACTTCCTGAACGTTCTCTTTTCCAAGAGAGAGTGGCCCTGACTGGAGGACATCTCCCATGGGGCAGGAGGAGAGAAGGTGGGTGAGTTATGCGGTGACCCTGCTTTCTGTAGAGTGCTCAGGGCTCCCGTCTCCATGAATCACAATTGATTTTTTAACACAGACAGATTTCATCTTGATCGATCTTAGACAGTGTTGAAATTAATGCTCTCTAAAATCTAGGCAACTATATCTTTATCCTTGCGTCTGTGAAATTCCATGAGAAAAGTGTTCAGAAAGAACCTCATTCAGTGAAAGATGTGGAGAGTTTTGGAAATGCTCAAACAAAACCTGTTGAATTTCTATGAACCCCCAGTGAGGAAAACATTAAGAACAGGGGTTTCGAAAGAAAACTTTTCCACATTATTTCACAGGTCCTCCTTCCTTTCTGAAAGTTGCTTGTTTGCTTTCATAAATAATACTTTCTCCAGCTGGCACCCTTAAACAGGATCCATTGAAATAAATTTCATGGGACATTGAGCAATTCCAGTCCTTTTCTCAATCAAAACTAAAGGTTATATTATTTGTTCTGTCCTTCCCTTTTGAGTGGCTAGGAAAGAAGTGGTTGATATTATTGTTAATGTTTCAAAGAAACCTACAGCTGCTAAGTTTTTTTCTTAAGAGAAGCACAGCTTTCCAGCTTGGTCATGTCCCTGAAGATGGGCTCTTTTAGGTGTTACAGTTTCTCAAAGAGCAAGAGGTGGTAATGGACATCTCAATTCTTCCATCGGTTGGCTCTCATTCCTCTCCTGAATATGTTCATGGTTAGGAATGTTGCTGTTGGCTGGAAGCGCATGCTGATGTGACCACCTTGTTGGTCTGGTGTGCCAGGTGGCATGAGGACTGAGCATTTTGGAAATGCCCATGATTTCCATCAGCATAGAAAAAATTGACTAGTTGGCCATTAGAGCAGATCAATAATGATTCTTTTGTGTGGGCATAGATGGAACAGAAAGCCTTTCACCAGTTTTAATAAAAACTCTGAAACGTGATTGTAAAGGAGCATTGGGGAAAATCCTATGACCTCTTGGGAACATATAAGAAGGACTCTAAGGGTGACCCTAGAGGTCAGAGACAAATGGCACTTTGGGGACGGCTCTTTCCAAAGAGAGCATTGTGTTCTCACTGGCTGCTTTGGAAGTAAGGCAGAGACCTCAACAAGACTTGAGAATAGAATTTATTGGCCAACATGGGGAAAAGTTGGCCCAGTGTAGCTTTATGGCCTTTAACCCATATGATGGAGGGAGGGTGGTTCACTAGTAAAATAATCTTCAGGGTGGAGAACTGAACTGGGAAAATAAGTAGAGAGAGGAGCAGAACATATTTAAGAACATATTAAAATGTGAATTCTAACAAGGAGGCATATGGAAGCTTCCGGACTCTTCCAAGGGCGTATGGGTCAAACTTGCGCTCCGTGATAAAAAGCGAGGGCCTCTTTCTGACCGAGGTAGACCTGGCAGATGGTAGGGGAAAGAGGTGTGGTTGCAAACAGCCTCAGGCTTTGTCAATATCAACTGTACCCGCAGATGTGAAAAGGTGAACTTTCCTCATACAAAGTGTGGGAGAAACACCTGTGTGGTGGGGTTACCATCTGCACCAGCACTGTGGTAACAATTCAGAACACAAGTACAAAAACCATCAAATGCCCTCATAGGCACCGTTAGGGGAGGGGCAATTTTGCTTGGAATTTTGCAGAGCCGATAGGCAAGATATTTCTCTGGGTTTGGGCACTTTGTGAAGAGCATTGAGTGATACTGGTTCCTTTTCTCCCTGGACATCTTGCCTTGAGGCCTGGCACCAAGGATGGCATCTAGGCCGCAACACAGACATAGTCTAACCCTGAAGCCAGGTGTCACTCATTGTGCCTCAGGCCCCCGGGCACCTGGTATAGCGTCTAACCCTGTAGCAGCCTCTCGTGCTTGAGGGCCGTCTTGCTGCTTCAGAGCTCTTCATCTGCAGAAATCTGTGCTCTGAAACCAGGCATGTGGGCTTTGCTATTCCCAGAGCTCTGGTGGAATGTCCTTCCCCAGACATTGCCAGAGGTCATTCCCTCGCTCCCTCTCATTTCTGCTTTGATATTGTTTTACGGTGAGACCTTTCCTTATCACTCTGTATAAAATAACCCCCTCTCCTAGGATCCACCCGATCCCCTTACTCCCCTTTTGTCGTAAGCTATTTTGCACCATACGACATTTTAAACGTTTACTAGTGTTTTATTTTTTTTTTTTTTGCCTTTATCACTCCACTACAATATTAGTTCCATGAAGGGATTTAGTCTGTTTTGTTGACTGCTATTTCTTTTTTTTTTGAAATTTTTATTTTAACTTTAGTTTACTTTACATTACTGTATTGCCTTTGCCAAACATTGACATGAGTTCAGCATGAGTGTACCATAAGCATCCTTTTGAGTACTTGGGAAATAAATGAGTGAGGTCTTAAGCAGAACTTTTAACTCTTGATTTCTCTCAGTTTCCTCAGACTCATAGGCAGTTTGGGCATCAAGGGAATGACAGATGGGAAAAGCTTTTTTTTTTCTTTGCATGTGATGTAACCTGAGTGGGGCCAGGGTATAAAAGTTAAACAGTGTACCCAAGGAACAAACTGAAAGACTCTTCACTCTGAAAAGGAAATAAGCAGTTTGCAGTGTTTCTTAACTAGGTGATGTTAGGTGATAAGTGAGGGGTCCTACCATGCTTTCAATATTGTCCTTGGAGTGCCACTGGCAATTTTCTTATCCTTAGGGGAAAAGCATCAGGACAAGTGATTCAAATGTGGTTTAGAAAATGCCAGAGTCCAGTAGGGATTGACTTGTCTCTAGCTTTCCATTTATTTAAGTCTTGCCTTAACCATCCCTTGATTTACGTTTTTGAAACCAAGGTAGCCAGTAGAGCTTGGGAAATATGTATAGTGGTTTCAAAATTAAGTTTTATAGTATGATTCATAATTGACTGAATTTCGTGCTAGCCCACCTGCTCCGTGGTTTCTGGGTACCATCTTGCATGTGAAATCTCCTATGGCAGTTATACTCATGCTGCCATGGAGGAAATAGCCATTAGGAAAGCTGCTTTAAACACCAGAGGGCTTAAGGACTATGTAAGAGGTCCCTAATCTTTCTAGTTTCCTTCTTGTGAATTACAGATGCTAGGTATAGCAGGTTCTGAAGTAGGCTTTATGACTTCCTCCAGGATACATGGATAAAATTTTAGCTCCAACATTGGTAAAATGGAGCTAAACCCATAAAGTCTGTGAAAACCTGGTTGCCCAATCCCACGTTAAATATCCTTATGGAATTTAGAAGAGGTGCGTGGAAACCTTAGAAAGATGAGTTCTCTAACCTCTTGTAGAACTGGATCAAGAAAAGGGGCTAAGAAGATTTTTGGATTTCTTAAGAGGCTGGTCCTTAGAGGAGTGTCTCTGCTAGCCTCAGGTTGCCCTACAGAAGTTCCAGCACCGTCTACTGTTAGCACCGTGGCCTTGTCAGTGGCATTCTGGAGCCAGCTCATATAGGCTTGAGTGAGCAAGTTGTTAAATTGCAGCATAAAAGGGCCAAGGTGGGTGGGAGTACTTATTTAAAACACTGAAATAGGCAAACACTATAAATTGGGATTCTCCCCCTCTCCCAAGAGCTGTTAGGTAAACATTCACCAGTACACCACTAGCCTTTAGTCATCACTTAATGTTACTGTGAGCACTTTGCCTGCTTGGACTTTGTGTGTGTATAGACATATGTAATGTACGTGTATTACAGGGATGAGAGGATAAAAGGATGTTTGAAAAAATGTCGGCCATATGGTGACCAGAGGGCATGAGAAGTATGATATGAAAGCTAATGAGACATTTTAATGTTAAATATATTTAGATTAAAATATTTCTTGTTGAAAAATTCACTGAGTGTATCATTAAAAAAATTATAAAGATGCCTATGATTTATTGATAAGGGGAGAAAGGTGATACATATAATTGGAAAGTGATACATATAAAAGATCATATTTTTGTAAAAACAAAATCATCCCAACTCTAAACAGTGTACATGTGTACATGTATTTTTCTGTGTTATGGGCTATAGCAATTAAGTGCTATTGACATAAGTAGTGCAAAGGTAGGAAAAAAAAGGAAATTTTAAAATTCATATACTTTTATATTATTGACCTTTGGCCAAGCATTTGTTGATTACATTTTGGAGCTATAGAGCAAGGACCAAGCAAAATGACTTTGAAAGAGTGGCTTATTTAAAAATGTAGCATGAATGAAATGTCATAAATGTACATGAAAAATTTTGAGGTAAATAATCTTCATTCAGTTCCACATACAACATTTGCAGCATTAGATACTCAAAATAGGAAAAAATTAAAATAATGCAAATCAGTTAGTGTATGATTGTATATGAAATGTTGAGGTTAAATGAAAGATACTACAGAGGGTGTGTGTATGCTTGTGTGTGCTTTAAAATACTTTGTGAAAACAAAAAAGGATAAAGCCATCCCGAAAAATGGAGAGCAAGACTGTTTGAACAAATACAGGCACCGTGCAGACAATGGACTATTCATTTGTGCTGAGGAACTGGAGCCTAAGCGTCTTTCTGCCTGTTCCAAGTAAGACACAATGACTCTAACCTCGAAACAGATCTTGAATCTCTCTATACATCTCCCAAGGAGAAAGTAAACTTCTTTGTGAGAGGATCTCAGAAGCTACGCTGCAGTGTACACAACCTGGCAGTAGAAATATGTAAAAAAAAAAAAACCATCAGAAGGCCTGGCCCCTGTGCTAACATGCACTGGGGTATTAAACATTTGCTGAGATGGAAGCTCTTTTCAAATCTTTATAGACGTGATCACTCAGACTCAATAGACGATAACATAGACTATCATATCGCCGACTCCACCACATCAGATAAAGACCATCACCCTGCAGCCTCAAATATTCCTCTGGAAATAACACACAGATTGTTTACCAGAGAGCCACCTGTATTTGCCTGGTAATCAGACTTTAAAGATAATAAGAGTACAGGGCTAGGAGCCCAAAGCAGGGTCTGTTGACATAAGTAGGTGGTAACTATCCAACGCCCAGAGTTCTATTAGGGATAAGAGAGAAACAGGCACCTCTTGCTCCATAAGAAAATTCCTTTTTAGTTTGTTTCCTTGCAGTTGTCTAGTGTGTATCCTTCCTGATGTTCAGTGACTACTTAATTGAGGGATGACAGAGGATCTTTATCTGGGACATGGGCTTTAACACTCCAGGGAAAAATCACTCTGCAGTTGATGTGAGTAAACATGTATAAACCCTTTACAAAACTAACAACTCAAGAATCCACTTGAGTAGCTAATAACTGTGCCAGAAAAGCCCAGCACAGCTGAATTCTACTGTGAGTCCCTGATGCAGGGTACTAGGAAACTGCTGCCTTTCTTCAAATGCGAAAAAGGAAGGTGCCATGACAGTGTTGTCCATGGGGAGTATAATTGGAAGAACTGTGAATTCTATGAGTACTTCTGCAGTGTTATCGTTTAGGAGTTATGCATGTAACATATGCTCAGGTATAAAGTTTCTCGAAGTGTGGGTCATAAGCCAGCTGCCTCCAAATTAAAAATATGTTTCCAGACTCCATTCCAGACCTACATTTAGATTATCTGGCAAAAAACTGAGAAATATCCTTGCATCTTTCCTCTCTTCATTGAAATGCAGTTCCTATACTATAATATTAACCCTTTTAAAATGTTCAATTAGTGGTCTTTAGTATATTCACAAAATTGTACAACTCTCACCGCTATCTAATTACAGAAAATGTTCATCAACACAAAAAGAAGCCTCTTCACATTAGTACCCATTCTCCATCCACCACCTACCACTCTCTCAGGCCAATAGCAACCAGTTATCTACTTACTTGGGCTCCAAAATCACTGCAGGTGGTGATTGCAGCCATAAAATTAAAGGACGCTTGCTCCTTGGAAGAAATGCTATGACTAATCTAGACAGCATATTAAAAAGTAGAGACGTTACTTTGCCAACAAAGGTCCATCTAGTTGAAGCTGTGGTTTTTTCAGTAGTTGTGTATGGATGTGAGAGTTGGACTATAAATAAAACTGAGCACTGAAGAATTGATGTTTTCGAACTGTAGTGTTGGAGAAGACTTTGGAGAGTCCCTGGGACTGCAAGGAGATCCAACCAGTAAATCCTAAAGGAAATCAGTCCTGAATCCTGAATATTCATTGGAAGGACTGATGCTGAAGCTCCAATACTTTGGCCACCTGATGCGAAGAACTAACTCATTGGAAAAGACCTTGATGCTGGGAAACATTGAGACAGGAGAAGGGGATGACAGAGGATGAGATGGTTGGATGGCATCACCAACTCGATAGACATGAGTTTGAGCAAGCTCTGGGAGCTGGTGATGGACAGGGAGGCCTGGCGTGCTGCAGTCCATGTGGTCGCCAAGTCAGACATGACTGAGTGACTGAACTGAATCTACTTTCTGTCTCTGATTTTGCCTACTCTGAACATTTCATATCAATGGAATCACACAATATGTGACCATTCATAAATAAAAAGATAACTACTAAGTTAGTATAAATAATGGGGAGATGGCGAGGACCAGGAAGCCTGGAGTACTGCAGTCCCTGGGATCACAAAGAGTCTGACATGACTGAACAATTGAACAACAGCAATATCACATTATTGCCTTCATTTGACAAATCAAATCCAGATATAGTAAAGAACAAGATGTAAAGAAACAAATAGCTAGGAGGAAGTCAATCATTATGAACTCTAGTACTCTCCTAGGCTACAGTTAAGTTTGTTTTGATTTATTTTTGTCTGAAAACCAGGAGGTTACCTGATGAGGCTCGCCCTATGAACCAGATTCTGAGTTTGATGGGTGTGGTGGAAATATGTCATTCTTTTTGCCTTCCAAGCATTTTGAGCACGTTTCCTAAACTTGGAGATTTCCCTACCTACAAGTCATTACTTTCTCAAGGTAGGCACCTAAAATTCACTTCTACCTCCCTTGCATCCTCAAGTGCATGCTTGAGCCCTGCTCTCCACCAGTCAAAATCATCTATGCCAGAATTCAGATCAAAACATTGTTGGGGTGCACTCCACTCAGAGAAGAAACACCTTGCACACAGGCAGATGTTCCAGAGGAAGTTTCAGGACTAGAATCAGAGGTACTAGTTGGGGCAAATAGTGGTGGTGGGCATATGGTTCTTCTGGGACAGTTCTGAGTAATGTGAGCATCATTCACAGCTTAAGTTTCCAAGTGTGGCCCTCTGACCCTCCTAGAGAGTTTGGAAGTCACTTATGAATCTTCATTTAATTCCTATTCTGCTTAAATTTGTTGGGATGTATTTCTGTTAAACAAGAATACAATTGCTAACACAGGACTCTACCTTAGCGGCCCCACTAATGCTGATCTGTCACTAGAAGCTTGCCCCAAATTCACTTGTGAGCTTTAGAGCCCTGGCAAATCTCTTTTTCAGAACAGCCCTCCTTTTTAGGTTCAGTTGGGCAAATCCTTTCTACCACTCAGAGTGTAAGAAGTTTCAGTGATGCAATATGAACCCTTTGTGATATTTGATACTACTGTGTTGATTTCTAAAGTACTCTCTGTAGAACACTACTTTGGAATCATTATCTCTGCCAAGTCCATCCGTCTAATGGTTTAGGTGGTCTTATTAATCAGCCTCCCTGCCCTACTACTTTCTTTGACAGATATTAATGTACAACGACAGCTTTAAAGTTCAATGTCTAATAGCTTTATCTAATCATCAAGGATGAATGGAAAGTTTTAAGGAAAAATGTGAATTTGTGATTTTTGAACTTTGTATGTACATGTTGTACACTTAATGCCTAATCAAGAACATAGTCAACCATTGCTTTCAACAAATTCCTTCTTATACTTTTTGATATAAACAGACTCCTTAGATGCTAGTGGGCCATCTGAGAGACCTATGAGAGGATGGTTTCTGTGATGTTGAAGATAAATTCTAGGCAATAAGCTGTGAATATTCTTAAATGTATCATTTATGTTAAATCTGATCCTTTCCCTAACACCCTTCATCCTCAATAGGTTACTGCACATAATGAAGAGACCAAGTTTTGAGTTTCTTAAATCACTCTGAAATGAAATCTAGAAGCAGTGCTTCAGTGGATGTTTTGACATTTTATCTACTCTATGTTTGGTTTGCTCTAGCATGTGGGCATCCACAGAAAATGTCACAAATATCAGTTGATACTTTCTAAAATATATTGATGTCTACAATAGTTCCCAAGGCACACAGTGTATGCATACACTGTATAGGCCTATGAATATATCTGTGAACCTACAATTTCAGATTGAGAAACACCAGCCTGGAGTCTTACTACTGTGCATTTTTAAGGCAACACATAGTCATTGCAAAAAGAGGGAACTTGCTCACATAAAGTTTGTCCACTAGGGCTGTATAGAATTATATTTTAGGACAGAAAATTTTCCCAGAATATATGATCTTGAAAATAAAAATAGAAACCCAACCATGAAAACTAATCACAGAGTATTCTAAGAAAATGAATTTGGTATATTTAAAGAAGATTATTGAAGATAATCATTTATTCTCAACAATGTTTAAGATACACAAGACCTGAATGGGGGAGCAGTGAGAGCCTCGAGGCATGTAATTCTCTTGGTGTGAATTCCCAGAGGAATCACACTTGAAACTGACCAGCAAAAGATCCATTTGCTAGGAAATCATCTTGAAATTTAAATTCAAATCCTGAGATCGATGGCTGAAAGGCAAAGTAAACACCCCAGGCAACACACTTTTGGAGAAGTCACGGAACTATCTTTAACTGAGTCTTTCTCTGACTAAACTTGAACCATTCCAATATACTAAAAATTTGCACATTTATGCGCATTTAACATGCTCGTGGTTAGGCTGAATTCCACCTCAATCTTAGGTTTCTGTCCAGTGTAACTTTCCATTACAGCAATGACTAGCTAAACACTGCAGCCTTTTAAGGGTTACTGTGATATAGCTTGTCAATTACTTTTGCTCCCTCATGAGCTCTGTCTCTGGGGATGGGTATGTTTCAGATGTGGAAGAGTGTTCAGGGAGGAACATTCCCTTGAGCTCAAGCTGGACATAACTTGTTTTTAAGGCTTAAATATCTGGCAGTATTCTCATTAGCAATTCCATAAAGCAGCATAATGCCTCTTATTCTCATTTCCGCCTAGTCCCTCTTCTGAACTTGCAGTCTGACTGTTTGCATTGTTTTTGCGCCCACCCCCTGCCTGGTGCACCAGGCATTCTCCCCTCCTCCAGCAGCAGCCTCTCTGTTTGATCACCAGCCTTCCTCCTCCTGCTCCTCCTTTTGACACTTCCTCCTAGCTAGTTCTTCCGTGAAGACAGACAATAACAATTCACAATCAAATCTCCCCGCACCCAGTAAGCCCGGAGGATGACAGCCTGTCTTGTTAGGATCAGCACAAACAGTTGAAGAATGAACAATTAATAAGGATGTCTTTTGGTTTTGTGTTCCTTAGCCTCTTCCTGGAATCTTGTGAATGGTTTCTATCCTTTCTGTGAGAAGCTCAATTCTCCTTAGTCCTGGCCACACAATATTGCCATACATTTTTAATGAAAAAAGTTTAAAAGGTGTGGAGTTATTATTTTAGGCTTTCTTCATTTTTAAGGTGACTCATATCTAAAGCATCTGCCAACTCTCTGACTGGTTACCCTCCTTTGAGAAATCACACCCGTCTAAACAAGTCTGTTTAAACCATTTACGTTGTATGGTTGCTGATTATTATTGTAGGTTCTGAGGCTGTGACAGTGTCTTTTCATTTATTAAGGCTCAAGAGAATTCCCCCAACCCTTCTGTCTCCCTAAAGTCTTCCAGTAAAGTTTATGTCAGTTCTCAATAAATAGGACTTAAGAGGAAGAGATTGGGTAAAAAGTAAGATGATTTATGTTTGAAACACTACAAATGATAAATATCTGCACTTAAGCAGTTACTGAAATTAACATTTAAAATTAGAAACAACTTCCTTTTTCCATTTTGCAAAAGAGGAGATTGACATCTTCAATGATTTCTAGGAAAAGATATGAAAATATATTTTCTTAAAAAGTAAATTCTTGACCATTCTGAGGTTCCCTGGTGGATTCAGCTGAGGGCCATCTATGGGGTCGCACAGTCAGACATGACTGAAGTGACTTAGCAGCAGCAGCAGCAGCAGCATCTGTTATAGAGGGATTCCTGATGGTATTCGAGAATGCAGAGGCTGAAGCAGGAGGCCAGAAGAACAAAATAGGGACGTGGAAAGGTGTATGCAGCTGGCCCTGCAGTGGCTCCCTAACCACAGGCACACTGATGTTTCCAGAAATGTGCATCCAAAAAAGAATTTCAAAGAAACTTTGGCTAAGTCAGCTGCATTTCATTTAGCACTATGCAGGGGGAATATGCGTCATCAGACCTCCCAGTTGGGATGTCTGTTTCCAGGGTCAAGCAAGAATCAGAATCAGGTAGGATAACTTTCTCCAAGGGGGTCAGGGAGATAAAGGTTAGGAAGGCAAACTTTGAGGGACAGGAATGTGGTCAGAACTGCCTCTTAGCATCAAAGATGATCTTTTCCAGTTACAAAACTCCTAGTTTTCCATTTCCCGCAGCATTGACAGCTGCCTAATGCAATCACGTATTCTTACTCAGGTGACTCGGAAAAAAATACCCATGTTATTCCTCTGTGTCTCCTTTGGCAGATGTAGACAGTATTCTTCATGCTCTCCTCGTGTGCGAAAAGAATAAGTGCTTATAACAATAAGCACTTTTTTAGGTTCAACAGGGACATATATTTATTGTGAATTCAGGGAAGTAATAAAGAGTCAGACTCAATAAAAGGCAATCTAATACTGAAAACTAGATGCTTTCACACTGTTAGAAAAATGTCCAAGCATTTATTGCAAATGATCAAATAAGGTAGCAACAGTGAAATTAATGTCAAGATTAATGAGGATTGGCTTTGTCCCAAGCACTGTCTTCTTTAGCTGTGTCATCCCTACTGGTCCTCACAATAGCCCTACTGAGGTAGGTTCTAGGATTATCCTATTTCACAGATAACCATGATGCAGAATTCTCAAGAGCATTCTCTTGCCAAGGATGCTATTAAAGTTAGCAGTGAACAAAGTTGTAGGGATGTTTGCTGGGTTTGTTGTTGTGGTTTTGTTGTATTAGATAGCTAGCACTTAGATAAATGTACTATGTGCATGTACTGACCTAAGAACTTGGTAAGTGTTAACTCATTTAATCCTCATGACACCCATGTAAGCTAGATACACATTATCATCATTTTGAAATTGTGGAACTTGAGCCTCAGAAAATCAAACAGTCTGCTCAAGGTCACCCAGCTCATGAACCAGGAGAGCAGGCCTCTGACCCCACTGTCTTTCTAGAATGTTCAGAGGGAAAAATGTCTTATACAAGCAGTTGATGTTCAAGCATTTCTTAAACATTTTGTCAGCTTGCCCAGTTTGCTGGGGCAGGGGTGGATGTGTGGGTGTGTGGGTATTGTGAAGAAGAGTTTGAGGCAGGGAGAGAGGTCTTTTCCCCCATCTCTTTTCTTCTTCTCAGACCTTGACAATGACTCTTATACTGTATGATCACTGGTGTGAGAGCTCACATTTCCTCTTATGAATGTTACTGCCTAGTAATCTGGTAGTGACGATAGACTGATCATTGGGGATTAGAAGCTATCTAACATATGACTGGTCAAAATCAATTTCAACGCTAATTCAGCTAAAGTTAACAGCTTAGGTTTTATTTCACTTAATAATTTCAGTACTTCACATATAACAACAAAATAAACTTCAAAATATATCCTATTTTTCCTCAACTATCAAAGCACACATTTCTACCTAACTTATTAGATAATCCCTCAAATTTCAAACAAATCCAAACTGGAAACTTTACCATCATGAAGGGCAGTTGCCTCTACTTCAACACTGACACCACCCACTTGCCCTGTCATGCAAGGAGAGGACATTAACATTTGCTGATGGAGTGTTGAGCATCTGGAAAGCCTGCCTGTGGTTGAGAGTCCTGGCCTCACTAATGTAAGAACCTAAAAATAAGTAGGGGGGGGGGTGGCTCGTGCATTGTCTCGGGAAGGAAAAGAATGTAAACAAACTCAAGGGGAGGAAGCTGGCTCATTCAAAATAAAGAGGATGGGATACTGGGGGTTCTTCAGATGGCAGGGACCATACTCCATTTTTATCCAAGTTCTTTGGTTAGTAAGACCTCAAATAGGAATGTATGTTAAAAGAGGCTAAATTCTGATTGCTTTATATAGACCAGAATCTCCCACAAATCTTATGGTAAGGCTTAGCACTGAACGAAAAGGGCCACTGGCCCTTGAAGGGCCAATAGTCATGGGTGTGGAGCAGAGGAAACAGCAGCCACACTTAACTAGAAAATTGTGCCCCCCAATCTTGGGATGGTAAAACCCCTGAGGTTCCTGTGCAGACTCTGAGCAGGACAGACCAGTCTTCCTGCGGAATGCCTGAGACCAAATTTCCTGCTAACAATGACAAAAGGAGGCCTTGACAGATATATATATATATATTTTTTTAATTTTAAGCAGTTTGATTTTTTTTTTTTGTCCATTAAATGTCATGGAACTAGATGTGGAGGGATAATTATGTTCTCTTTCATACCCTTTGATTCTCTGGAATTTATTGCATAAATTTTAATCTCATGTTTTACTTGGTTTAATAATCATCATCATGATAATTTTTATAAACCAATTTCTAATGTCACTGACTCTGGGATCATGTTCTGGATACCTATAGATGAGATGAATGATTTAAATTACTAGTGCAGCAGAATCTAATATCCATTCATCAAAATCCACTCTCCCCTCTTCTTCTTACATGCACAGTTAAACTACCTTTCCCAGAATTCCTTGCAGTTAGTGTGACCTCATGACTCAGTTCTAGGCAACAGAATACAAGTAGAGGTTAGGTTCTCCACTTCCAGATATGGCCTGTTATAAACCTTCCAAGCAAACACATCAACAATCTCTTCTCTGTCAATGGAAATAGAGAGGATCCCAAAGTAACTGGAAATCTACATGCCAAAGATGACAGAGGTGCCTTCAGTCCTGAATGACACTGAGTTATGATGAATGATTATGGGAAAAAGATGGGGAAACAGTGGAAACAGTGTCAGACTTTTATTTTTGAGGGCTCCAAAATCACTGCAGATGGTGATTGCAGCCATGAAATTAAAAGATGCTTACTCCTTGGAAGAAAAGTTATGATCAACCTAGATAGCATATTGAAAAGCAGAGATATTACTTTGCCAACAAAGGTCCGTAGTCAAGGCTATGGTTTTTCCAATGATCATGTATGGATGTGAGAGCTGGACTGTGAAGAAGGCTGACCGCCGAAGAATTGATGCTTTTGAACTGTGGTGTTGGAGAAGACTCTTGAGAGTCTCTTGGACTGCAAGGAGATCCAACCAGTCCATTCTAAAGGAGATCAGCCCCGGGTGTTCTTTGGAAGGAATGACGCTAAAGCTGAAGCTCCAGTACTTTGGCCACCTCATGCAAAGAATTGACTCATTGGAAAAGACTGTGATGCTGGGAGGGATTGGGGGCAGGAGGAAAAGGGGACAACAGAGGATGGCATCACCGACTCGACGGACGTGAATTTGAGTAAACTCCGGGAGTTGGTGATGGATAGGGAGGCCTGGCATGCTGCGATTCATGGGGTTGCAAAGAGTCAGACATGAGTGAGCGACTCAACTAAGCTGAACTGATGATGAATGAACAGAACCTGCCCACCAATAAGAACTTTCAAAATAGACTATCACTAGAATGAGCAAGGAATAAACTTCTGTTGTGTTAAGTTACCAAAATTCTGGGGTCTCTTTTACAATATTAGTTGTATCCTAAGCAATAAAATCAAAGTAACTGAAACAGCAACCATAAAAACAAGCTGACTCCCCTCATGTGTAATCACATAGTCATGTCCTCTGTAATAAACACTTCAAAATTATAGGATAGATGTAATAAAATAGCTGTCTAAATTTAAAATTCACTATCAAGTTCTTATTTAGGATGCCTATAAATGTGCTTTGTTTGCCATACAGAGCATTCTAGTTTATTTGAAATAATTGCCTAAATTTATGAAAAAATTTTCATTAAAAATTTGGATTTTCATCTTCTGAAAAATTGGATAATTTGGCCAACTTGGGCTTTATTCTCAATGCACTTTCCAGATTCATGTGACTTGTCCTGGCCATCTTCCCTCTCTTGCATTACTTACTTGGCCTTTGAATGCAGTTGAATTTGCTTTTTGTGTTATTACAAATAGCTGGGGATTAAAAATATATGCAATCCAACCAGCTATAGTTACAGTGAGTAAAGATTAACTATTTGCATGTTACGCCCTTGGCTTCTTTTAATGGAAATTATAGAAACAGTCATATATAATCTATTACTGTACTTGTTGATCTGATATTTTTGATGGGTTTTTCCCTTTCACTATATCTCTCAATATCCCCTATATGAAATCCAACAAAAACTCATTTCAGAATTAACTCATTAGAAAATAAGTAATAACCTCTCCTCCACCTAATATGATAAGAACTATTTGATTATTTTCTGTGTTTTGCCTTTGGCCATTCAGAAGACCAAAGCTATATATCTGTTTCAACTATACTGCAAGGAAATTCATGACTTAAACATGGATACTCTATTTTTTCTTCTTTTATTGCTATTTTATTTCAATATATATTTTCTCAATTATGGTTATTTATATGCTTTTAAAAATTCAACTATTTCNTTTTCCCTTTTGAAAATAGGGTAAAGTTATAAAGAATTTCTTGGTATTTCTAGATGATTTGCTGTAAACTAGAAGGACATTATTTGTTGTTTCATTTTTAAAAATTAACATTAGAAAGCAGCCATCATCTACAGACAGATATGTTTTCTCATTTACTTGCCTAATCACTCCACGAGGCATCTGTTGAACAGCTATTTGTGTCAAGAACTATGTGTGAATCAAGTCAAGCTCTAGAACTTGAGGACTCAACTAATGGAGTAGAATAAAGGTTAAAAGAGATATCCGTAGAGGGATAGATGAGTTTCTGTCTGAGGAGTCAGGAGAGGTTTTCACCAGGGGACATGTGTAAACCTTGTTGAAAGGCCAGTAGAGGTTGAAGTAGGGGCAAGGGCCTAATTTGTGAAGAGATGGAGGCCTGAACCTGTAGATAAACTCAGTGAATTCCAAACCCTCAAATCAGCACTGTCTTTGAGTGTCAACAGGCAGGAGGGGATGGAGGAATAGGTCAGGAGATGAAGTTGGCAAAGGGAAAATTGTAGGGACCTGGCTGAGGTCCTTACTTGCCATGATAGTTATTTACTCTGTTGTAATCAATGAGCAGCCTGCGAGAGTTTTAAGTAAAACTCATGTAACTGATTCTGTAGTCCATAGAACCAGTTCTGAAAAAACTGCCCAGGATGCTTTTATGGAACCAATCTTATGAATTCTCTTAAGGCTTCTTTTTAAAACTTTTATTGGAGTATAGTTGATTTACAGTATTGTGTTAATTTCTGCTGTACAGCAACATGAATCAGTTACAGCAACGTGAATCAGTTACAGCAACGTAAATCAGTTATACATATACATACAACCACTCTTTTTAAGATTCTTTTCCCATACTGGTCATTACAGTGTAGGGAGTAGAGTTCCCTGTGCCATACCATAGGTTCTTATTAGTTATCTGTTTACATGTACAGTAGTGTGTATATGTCAATCTCAGCCTCCCAATTTAACCCTCCCTGCTTTCCCCCTTGGTAACCAAGAGTTTGTTTTCTACATCTGTGACTATATTTGTTTTGTAAATAAGTTCATTTATACTGTGTTTTTTTTTTTCAGATTCTACACATAAGCTATATCATGTGATATTTGTCTGTCTCACTGACTTCACTCTAGCTCCATCCTTGTTGCAAATGGAAGTATTTTGTTCTTTTATGGCTGAGTAATATTCTATTGTATATATGTACCACATCTTTTTTAATTCTTTCACATTTTAGAAAGTTTATCTTTGTGTGTGTGTTGGTTTCTGCCAAACTTCAACGTGAATCAACCATAGGTATACATATGTCTCCTCTCTCTTGAACCTCCCTCCCCCTTCCCTCCCCATCCCACCCCTCTAGGTTGTTACAGAACCTTGGTCTGAGCAAAGGCTCAAACCTCATATAGCAAATTCCCATTGGCTATCTATTTTACATATGGAACATAAGTTTCCGTGTTACTCTTTCCACACATCCCATCCTCTCCTTCCCCTACTCACATGTCCATAAGTCTGTTCTCTATGTCTGTATTTCCACTGCTGCCTTGCAAATAATTTCATCAGTACCATCTTTCTAGATTCCATATATATGCATTAGTATGTATTTGTTTTTTCCTTTCTGACTTACTTCACTCTGTATAATAGGCTCTAGGTTCATCCACCTCATTAGGAATGATTCAAATGTGTTCCTTTTAATGGCTGAGAAATATCCCATTGTATATATGTACCATGTCTTCTTTATCCATTCTGCCCATTTGATGGGCATTTAGGTTACTTCTATGTCACAGGTGTTGTAAATAGTGCTGCAGTGTACATTGATATTGCATGTTGAGATTTATGCCCAGGAATGGGATTGCTGGGTCATATGGTGTTCTATATTAACTTTTTTAAGGAACCTCCATACTGTTCTCCAGAGTGGCTGCACCAATCTACTTTCTTACCAACAGTGTAGGAGGGTTCCCTTTTCTCCGCATCCTCTTCAGCATCCATTGTTTGTTGATTTTTTTATGATGGCCATTCTGACCAGTGTGAGGTGATAAGTCGTTGTGGTTTTAATTTTCATTTCTTTCATCATTAGTGATGTTGAGCATCTTTTCATGTGCTTTTTGGCCATTTGTATGTCTTCTATGGAGAAATGTCATGTCTATTTAGATCTTCTGCCCACTTTTGGATTTGATTTTGGTTTTTTTTTGGATGTAGAGCTGCATGAGCTGTTTGTAGATTTTGGAGAACAATCTCTTGTCAGTCACTTTCTTTGCAAATATTTTCTCCCCTTCCATGGGTTGTCTTTTGGTTTGTTTATGGTTTTCTTTGCTGCGCAAAAGCTTTTAAGTTTAATTAGGTCCCATTTGTTTGTTTTTGTTTCTGTTTTTATTACTATAAGAAGTGGATTGAAAAAAGATATTTCTGTGATTTATGTCACAGAATATTCTGCCTATATTTTCTCCTAAGCATTTTATAGTATTCAGCCTTACATTTAAGACTTTAATTCATATTGAGTTTACTTTTGTGTACAGTGTTGGAAAACGCTCTAATTTCATATGTTTATATGTAGCTGTCCAGTTTTCCTATCACCACTTACTAAAGAGACTCTCTTTTCTCCATTGTATATTCTTGCCTCCTTTGTCATATATCAGTTGACCTTACGTCAGTTCAGTTCAGTCACTCAGTCGTGTCCGACTCTTTGTGACCCCATGAACCTCAGTATGCCAGACCTCCCTGTCCATCACCAACTCCCAGAGTCCACCCAAACTCACGTCCATTGTGACTACCCAACCAGTGATGCCATCCAACAATCTCATCCTCTGTCGTCCCCTTCTCCTCCTGCCCTCAATCTTTCCCAGCATCAGGGTCTTTTTAAATGAGTCAGCTCTCCGCATAAGGTGGCCAAAGTATTGGAGTTTCAGCTTCAACATCAGTCCCTCCAATGAACACCCAGGACCATAGGTGCATGGGTTTATCTCTGGACTTTATGTCCTGTTACACTGATCTGTATTTGTTAGTGTGCCAGTACCAAACTGTTTTGATTACTGTAGCTTTGTAGGATAGCTGGAAGCCTGATTTCTCTAGCTGCGTTTTTAGTACTGCTTTGGCTATTTGGGGGCTTTTGTGTTTCCACACAAATTATTAAATTGTTGGTTCTAATTCTATGAAAAATGCCATTGGTAATTTGATAGAAATTGCATTCCACCTATAAATTTCTTTGGGTAGTATAGTAATTTTGACAATATTGATTCTTCCAATCTATGGTATATCTCTATAATGGTTCCATAGTCAGTGGAACCAATTCTGGGAGAACTGCCCACGGCACTTTTATAGAATCAGTTTTATTATTAATACTTTTCTGATGATTTGTTGTTTAATTTGGTATTGATGCATTTCAGAAAGAATTTAGAGTAGGTTGAAAATGTAAATAAATTGAACTAGACGTCACTAAAATAACTTGAAAGATACATTAAGAAGGAGTTAAGGGTAGGGAAGCAGGTGGGAAGGTTGGTTCACACAGCTCATGCCCTAACATCCTACATTATCACTTTCTAGAGCCAAGGTATAGAGGACTTGGCTCCAGCCTTTCTGATAGTCAAATTAACTATTAATAGAAGCACAGAATCCATGGAGTAAAAGCAAGTCCAATGCTCAGTGGAAGTGCCAATATTCCTGATTCAGAAATTACAGAAAGACACATTCTCTAGTAAAATAATAAATGTCTTTAACAATAATCTGACAGTGAATATACTGGAAAACTCCATAGGGCAATTTTTTTTTAAATAAAATCTTCCCAAACTAAGTCATTAGCATCATGCCATACTACCTCCCTCTCATTCAATAAAAGCAGTTCTAGAACAACTTGATGCAGTCTAGAAGTGTGACTTTTTGCTGATCTCACTTAATTCAGGAAGGATTTTAGGGTATCTATCTGAAAGGGAAAAGTGGACCTTATTTTAGGCACTCTTCTATGATAAGCTTCCTTCCATCCCAGCTAAAGCTAAATACTGGGCTCAAATATCACTCTTGGAGTGCAGTTAAGCACAGAACTCTCTGATAGAAATGGTCAGCTGGGTTGGGGCTAGAATTAACATCTGGTTTTAGAAATTGTGGAGCCTGAAGTAACTCTTTTAAATTAAAAGGCTGCTCACCTTCCTTCACTCAGTCACTCGCTGATGAACTGATTCATTCATTTTTTTAAAAGAAATATTTATTGAGAACCTACTACTGGACAGACACCATGAATCAGAAACTTACAGTCTAATCAGAGCTGAAGACAGACACACAATTAAATCAAAAGGGGATAGTTCTACAAAAGGCTTCAGAAGATATTCTCCAAGGGGAGAAATGAGCTAAGGAAGTACTAAAGGATGCAGGATTCTCCTCAGAAATTAATTTTGAGTCTTTGATTAATCAGCTTCCTAGCACTCTCGATAAACAAACTGGCAGCTAAAATGAAGTACTTCATTCCAACAGATTATTTGTGACAACCCCATAAAACTGTGGAACTGTTGCTGAAACAGTCCATTTTGGAATAACTGTTAATAACTTTTTTGAACCTTGGTAGGTGTCAGGCACTCTGCCAACTCCTTCACAGGCATTACCTCACTTTGCCAGTCGATGTATCTTCCATGGTACCCGATGAGGCTAAAGAATGCTGTTAGCTTCTTTACCCAAATGGGAAGAGAAGAACTTTAGTAACCCTTGTCAGTCATGCAGCCGGGGTAGCAGGGCTAAGTCACTGACCCAGCAACTAGCTCTCCATTACTGCTCTTATAAAGGCAGGATTGGGTTTTCCCAGGCAAGAATATTGGAGTGGGTTGCCATTTCCTTCCCCGGGGAGCTTCCCCACCCAGTAATTGAACTTGGGCCTCCTGCACTGTGGGGAGACTCTATACCACCTGAGCCACCCGGGAAGCCAGTGGCCTTTACAAAACCGTCATGATTCATATCTAGAGCCTATCTCTCTATTGTTCATAATGGAAAGGTATGACTCTCACTCATCTTAAAGTGATTTCAATTATTAAGAGAACAAATAAAACATGATTTCTAGTAGCTCCTGCTAATAATAGTATAGAATGAGTTCTGTGTGAGCATTAATGGCTGGTGGTTTATACAGCTCAGGAGCAAAGAGGAAAGTGCTGGGAACAATCTTGTGTTGTCCCCACCTGATTTTTTGACAAGCAATTAGAGAGTATACCAAAAATCTATGAATATATTGAAATGCTTGGGCCTCTGAACTCTGTATATTCTTTTGAGAGGATGTCGGTATAAGTCCAAGCTTATCAAGTAATTGAAATATATGTTTGAAGAAATGCATAGTCAGCTGATAGGTATTCACAGAATAAGTGGATTTGATTATGTGTCCAAGTAGGTGGCTAACAAAGATCAGATACATCCCATGATTCTAAAGTTGCTGGAGGGACAAGGATTATCCTTGGGGGCTTGTTCGTCTTGAACTTACTCATCATCCATGAAGAGTGAGCAAACAGGCCCCATATCCAGTTAGAGAAGGGGAAATGAGCCTCCGGGCTATCAGCCAGAATCCAGGCTTGCTTGTTCTGAGTGACCAAACTCAGGCCTCAGGTCCCTGCATTCTCAGTCTGCCTTCACTAGTAGAGGACCCTACAGCTAATAGCGGCTCTCACAGCAGCAGGTGGTGCCTTAGCTTTCTGAGGCCAAAAAAAAAAAAAAGAGAGAGAGAGAGAAAGGTAATTATAATTAAATAAGGTCCTGGTGGCATCTAGTTTTATACTGAATATTGCCTCATCCATGTGCTATTAGTTATTTAACCCCTTCTTGCTGGGCAGGAGCCATGTAATGGCTCATAAGATTATGAGCAACCTGCTGATGTGAAGTGAGAGCTCAGACTCTCTCCTTCCAAGCTCCCTGAGAAGTTTGGCAGCAACACTCACCAATGGGATTGGAAAGCCTCTGTCATCCTTCGGCAATGTGTTACCTCTCCAGTGCAAGCGCATAGGAGATGTGCCATGGGATAACCACATAAAGGGTTAAAGTGAAGGTTCAAAATAGTATTAAGCCCAGAAAACCTAACTACGAAGGTAGGATGTAGAGAGGGTTAACTATAATCAACTAATGCAATAAAAATATTTCTGAGATTTATCCCACATGCGGCCATTTAGTACCAATGGGTTCTGTTCATAAACAATCACTGAGGAATTTTCCATTTGGATTAACATGTCTGGCTCAAAAGGAAAGACCCACAGGGGAGGAATTTCCCCATTCCTCACTGGCTCCAGGTAGGACTCTATCAGATCCCGTTAACAAAGTCTCTCAGGCTGATTCACTCTGACATGAGGTCCATAGATGATATTAAAGTTAAAAGATCTAACAATTAATTTACTGATACAACCAGCATGTGTGTTGGCATATATATTTAGCAAAAATTTTCAAATGAAAGTGAAATCATCCTTATGAAAGAGGGGCCCCGGAGTCCGAATATCTACACTCAGGTCTTTGCTTTGTTCCATGTAAGCTGTTTTCTGTGAGCAGGCTTCTTTGATTCACTTTCCTCATCTGATAAAGGTGGAGTACTCCCTGCCTCACAGGACTGTTGTGAAAAACACATGACATAATGTGGATGGGAGCATTTAGAAAAGTGTAGATTGTTGTATGACTCTAAGGTATTAATTACTGTCACGTTATCCTAAAATTAGTCATGACAAGCTGCAGGAACAAGGTAATACTTCTAGAGTACATAGAAGTGTGAGCTTTAGCAGGCAAAGAACGGGAAGACCATTCTCCTTTGGTTTGTCAGTTGGACAAACATGTCCCATGTGCCATGGTCCCGGCTTGCTGTACTAAGAGCGAGGCCTGGAGATGCTTCCCAGAGGCAAGAGTTACGAGGGTGACAGTGAGATGCTGGTCAGGACAACAGTACTGGAGAGAGCAGAGAGTCTGGGCTGAAAGAGATGGGGATTGTTCTGGACGGTGCAGTGCGTCTCACACACGAGCCATCATGAGAATCACTGGAGGACTTGGAAAGCATATTGCTGGATCCCACCCCCAGAGCTTCTGATTCAGAAGGTGTGCGATGAGACCTCAAAACTTGCATTTCAAATCCCAGGTGACTCTCATGCTTCTGGTCCCGGGGCCACACTTTGAGAACAATCTGGATAGTGTAAGAATTACTGCATCTCAGCTGTAAAGAAACAATCAAATCTGATTCTGATGAGTGTACAGAAAAAGGGAATTTTGTTCAAGCTAGTTAGGGTTATTTGGTGGTTCCTAAAATGGACAGGAGTCAGATTCAGAAACGGACAGGAGCTGGAGCTGTCCTGGCCCAGCAGCTCAAGCTCCGGTGCCGTGATGCCTGGGTATCACTGGTAGGGTATATCAGTTCCATGTGTTTTTCCTCTTTTGCTTCCCCTGAGTTAATATTCAGAGTCCAACTGGGCACATGCCCATTCCCAGCTAGTGGCTGACAGGGTACTTTGAGTTATAGACCTTCCAAGACTGCACAATGAGAGAGACATATTTGGAAAGGATATCGAGGTACTGCTGAGGAGGGAGTGTTAATGAATGCTTAGGCAGCCAAAACACAGCAACAGCAAAAATCGCCCATGTTCTCTATCATAGTAGGAAAAGACTAATTAGTAGAGGGCCTGGAATTCTAGGGGAGAGGAGTCTGCACTGGATCTAAACTGGTGACTCTTGCGTATCCTTACTTTGGAAAGTAAAATGGGAATTGGTAGCTTCTTTAGAGAAGGCAAGGAAGCAATTGAACCAATTCTTTGGGAAAATTCTGCCGTGGTACTCATGGTACTCCATGCCCTCTGCTCCTGACTCTGAGTATCAGGACTGTTGCTTCCAGGTCTTTAGACACTTTAGAAAGGTCAGGAGCTTCTGATTTCAAAGACACAAGTATCAAAATGACAGCTTGAAGCACCCTGTATAATTCATTGGAAGGGTTTCTTCTTCTGGATATTTGTAACTGTTTATTATGAATTACCTCAAGCATATAATACAGAAAAAGAACAGTGTCACACTCAAGCATCTATCATCCGGTTGCTTAGACTTCTGTTTTGGAATAATTCTATGGAATATTATAGACCTTTGGGCTCTGGTCAGTCTTGGTGGTAGCTAGACCAAGAGATGAACTAGCCATTGGGATGGAGGTGAGGGGTGAGGGGAGGCAAACCTCTGGACTACTGTAGATAATCACATTGTGAATGGCAGAGTGAATGAACAAGGATGAGTAATTATATTTCTCAAATACTATAAGTAGGCAAGCAATCAACTCAACAATTTGGAAGGCATTCATTTTAAAAGGTTTTTTTTCCCTCCTTTAAGACTCATAGTCCTGATTTAAATGGAGGTGATGGAATTCCAGTTGAGCTATTTCAAATCCTGAAAGATGATGCTGTGAAAGTGCTGCACTCAATATGCCAGCACATTTGGAAAACTCAGCAGTGGCCACAGGACTGGAAAAGTTCAGTTTTCATTCCAATTCCAAAAAAGGCAATGCCAAAGAATGCTCAAACTACCGCACAATTGCACTCATCTCACATGCTAGTAAAGTAATGCTCAAAATTCTCCAAGCCAGGCTTCAGCAATACATGAACCGTGAACTTCCTGATGTTCAAGCTGGTTTTAGAAAAGGCAGAGGAAACAGAGATCAAATTGCCAACATCCGCTGGATCATGGAAAAAGCAAGAGAGTTCCAGAAAAACATCTATTTCTGCTTTGTTGACTATGCCAAAGCCTTTGACTGTGTGGGTCACAATAAAATGTGGATAATTCTGAAAGAGATGGGAATACCAGACCACCTGACCTGCCTCTTGAGAAATCTGTATGCAGGTCAGGAAGCAACAGTTAGAATGGGACATGGAACAACAGACTGGTTCCAAATAGAAAAAGGAGTACACCAAGGCTGTATATTGTCACCCTGCTTATTTAACTTCTATGCAGAGTACATCATGAGAAACGCTGGACTGGAAGAAACACAAGCTGGAATCAAGATTGCTGGGAGAAATATCAATAACCTCAGATATGCAGATGACACCCCCTTATGGCAGAAAGTGAAGAGGAACTAAAAAGCCTCTTGATGAAAGTGAAAGAGGAGAGTGAAAAAGTTGGCTTAAAGCTCAACATTCAGAAAAAGAAGATCATGGCATCTGGTCCCATCACTTCATGGGAAATATTTGGGGAAACAGTGGAAACAGTGTCATACTTTATTTTCTTGGGCTCCAAAATCACTGCAGATGGTGACTGCAGCCATGAAATTAAAAGACGCTT
>SJYQ01000372.1:913172-959049 GCA_006410935.1 Redunca redunca
TGTATCGTTCCTGTTATGATGCCCTCTGTGCTTCCAGGGCTCACCACAGACTCGGCAGGGAGAGTGTTTCCTGGTGTTTGGAAACCTCTCTTCTTAAAGTTCCTTTCCCGGGTCGGGCTTCCCTACCCGGGACGGAGCTCCCTCCCCACCTCCTTTGTCTCTTTTGTCGTCTTTTATATTTTTTCCCTACCTGTTTTTGAAGGCAATGATCTTCTTTTCTGGGTGCTTGATGTCCTCTGCCAGCATTCAGAAGTTGTTTTGTGGAGTTTGCTCGGCGTTGAAATGTTTTTTTGAGGAATTTGTGAGGGAGAAAGTAATCTCCTTGTCCTAATCCTCCGCCATCTTCCCTGTAACTGGCATTTCTAAGGAATAACATTTCATAAAATAACTTTCCCAGAGATTTAAAGTGGGCTATTATAAATTCCAAAATAACCTTATATTAAATTCATCCATTTTAGCGATTCATTTCAATGAAATATGTACAAAGCATTGAGCCAGACACTGTGAGAGGCATAAAGAAAAACAAACTTGCTCTCTAGCCCTGAAGTACTCACAGTCTTGGGGAAGAGCTGGGCCCATCAAATAATTCTGTTGTGTGTCATAGTGTGACAAGGACAGAAAATAGGTGCAGAGCAGGGCTGTGAAAGTACCAAGGAAGGAGAGATCACTTCCAGTTTGATGGTCAGACAAAAATGTCTGGAAGGAACAATCTTGATAAAGCATGGGAAAAATCTGGTGAACACAATGATGGGGACATATTCCAGTTGCCAATGAGCAAAGGTCCCAGGGCAGGAATTCATGCCCATACTCAGAGATCACAGGTATGTGATGGAGAGGAGACAGGAGAAGGGATTGGCCCCTCACGTTCAGTGTGATAAAAGCCATGGTCAGGAGGTTGGACTTTATTCTGGGAAAATGGGCAACTGTGATAGCTCTCGGTATTGGAACAGGAGAAATGACATGATCAGGGTAAAATTCAGTTAAGCAACATATATTGAGTGGTTTGCAATGAGCCCACACATTCTTGGTGCCACCCTCAATGTTCTTCATGTCCAGTGGTGGACAGAGGTGTAAACAGAGAGCATCAGTAAAATGTGAGCAGAAGGTAACAAAACTATAGAACCACTGTGAAAGTGAAAGCCACTCAGTCACCTTCGACTCTTTGCGACACCTTGGACTATAGTCCATGGAATTCTCCAGGCCAGAATACTGGAGTGGGTAGCCTTTCCCTTCTCCAGGGGACCTTCCCAACCCAGGGATTGAAACCAGGTCTCCCACTTTGTGGGCGGATTCTTTACCAGCTGAGCCACTAGGGAAGTCCAAGAATACTGGAGTAGGTAGCCTATCCCTTCTCCAGCGGATCTTCCCGACCCAGGAATTGAACCACTGTGTCCTGCATTGCAGGTGGATTCTTTACCAACTGAGCTATGGGGAAGCCACAGAGCAACTATCCCCCAATAAAAACAACTAGATAAAATGCAGTGTTTCAAGCTAAAATAGATGGCGTACAGGAGGTTAGGGAGCCCAGAGAAGGTACTCTGGGGGCTAAGGGAGAAGTTAGTCCTTGATACAAGTCCTACAGACATAGTAACATTTATTTGGGAAAAGGAGGAGAGAGAAGGATAGCCTGGACCGTGAGAGCGCAGAGAGCAAAGACCCAGGGCACGGACAGACTCTGGCTGTGTAGAGAAAGATGACAGCTCTATTTTACCAGCCTACTGGACTGAGGCAGAGAGAGGGGTGATTGAGAAGAGGGAAATGAAGGCCAGGGATTGGACAGTCCTGTGAAAACTTTCCAGAGTGACAGGGAAGCCAGGAGAGCCTGGCGGAGGCCACATCTGGCAGCAGGGTTACACTGGGGAGGCACAGCTAGACAGAAATTCTAGACTCTACATGTGACTTTCACATAATGTAGGTGGTGTAAGTCCAAACTGCTCGAAAAACTCACTAATACTCAGTTGCTTCCTAACCTGGAATGTTCCAGCACTCCCAGGAGCCTTCTGATGTCCTGTCTCCTACCGCATCCTCAGGGCTCCACTCCCACACCTTGGTCCATTCATCCCCCTTCTCTTCTCTGACCCTCCAGGACATTTCATTCTCCCATGAGTGTTAACCTCCAGCTCTGTTTGGTTTTCTGCCCCCACAGCAAATCTTACACACAGTTTTTTATCCTTTCTCTCTTCTGCAAACAGGGCTTGATGGTATGAGAGCAAGTGGGCTACATTGTGATTGGGTGAGGCAATAGGCAGGGGTACTAGGGGCTCTGGACTTGAATATGTTGATAATTTGGGGCTAGTAGAAATAACTGAGATCTATGATGGTCAAAAAGAGCTAGGGATTGACAGGACAATGGAATCAAAGACATGGAAGTGAGATAACTAGTAAAAGTATACTCAGAGGCAACAATTAGCAAAATATGAGATACAAGTACAAACAGGTGGGATTTTAATACTGTTTTAAGTTTGGATCTACAGTATGTAATAACATTGTGATATTATTCACCATGCCTGGGGAACACGAACGAACACACTGAAGAGATAAGAATAAAAAATGATAAATTTGACTTCATATGTGCTGAACCTAGGATATCCACGAGATATTCAGGTCATATTTAGCAAACCTAGAGTTTTAATTCAATGCAGTATGCCAGCAGGATCCAAAGTAGGATGCTTAAAATGTCATTCAAGGATAAACACCACTGGGAAATTACATAGTCTGGCCCTTTTTTGGAGATTGTTTATACACTGATAAATCCTGCAGTAAATGAACATATTTAATTTATTTCCAATGCCCCTCTCATATTTTTTTCAGAATAACTATTAACATTTAAATTTTTTTCCTGGAACAGTGATTTAAGAATTGCTCATTACAGCACTAAGGAGCTGTGATCAGAAGATTATTAAGATAAAACTTGGTAGAGGAGGAGGGTATGCTTACTTGCATGAAAGGAAGAGTTGAAGAATTATGAACTGATTAATCACTCAGAGTAGATAGAGAAAAGAGACTAGAGATAGAAGCTTTATCAACATGTTTGACACTTCCAGTGGCATGTGGGAAATACAATTTAGAGAGGTAGCATGTTGAGAGAGCAAAGGCATGGATTTCACAGTCAACATGTGTGTGACAAATGATCTAATTTCTAAGGCTCAGTTTTCACATCTGAAAAATAATGCTCACCTTTTTGAGTTGTATTGAGAAGTAAAATAGGTAATGCATAAAGCACCTATCACCTAGGAAACACATAGTCCAGTAAACATTATTATTAACATTATTTTCATTTAAATATTCTTGATGAGTAAGCAAAACTTTAATGATTAATCTGCTATGTTATGAGCTGAACATTGATTGACAGTTACACAGGAGAAATCTCGTTGGTTGGTATCAATACCCTAACACAAGGGAGCACTCCCAGTTCAGACACACCTGGGGCAGGAACAGCATGGAACAGGAATTGACTGCAGAAGCCAAACAGTGGAAGAAGACACTGCAGGAATTTCCCTAAGGCTCCCATGACCGTGATTTTTCATCAGTTTTTCATGAAGAGATGCTGGAAGCTAATAACTGAACCTTAGCAAATCTCTCTCCTTAAAACATTCTGAGCTACAAACTCCCTGGGTGAATGGCTGTAGGGATCCACCTGGCATGAGGTGACACCCTCTGACAGTAGTCCTTACCCAGTACCCTGAAAGGCAGGCCAGGGGAGAGGCCCCGGGGAGAGCGTGCTCGGCTACGAGAGATGTTTCTGTCTGAGTCAGTCACAGAGTCAGCAGTGCAGGCCTAAGTCACGTTCAGTCTCGGTCAGTTGAGCAGACAAGGCCAGAAGAGAATCTAAATTTCGTCTAAAACTCTGCTAACTGCCACTGCAGATTAGCTTCTCTCTACCCCAGGACAAAAAATGGGCCAACTATTGTGGTTTTTATCCAGATCAGATCACTGCAAACCTCAAAGGGCTGGTGACCAGAATACATTATTCTGCGGTCTTTTCTCTAGGACTTCTGGGCTGCAGTCTCTGAGTTTGTTGTTGATCAGACTGGCCATGGAGGTGACTGGCCACTGGTGTTAATCAATAAGTCATCCATAGTACAGGGGAGGTGGTTGGAGGAGATAACTGAGAGGATGGCGAGTGACTCTTTGAGGAAACACTCCCAGCATTCTCTAAGTGAAGACAGGGTAAGGTATAAATGGAATTTCCCCTGGAACTTCAGAGGGTCTCTCTTTCTCTCTCTCAGGGAAGACTTGTAGCAGAAAATGGGCAGTTCATTATCTGATTTGTTCATATGGTCATTAGCCTAAAAACCAGAAGACCGGGGCAAAATAAATATATATAAAATAATGCTGCTCAAAATATGGTCTAAAGATGGGCAGCAGCAGCATCTGAATCCAGCTTCCCTAGAAGCACATTTTCTCAGGTCCTATCCTGGGCGTACAGAAAACTTCTGAAAAGTTTTCCGCATACTTTTCCATATACAAAAGTTTAAGAAGAACTGTCCTAGGCCTGTAGGAGAGGTGTCTAAAGTTTCCACTTCTGTTCACTCACAACTAGCCCAGCTTGCTTGTTTTTCTACCCTTAGTTTCCAGTTCTCTTATCCTGATCATATCTGATTAGGTCATCTGGTTATATATAAGCACTCAGTCTTGCAATTTTTATCATCAGTGTAAATCAGAATTCTATTTATGGAAAACAACTCTATAGAGGCAGTAAAAATGCTGGTTCTTAGCCCTGTGATTGGTTTGCTGTGGAGAGACTATAGTTGCAACTTTGGAAATGTTTCTGTTCATTCGCAGAATAACAATGATGTAAAATAAAGGGTGAAAAAAGGCGGAAGACACTTACCTGGGCTGCAAGTTGCTCCTGGGAAGCTTTTACTTCAGCTTGTAATTTCTCAATGCACTGAAAAGGGGTAGGGTTTAGAAACAAAGTGTGTAACTCTTCCTTTTACATATTCAAAGTGTTCCAGATGTACTGGTTCTCATATTTTACTCAGCTAGATGTTTTGAATATCATCATTAAATAGATCATCGATCCCATCTCTTTCTCTCTTCCACTCCATGGAAGAACCCATCAACAAAGTATATCAATATAGTAAAAACTAGGTCATGATTGGGAAAAATAATGTTTGCTTGATGTACTGCAGATAAAGTTAACCTATCTTATATCACATCATGTATACATACATGTGGGACCCAATGAATTGGTATCTGCCTTTGGAATATATGGATATGTTTTAATGTGAAGATATATATACCTATATATAGATACAGATTATCTGTCTATCCATCCCTCTGTCACAAAAGCAGATACAAAACAACATGGGTTGAACAAGAGATAAATTTACATAATGACACATATACAAATGTCCTAAGATTCAGAGATTGGTAACTTCTTACAAAGTAATTTATTAAAAGTCTATGAAAAATGTTTTGATCAACTTCTTTCACTACCCAGAAAGAAGCTTTTGCTTGATTAAGTTCAATTGGAAACTAAGAAATATTTGTTTAGTCAATATCACTTATAAATAGAATATTCACTTAATATGATTCAAAAGAATACATATCAAACTTAAAAATATCACCAAGAAAGTTTATTTTTTATGTGACTATTCTATCAGGAAATACAGTTACATTGAGCAAATACAAAAACTGTGATTTACCATCTTGAACTTCAATATGAACTTCCAGCCCAGCCAGAAATAACTACAGGATTTTCAGCTTATATGTTTAGGTAACTTTTAAAATAAAGATTCTTCTTCTTCTATGACATACCTGGTCTTTTGCAAGAACCATTTTTTTGTATGGTTCTCCACTGTCTTCCCTACTGTCCAGAGCTTCTAGCTTTTTCTCCAGCCAGTAAACTTGCTCAAGCAGGTTTGATTTTGTTCCTTCCGAGACTGCAAGCTGAAGAAATGTGCTTGTAAGGGTATGGAAGTACAATGACTTTTTTAAAGCTTCTTTTATTAAAGTCCAATTTACAAATGAATTGCCTTCCATCAATATCTATTAAATATGAAAATGGCTTTTGAAACATTCTCATAGATGACAAATGATTAGTAAAGAGATAAGGAAATAATTTTGATTTTATTTATTTTTAATAATAAAGATCTTTCTGGGCAAGAGATGAGACCACATAGTTACATCAGGCAGAGAGATGTCTAGTACAACAGTCTCAACACTCATCTTTATTATGTTTCAACATCGCATTTTATTTGTACAGCTGACTCTGAAATCTGTATTGTGGTTTAGATAGGGTTCTTGAAACGTAACTCTTTGGAGGCTACCTGCTCTGTCATTCAGTCATGTCAGACTCTCTGTGACTCTGTGGATTGTAGCCTTCCCACCAGGCTCCTCTGTCCGTGGGATTTTCCAGGTAACGATACTGAAGTGGGTTTCCATTTCCTACTCCAGGGGATCTTCCTGATCCAGGGATAGAACCCACATCTCCTGCACTGGCAGGTGGATTCTTTACCTCTGCGCCTGGGAAACCCCCCAAATACTAGCTAGTTATGCAAGCATGCTCAGTCACTCAGTCATGTCCGACCCTTTGTGACCCCACAGGAGGCCACAGCTCTCTAGAAAGAGGAGGAATTCTGACTCCCTCCCTTGAATTTTTAGTGCAGCTCTAAAGAATCTGCCTGCAGCGCAGGAGCAGTAGGAGATGCAGGTTCGATACCTGGGTTGGGAAGGTCTCCTGGAGGAGGGCCTGGCAACCCACAGCAGTATTCTTGCCTGGAGAATCCCATGGACAGAGGAGCCTGGTAAGCTATAGTCCATGGGATCACAAACAGTCAGACACAACTGAAGCGACTTAGCAGCAGCAGCAGCAGGATAGAAGCAGCTGAAGGGAAATGCAGGAATTTCTAGTTAAAATCAGATGATCAAAGGCTTTGGTTATTGTCATTTAGTCACTAAATCCTGTCCCAGGCTTTGTGACCCTATAGACTGTAGCCCACCAGGCTTCCTTATCCATAGGATTTCCCAGGCAAGAATCCTGGAGTGGGTTGCATTTCCTCCTCCAGGAGAGATCTGTGCTAACCATAACCATAAAATGTCTCAAGATGAGTGTTTTCCTGTTTGTAGATTTCTCCTGAGGGGAGTGGTACTTGGATAATCCCTAGTCCCTTAGCTTTCTTGGAGAGTCCCTTGTGATTGTTCTTTCTAGCTCAGCAACAATTCTGAAAGAGTCCCTGGAAAGGGACATACAACCTTGTATTCATTCTAGATCTCGGGCTTTGAGGCATGGCTTATCGCTAAGCATCTTTTTCATATTATTCCAAGAATTATTGCAAAGCATACCATCTCATCTTGAAAAGGGCAACAAATATTTAGAGACATTTACCAAATCGAGAGGCATTGAGAGGTTAGTCTGCCATGGAAATAAGTTGGGTACATCACGTATGCTGGTATCCATCCATCCATCCATGCACATATCCATGCACTCAACAAGTGTTTTTCTAGTTGGCTCTCTATGCAGCCATTGTGTTATATGCAGGGAATGATGAAAGCACAACAGGAGGGTCAGAAAGTGAAAGCAAAAGTCACTCAGTCATGTACGACTCTTTGCGACCCCATGGACTGTAGTCCATGGAATTCTCCAGGCCAGAATACTGGAGTGGGTAGCCTTTCCCTTCTCCAGGGGATCTTCCCAACCCAGGGATCGAACCCAGGTCTCCCACATTGCAGGCAGATTCTTTACCAGCTGAGCCACAAGGGAAGCCCACAAGGGAGGGTCAGAGAGCAGATCTGCCATGAACTGTTGTCTTTGCCTCTTAGCTCTCAGACCTGGGAGGCCTGAGGTACTCTGCATGAATACTAATACATCTAACTCTTGGGTGCATGATGGTTTGGAAATGTAATCTGATTTCTCCGAGCACCCTTCCATTTTATCATAGTAGAGTGTAATGGCTGAAGACACAGACTCTGAGACTTTGGGTAAAAGTCTCAGTTTGCTACTTGCTATCTTTGTGATTTGGAAAAGTTGCTCAGACTCTCTGGGCTTGACTTTCCCACCTGAAAATAAGAATGAGGATAAAAAGAATGGTACTTATCTCGTGCATTTGTTTTGAGGTTTATACATGAGTCTACACAAGAGAAACACTTAGAACAATGCCTTGAATACATCAAACACTCAGTAGTTCCTATTATTATTTCATCTACATCCTCTTGACTGCAGTAAGCATTCACATAGGTTTTATCCAAATATTCATTATTTATCAAATTATAAAATAAAGTGTCTGAAGATGTCACAGTCTCTACAAGCTGGTTACCCTAAACTCAATGTATATTTGGTTTGCTTACTTCCTGTAACCACTCTAGTCTTCAGGGAAAAGTCCTCTCTAAGTCTGATGTATTTTTTTAATCTCAAATATATTCTTTCTCAGTCTGTTCCATTTTGTTCCCATATCCTGAATGATTGATCCAGTCACCATTTGGTTATCTTTCTTTAAATCTATCTCCTATTGTTTTTAGGCCTTTATTCATTTACTCAACAGATATTCATGTATTCACTCATTGCTAAAGAAATATGTTGGATCTTTATTATATGTAAGCTTTGGAGGTAAAAAATAAAGGTGATATTGTTTGTATTTTCACAATTTACTCAGAAAAGCAGGTGATTTAAAAACTATTCCATAATGTGAAAGTGTATAGATGAATAATAATATTAGTACTACTTAATGCTTACCAGGTACTTGGTACATATCAGATATTCTGAGAACCTTTTGTTTTTATATTTATTTCAGTTTAGCTTCATATTCCGGAGAAGGCAATGGCACCCCACTCTGGTACTCTTGCCTGGAAAATCCCATGGACGGAAGAGCCTGGAAGGCTGCAGTCCATGGAGTCGCTGAGGGTCGGACACGACTGAGCGACTTCACTTTTCACTTTCATGCATTGGAGAAGGAAATGGCAACCCACTCCAGTGTTCTTGCCTGGAGAATCCCAGGGGGAGCCTGGTGGGCTGCCGTCTATGGGGTTGCACAGAGTTGGACACGACTAAAGTGACTTAGCAGCAGCTTCATATTCATTTTACAGATAAGGACATTCAATAAGGTTGCATAACTGGTCTAAGGACATAGATAGTAAATATTGGAACCCAAGTGTTCAGTAGTGGGCATTAGGTGTGACTCCCTAGGCCCAAGTCTGACCCCAGAAATTGAGCCCTGATAATCATGACAATCCCATTCTCTTTCCTTCCATCCATTTTCCTCCCATTGGTTTAGGAATTAAGGCCTAAACCAATCAGATCCTGGATCTTCTCTGGCAACAGTTAATGTATAGGAAATATGACCTAGTTTGCACCACCCACACTGGCCAGGAGGAACTCTGATGATCTGGAGAAGCACTTTCTCTTATCCACAGATGTGAATGCTACCATAGCCATCCTACAAACATCCAGGAAACCAGTTCTATGACAAAGCCACACTCTGGATGGAAGTGTGGACAACAGAACAAACCTGGGTCTTGTTGACACTACTGAAATGTTTTTCCAACTAATTTTGAAGCATCTCCTACCTTGGGACTTATCCTTAGTGAGTTTATAAGTTTCCTTATTGATTAGACATTGAGTTTTCTCTTATTTCCCAGGTTCGAGCCCTGGGTTGGGAAGATCCCTGGAGAAGGAAATGGCAATCCACTCCAGTACTATTGCCTGGAAAATCCCATGGACAGAGGAGCCTGGTGGGCTACAGTCTATGGGGTCTCAAAGAGTAGGACATGACTGAGTGACTTCACTTCACTTTCTCTTATTTTTGCTGCCATAAGCATTCTGCTGATAAATTGTCTGATTCCAAAACTGCATAATCATGACCATAAGTGAATAAGATCTATGGAAAAATAGCAACTAATATTTGTGGTAGCTACAGCATACCACACATTTTATTTTGTTGTTGTTGTGACTCTTTTAAAGATTGGAAGTTAGGTGCTTTTAGGGGCTTTCCCAGAACTAATAAGGACAGGTTGGATTGGGGTCTACATTGGTCTGTTTCCCACTTTGGGTTCTATGGTATATCCAAATCCTAACTCTGAGACTGCCTGCAAAGATGAGATCTATGATTTTCCCCCGATCATGTGGCTTTCGGCACATTTTCTCTGTGTGTTCACTTATTTACCTACAGGAAATTTATTTTCCTTTTTTCTAAGACTTGAGAAAAGTCTGTCCTGCCATCTCAGTCCCTTTTTATATACACACCAACCCCATCTCTTTGCTCTCCTCTTATAATAAATTTCTGCCTGAATATCCCTTTGGCTCAAATATGTTTAGTTCAGATTCAGCTTATCTCTAAGAAATCTTGACATGGAATCACAATATCTGTATTTTAGGCCTGACCCCACAACCCTCTGATGTTATGACCTATGAGCCCATAATAAAATTTTACTATGTCGCTTTGCTACGTTTTTACAGGGTAGTTCTCCAGTCATGTGTATTCTAACTAGGTTGTAAATTTCCCAGAAGGATGGATGGGGAGAATTCCATCAAAACTTATAAGAAAATTCAGTCAAATTGGCTGGAAATAATATTTGCTGAAAACATTTCATTTATTCACTTTTTAAATGATATTTTCATTGTCATATGTTTCAAAATCTCACAAAAGCAGGATAAAGGGATCTTATTATCTCTGCTTCATGTGGATACATTGAAGCAAGAACTAATGTTGGATTGCATTATATAATGATGAAACTCTTGATTAGCATAAGACTACTGATATTGCCCCAGCCCTTTTGAAAATGACCTATCAGATAAGACTGATAATCCAAAAGGAAACAACAGAAAAAAATGAAAGAAAATAAAATGAAATAACATAATTATATATCTAAGTATTTTTAAAGTACTGAATAAAAGAATATACTGTATTGCTGAGTTGCAAGATAATAGCTACCATTTTGAATTCACTCCATTGTTTTGATTGGAGTTTTAGAACTTTTCAAAATTTAATTTTCAATTCAGGAAGCTCTTAGGAATGCTGCTTAAATTCAAATTCAAATTTTAGGATAGAAAACAAGGTATCAAAGAAAGTAAGAGGAAGCCTAAGTTAGTAGCTGCAAGATATCCCAGTTGAATTTAAAAACTCTAGGGGCCTGGGGCACTACTTCCTTTTTATTGCTTTTGTTTTTTTCTTGTTTCATAGGAATTGCTTAGTTTGAAAGAGAATAAAGATAAAAGCTCAGTCCAACTTAGTATCAGATATCTGCTTATAAAGAGAGAGTAGAAATGCATTATTCTTTAAGTAATCAGTTTCTATATTTCCTAACCAGCTATGTGTGCTGGAACATATGGTTCACATGATGTTGGGAGGCTAATATTCTTCCTTTGATTTTTGAAGAGTTGGCCCCTTCCTCTCTGCCTGATTGTAACAAATTTAGGGGGAGGAGATGATTTTAAAAGCATGAACAACATTTGTCATAAGGATTATGTAAAACAAGCAACAACTTTCATATTACACATTTGAGGCTATATAAATCCACTAAAATATTCATCTTTAATATATACCTCAGTATTCAATAGAAGATCATCATAAAGGTAATGCAATATCATTAAAAGTCAAAGGAAGATAAACTGTATTCATTGCACAGCTTGTTGATGCAGTCAAGAAAGTATATTGATACATTTCATATTAATATTCAAGATGAAAGTAAAGAAAATAACTTGTACTTCAAAATGATGGCAGATTAAGAAGCTCTAGGAATTGGTTCTCCCACTGAAATAATTTTTGAGCTGGCAAGAACTGTCAGAACCAACCATTTATTACCTCTGGATTCTAGTGGAATACTTTCAGTATCCAGGAAAGTGCTTGATGAACAAAGATGCTGGCATTCAAGGAAATCTCTGTAAGGTCATTGGCTAACTACAGAGGCAATGGAATAGGAGACTTTAGTAACCACACAAGACAAAAATTAGGGTCTATGCAAAATTAGTTTGGAAAAGTAACTAAACAATCATACAAACTGTAGAGGAGGGAAGAATTGTATATGGTCTTGGGGAGGTAGAAAGAATCTGATTTCCAGAGTTACTGTTTTATAATATTCAAAATGTCTAGTTCTCAACAAACAACTATAAAGGTCACAAAGTAAAGTATGATTCATTTATTGGAAAAAATTAATTGATAAAAAACTATCCATGAAGAAGCCTAGGCATTGAACTTTTGGACTTAATAAATGAATACTTTAAAATAAGTGTCTTAAATATCCTCAAAGAGCTGAAAGAAACCACGGACAAAGAAGTAAAGGAAATAAGAATGATACATATACAGATAGAAAATATATGAATGGATAAAAATTATAAAAAGAAACTAAGTAGAAATTCTGAAGTTAGGAAACAAAATAGTTGAAAAAATTACTGAAATGGTTCAATAGCAGATATAAGCTAGAAGATGACAGAATCAAGAAAACTTGAAGACAGGACAACTGAAATTACCTGATGTAAGGAGCAGGAAGAAAAAGGAATACAGAGAAGCGATCAGAGCCTAAGAGATTTATGGACGCTATGGAAAGCTCCTGAGCATGCCGACATATACATTATAGCAGCAAATAACTAAAGAAGATGCGGAAAAGGAAAAGGGAATTAAAATGGTACACAAAAATTAAGCACAAAAGAAGGCAGCATGGAGGAAGTGAGTAACAAATAGGTGTAAAATACAGAGAAAACTAGAAAAATGGCAGAATTATGTCCTTTATTATTTTAAAAGTTACTGGATTAGACCCAGCAAATAAAAGACAGGGACTAGAAAAATGAATTAAGAAATGTGATCCAAGTATACACCACTTACAATAGAGTAACTTCCACCTCTAAGAAACAAACAGTGAAAGGAGAAAAAGGTATTCCATGCACATAGTAGCCAAAAGAGAGCTGGCATGGCTATAGTAATATCAGAGAATATCAAATAGATACCAAATCAACTTTTTACAGAATACAGGGATATAATATATTGATAAAAGGGTTAGTTTATCAAAATTATAAATATACATCAAACAACAGACCCTCCCCCATATGTGAAACCATTAACAGAATTTAAAGGAGAAATAAATAGTAATAAATAGTCATAGAGTAGAGACTTCAATATCCTACTTTTAATAATGGATAGAAAATGTACGCAAAAGATCAAGAGCAAATAGAATTCATCAACACTACAAACGGGGTAGATCTAACAGATATATTCAGGATAATCCATCCAATAATAGAAAACAGTCTTCTCAGATGCTCAGGGCACATTCTCCAGGATAGACTGTATATATTAGGCCACAAAATAATTCTAAATAAGTTTAAAAGGATTGAAATTATACAAAGTACCTTCTCCAATCACAATGGAATAAATCTAGAAATTAAAGACAAAAAGGAAAACTGAGAAATTTGAAAATAAATGGAAATAGCACATTCTTACAGAATCAATAGGTCAAAGAAAAAATCACAAGGAAAATTAAATATCTGGAGATAAAAAGAAAAACAGAAGAACATACTGAGATAGAGGATGCAGTGAAGACAGGGCCAGAGGAAACCATAAATGAAACATGTACATTAAAAAAGGAGAACTACGTCAAATCAGCAACCGAACTTCATACCTTGAAGTTAGAACTTGAAGAAAAAGAGAAAACTAAACCCAGAGTCAATAGGGGGAAATAATAAACATTAAGTCAGAGATAAAACAGAATACAAAAACATCAATGAAGCCAAAAAGTTGGTTCTTGGAAGTGATCAACAAAGTTGACAAATCTTATATTAATAAAAAATAAAAGAAAAACTAAAAACAAGGAAAACTAGGGAAATTACTACCAGCCTTAAAGAAATTTGAAAGATTATGAGTGAATACTATGAATAATTGGATGCAAACCAACTATATTATCTAGATGAAATGAACAAATTCCTAGGAAGACATAAATTGCCAAAACTGATTCAAGAAAATTTGAAAATCTCAATAGACCTGTAGCAAGTAAAGAGATTGAATCTTTAATCAACATCTTTCAACCTAGTCCAAGATCAGATGGCTTCCCTGTGGATTCATCAAACATTTTAAGAACAGTAAACACTAATTTCACACAAACTCATTTAAAAAACAGAAAAGGAGACTAGTTCCTAATACATTACCCTAATATCAAAGTCATACAAAGATACTGTTAAAAAAAGTATAAACCCATATTACCTAAGAATATAGATGCAAAACTCCTCAGCAAAATGATAGCAAACTGGATCAAAAAGGACATTCATTACAAAGAGTATGCACCATGAATAAGTGGAATTTATCACAAGGATGCTAGGGCAGACCACCATTAAAAAACCCACAATTACTACAACATAACACATTAACCCTGGGATTTCTTGGGAAGGAATGATGCTGAAGCTGAAGCTCCAGTACTTTGGCCACCTCATGCGAAAAGTTGACTCATTGGAAAAGACTTTGATGCTGGGAGGGATTGGGGGCAGGAGGAGAAGGGGACGACCGAGGATGAGATGGCTGGATGGCATCACGGACTCGATGGACGTGAGTCTGAGTGAAGTCCGGGAGATGGTGATGGCCAGGGAGGCCTGGCGTGCTGTGATTCATGGGGTTGTAAAGAGTTGGACATGACTGAGCGACTGAACTGAACTGAACTGAACACATTAATAGAATAAAGGAAAAATACAATATGTTCATCTCAACAGATGCGGAAAATTATTTGACAGAATTCATGATATGATAGGAGCACTCAGCAAACTAGGAATAGAAGAAAGCCTTCTCAATGTGATAAAGAGTGTTTATGAAAAAACCCACAACTAACATCATATTCAGTGTTGAAAAATGGAAAGCTTTCCCCTTAAGATCAAGAACAAGACAAGAATGCCTGCTCTCTCCACTGCTTATTCAACTTTGTACTGAGAGTTCTACTCAGACCAAATAAGCCAGAAAAAGAAAAAAATGTCTAAATTGTAAATGAGAAATAAAACTATTTCCATATGAAGATGACATGATTCTGTATATATAAAATTTCAAACGGTCCTCAAGAACTACTAGAGCTAATAAATGAATCTAGTAGAGTCTCAGGGTATAAGATAAACATATAAAAATTAATTTGGGTTGTTATACACCTATGTTTTAATATGTAGACTAATTATTATTCAGGTGTAGTGAGGTTAACAGATCTGGAGTTGATCATCATTGGAAAGATAGTCTGTTACAGTCCCCAGGAGGAGGGGCGTGACACACCATGAGGAGGGTAACGATACGGAGGGGACATATATGAACTAAAGGGTCAGCCAGGAGTAGAGGAAGCAAGGGCAAAATGTGGGCAGGAACATTTATTGTAGCTTCCATGGGAAGGAACACGTGAGTAAAGATAATCAGGGTTAGGGTTAGCTAGTTCGGATAATTTCAGTGGGCTCTGGAACATTGAGGTGGTCCCTACTTGTATGGTACCTGTACCTGGGGTGGTTAGAGCAGAGGAACAGTGGCCTTGTGTTTGGATCGGTCAGTTGTATATGAAAGGCACATTTACAGAGAAGTCCTTCACTATTTCTAGGAATTGATTGGCAAGCATTGTGAGGGTGGGGGCAGTCCCTGCAGGGTCAGCAAGGCCCTGGATATCAACTCATCTGAATTTTTTTTTAAAGGCATGATTAATACAACCAGCAATGAGCAATCCAAACAGAAATACCACAGTTCCATTTACAGTGGTATCCAGAAGAATAAGCTACCAAGAAATAAATTTTTTATTGAGGAGGTGAAAGAGTGATACACTGAAACTTACACAACATTGCTGAAAGAAATTAAAGAAAACCTAAATGAAAATATCTTATGTTTGCATGTTGCAAAATCTAATATTGTTAAGATGATAAAACTCCCCAAAACTAACTACAGATTCAATGCAATCCCTACTAAAACTTATTAGCTTTCTTTGCAAAAATGGAAAAGCCAGTCCTCAAATTCATATGGAATCTCAAGGACCCAGAATAGCCAAAACAATTGATTAATAATAAAAAACAAATTGGAGCACTCACACTTCCCAATTTCAAAATGTACTACAAAGCTGTAGTAATTAAAAAGAGTGTCAGTCTTGGTATAAAGATACATAAATAGAACAATGGAATAGAACTGAGAATTCAGAAATAAACCCAAACATCTACAGCCAGTTGGTTTTCAACAGGAGTGCAAAGACCATATCATAGGCGAAGAAAAGTTTCTTCACAAATGGTGCTGGGACAAATGTATAGACACATGCAAAAAAGATGAAACTCCACCCCTTCCTCACTCCATAAACAAAAATTGATTAAACATGGATCTAAATATAAGAAGAAAACTATAAAACTTTCAGAAGAAATCAGGAGAAAATTTTCAAGATCTTGGATTTGAAAATGGATTATTTGATACTGAAAGCAGGAGCAACAAAATACGAAATAGTTAAATTGGACTTCATCAGAATTAAACATTTTTGTGCAGGAAAGAACATTATCAAGAAAGTGAAAAAATAACCTAAAGCATGAGAAAAATTTACAAATCATATGTCTGATACAGATTTAGTATGAAGAATGTGCAATATAAAGAACTCTTACAACCCAACCAAAAAAATACAAATGACCCAATTAAAAATGGGCAAAGGACTTCAACAGACATTTCTCCAAAGATGATACGCAAATGGCCAATAGACACAAGAAAAGATGTTTAAAAGTATACCTAGTACCAGGTAGATGTTAGCATGTGTACAGGAAAATCATAGCATCTCTCCAAGGAACTGTAGCAGAGTACATCTGCTCATGCCCATCCACAAGGACAGCAGTGTCCAGTTGGTCTGAGGACTCTACGAAGGTCAGCAAATCACCAAAGTAGTCCAGGGGTGCAGGAAAAGAAAAATAGGTCATCTATGTTGATCAGATGCAGTGTGAGAAGGCAAATGACACTACTGTTTATGGGTATTCACCAGAGCAAGGTAGTTTTCAACAGAATTAAACCAAAGACCAAGAAGCAAATTCTTGTACTCAAAGCCATATCTGAATTAGTTCGAAAAGAGAAAAAAAATAACCATAAGGAATAACTTATTGCGAAAATGAAAAAATGAAACAACCTGTTGTGAAACCAGAGTTTAACTGAAGATGTTTAGCCTAGTGCGTATTTCTTTGCAGTTTTACAAGATGTCTCATATTTCATTTCCTTCCCATTTTGTTATTGATGTGTGGCATTATAAATCTGCTTTTGCAGTTATGATTAATGATTGTGTGAATAAAATAGGGCACTTCCTAATTTAAAAAAACTCAACATAATCAATCATTAATTAAGGAAATGCAGGTAAAAACCACAATGAGATTTCACTTCACAGCCACTATTATAGCCATTTTTTTTTTTTTAATTTATATTGGAGTATTTGATCAACAATGTTGTGTTAGTTTCAGGTGTATAGCAAAGTGACTCAGTTATACATATACATGTATCTATTCTTTTTTAAGTTCTTTTCCCATTTAGGTTATTATAAGATATTGGGCAGAGTTCTCTGTATGGAAGGTCCTTGTTGCTTATCTGTTTCAAATATAGCATGCATATAGGTCTGTGATTTAAAAAATAAAAAGTACTGGTAAAGATGTAGAGAAATAAGAATCCTTGTATGATGGTGTAGATGTTGTGGGAAACAGTTTTGTGATTCAACAAAGAGCTAAAAATAGAATTACTATTATACGGATTGTATGGTCCAACAATTTCACTCCTAGGGTATGTATGTACCAAAGAGAAATGAAAGCATATATCCACACGGAAACTTGTATACAGATGTTCATAGCAGCATTATTTTTAATAGCTAAAAGGTATTGTGACCCCATGGACTGTAGGCCACCAGGCTCCTCCATCCATGGGATTTTCTAGGCAAGAATACTGGGGTGGGTAGCCATTTCCTTCTCCAAGCTAAAAGGTAGAAACCAAATATCTGTTAACAAATGAATAAACAAATTGTGTTGTATACATACAATGAAAATATTATTCAATCATAAAAACGAATGCATTATTGATACTTGCTACAACTTGAATGAATACTGAAAAGGTTTTACTAACAGGAGGAAACCAGACATGAAAGATCACATGTTGTATGATTCCTTTTGTAGGAAATACCCAGAATAGAAAAACCCATAGAGACAGAAGCAGATTAGTGGTTGGTTGTCAGGGGATGGGAAGAAGGGATTATGGGGAATCATTACTTAATGGGTAGGAAGTAATTCTTCTGGGATGGAGAAAAATGTTGCAACTCAAGACAGGTTGTGATTATACAACATTGTGAACACACTAAATGCCACTGAACTGTATCCATTTAAAAATAGTTAATTGTATTTATGTGAATTTCACCTCCTTTAAAAGAAAATGACTTTCTGGTTAGCTCTCAATGGTTAAGAAAATTGTCATCATTATTTCCATTTCACTGAATGTTATTAGGAAAAAAAAAACCAACAAAATTGGATTGGTTTAATTTTAGATGGATGAACTCAAAGTTCACATAGGTACTCAATACTCCTCTGACATCAAGATACTATATTTTCCTATTGGGAAATATGCATTCTTCCTCTCTGAGAAAACTATTTATTATTCTCTGCTCTTTCCTCAAATATCATTTCATACTTTCTTTCTCATCAAAATTCCACCTTTATCCCAAATAATCACCTCATCAATAATTCACTGAAAAAAAATAGAGGCTGCCAGATGGCTATTCCCTCACTTTCTCATCAGCCAATTTATAAACCTTCCTGCAGCAGACTCTACTAATCTCTTTCCCAATGACCGTTTCCCCATTTATCCCTTTCTACCAGACACCCAATTTGGATTAGCCAGCAGCCATGTGTTTAGGGAAGCTTGGTCTTGTCCATTTCCAGCAAATGAATCACTGTTGCTCAGCCAGCCCTGTTGGGCTCCATTCCCAGGTATAAAAGATTATTTTAGGCATGAGCCTGCAATCCAGTAGAGGCCCCTGGAGCCTTGAGGAAATGGCTCTTTACCAGATTTTTTAAAAAGATATACAGGAGGAAGAACATCTCTTTTTTTGCAGGATGTTCTGACTGCTTGGAATTGTTGCAGTTACTGTGTAAGACAGTCAACACTGAGGATGGGAGAGCAAAGGATGGGTAACACCTGTGTTTTTGTTGACATTCTTGAGCTGTTGAATTAGCAAATGCTGGAACTGCTCCATCTCTGGACTTACTCTTATGTGCGATGATAGCTGGCCTTAACATATTACTTTAATTGGGTTTCTGTTGAAGGAAAAATCACCCTTACTTAACAAATGGAGAAGCTTTCTTCTATCAAAGGCCACCCTTTCACTTGGCTTTGAATCTCATCTTCTCTAATCTGTCAAAAGCCTTTGCTCCTGTAATTTCCACAGCCCCCTGGTCCCCTTCCATTTCTGCATTCTCTTTCTCTCTCTTACCCTTTCTGGATGATTCTGCTCAGCATATAAACATGTCATAGTAATTGCGATAAACAAAAGCTGTCTGTTGAACTCTCCTCCACCTCCTCCTCTAATCATCATCCCATTTCTATGCTGCTTTTCCCACTCAAACTTCTTAAAATGATTGTCTACCCACACCGTTCTCACTTTTTTACAGTCTTCTCACTCTTTTTTTTATTTTCTGAAGGAAGAAAAAATTATTGGCTTATATAACTGGGGAATCAGAAGTAGATTACTGTTTCACTTGCAACTTCCATAGACTCCAAAGAAACCATGAAGGAGAAGGAGAAGTCACTCAGTCGTGTCCGACTCTTTGCGAACCCATGGACTGTAGCCCACCAGGCTCCTCTGTCCATGGAATTTTCCAGGCAAGAGTACTGGAGTGGGTTGCCATTTCCTTCTCCAGAGGATCTTCCCAACCCAGGGATTGAACCCAGGTCTCCCGCACTGCAGGCAGACACTTTACCATCTGAGCCACCAGGGAAGTATTCTCCTTTTACCTCCGCATCTTGATACTGTTCCTATGTGTTGGCTTCATGATTTCCCAGTGCAGAGAAGCCTTCTTCACTCACTGGGGAAGATGCTACCTGTCACCTTCCAGGTTCAGCTCCTCAATAGTAAAACAGTGTGTCCTCCAATAACAAGTTGGAAAAAAACTGTATTTGCCCCACCTGTGTTCATATGGCCACTCCTGGGTTGATCTTTATGGTCAGGAAAATGGGTTATCATAATTGATTGGGCCTAGGTCATGTGCTTCAATCCCATTCTTTCTAGTAAGGAAAATTGTGGTTGATGGTCCCAGGATTATTAAAAGATTGGAGCCCAAAGGAACGATTCTCCAGAAAAGGCAAACATAAAACAGAAGCCAATTAAAATTCACCCTCCATGTTCAACACAATTACATCCTCATGTTCATGAGGGTGTGCTTTCCCCCAGGTGTTCCTGCCTAATACCGTGCGTCTATTCGACATTGATCCAAAACGCACTTTCCCTCTTGAAAAGAGACAACCTACAGTCATGTCAAGTTCCTACATCTGGCTTCACATTTTGTGTATATCTCTCTGAATTAAATCCAGATGAGCCTCATCATGATACAGACACGAGACAATTTTTAATGTACCCTCCCTAATATGTCTAAAATACAGGGAAAACAGGATAATCACAGTATTCTCCTTTAAAGGAGGGGGGAGGGAAACAATTTACAGTTGTCATAGGCCATCGCAGCATCACATTCTCTCAGTCGGCAATAATAAGGCCTATCCTGGTGATGTACTGAGTGGAGGTGGAGGTTTCTGGTCTGTTTGATTCTGTTTCTAACCTCTGGGAGCATTCTGTGTCGTTTTCTTCCATGGTCACCGTCAAGAAAAAGGCTAGAAGGCATGCCTTTGGTAGGGGGTGTACTGTGTTTTAGTTTGGGGTGTATCACTAACTCCTCTATTTGTCAAGACCATTTGAGTTACATTACAGAAAACTAATGCAAATTGGTTTCCATTAAAAAGATAATTAATTGGTTCATTTAATTGAAAAGTAGAGGCACCCTTAAATTCTGAGTCTTCAATTAGATTCTCAGAATTCCCTTCCTCCCTCCCTCTCTCTCTTCTAACTTCTCTCCCTTTTATGCAACAGGGAAAAAATTCCCCCTGGCTGTGAAGAGGCCTACCCTGGATTATTTCCCTCTCCCAATCTCTGTTCTTCGCCTCTGCCCCCTGCCCCCACTACTCTACTAAAACTGATTGTGCCTAAGTTGCCTATGAGTCTCATTTTTCCAAATGCAGTGGACACATTTTGGGGCATCTTTTTCAATTGCCCAGTAAATTATTACACATTTGAGGATGCCATGCCTCATGAAACACTCTTCTTACTGCTTCCAGAATACGAGTCTTTGGATTTCTTCCTGATTCTTAGTTCCCTTGGCTAGATTTTCATCTTCTTCCACTCCTCTAAATACCAAAATCTGACAGTCCTAGCAGATCTCATTAGGTGCCATGGTTGAAACACTAGTCTTACACCTGTTTATGGCTCCCCATTTTTCTACATACACCACTTAGCTTATATATCCATAACCTACTCAATATCGTCACTTGAATACTTACTAGGCAACCAACAATTAATGCCTTCATCAAAAAAGAATGAAATAATGCCATTTTCAGCAACATGGATGCATCTAGAGATTATTATACTAAGTCAGAAAGACAGATACCATGTAACGTCACTTATATATGGAATCTAAACTATGACAGAAGTGTACTTATCTAAAAGATAGAAACAGACTCACAGACATAGAGACAGACCGGTGGCTGCCAAAGGGGGAGAAGGGGTGAGGGAGGGATGGACTGGGAATTTGGGATTAGCAGGATGCAAAGTATTATATACAGAATGGACAAACAATAAGGTCCTTCTGTACTGCATAGGGGACTATGTTCAATATCCTGGAATACTATAATGGAAAGGAATATGGAAAGAATATACATATATATCTGAATCATATTGTATAGCAGAAATTAACATTGTAAATCAACTATACTTCAATAAAATAAATTTTAAGAAAGGATGAATATATTCAAAATTAACTCCTCACATTCTATAGCTTCCCAGGACTTCCCTCTTCTTAATAAATGGAACCAGTCATCCATGTGTTTAAGCCACAAGTATATTTAAAACTCTTTCTTTCACCATCTACCCAATCCTTCATAGAGGACAATTATTAAAACCACCTCATTAAGTAATGTGAATTGTTATATTTATCTCCTCTTGTTGGTTCTCTTAGATCATCTCCTCCACAATCCACACCCACATACACAGCAATTAATATTGTAGAAGAGGTTTCCAGTGTCACTCAAAAACCACTCAAAAACAAATTGAGTCTTGGCAACCCTTGCAGAACTCACGCTACAGAGAGGAGTGACTATTTAAAAACACAGGCTTCCCTTGTGCTAAAAGTTTTGCAAGCTGAGTTGGACTAGTACTACAAGCTACTAAATTCCTTGGCAATAAATAACTGAGGCAAGCACTGTAAAAATTACCTATCCTACCTGTGGAATGGCCAAGAACCCCTGTATCTGAAGATACTTTCAGGTCACAGAACTGGTTTGGTCTCTTTTCAGTTTTACAGCTAAAAACAAACAACAAATTCTTCACCCTACCCCTATCCTAGACAAACCAGACTTTTACATTTATTAACATTTCTGCTTTTAACAAGTTATTTCTAGCCATTCCTAGGTTTATGTACATCTTAAAATAGACATCCCGAGTCTGTAATTTAGAAGCATGGTTACCCCCTGGTTTAGTTTGCTGGGGCTGCTGTTAGAGAACCACAGACTGAGTGGCTTAAACATACATTTATTATCTCACTGCCTTGGAGGCCAAAAGTTCAAAATCAAGTGTCAGTAGGGTTAGTTCTTTCTAAGGGCTCTGATAAGGCATCTCTTCTATGACTCTTTTCTGGCTTCTGGCAATCTTTGGTATTCCTTGGCTTCTAGAAGCATGACTTTGGTGTCTACAGGTTCATCTTTGCATGACTTCTCCCTGTGTGTTTGGGTCCAAATTTCCACTTTTATAAGGATGCAGCCTTATTGGATTAGGAGCCTATCCTACTCCAACATGTCCTCATTTTAACTAACTACATCTGCAAAATCCATATTGCCAAATAAATTTGTGTTCTGAGATACTAGGAGTTAGACCTTCAAACATTTGAAATTGGAAGGGACCAAATTTAACCGTAATACCACCAAGTTGGGGTAAGGCAAAGCAGGGAACTCTGAGGAGTGAAGAAACATTTATTTAAACTCTGAATGAAAATACAAATATTCACCAAAAAGTCAATTGATAGTTAAAAATATAAAGTTAGGGATCCAGGCAGAGATTCCTAAGATCCATTTAATCTCCAAATACGTCCTCTGGGTCATATGCATATATAACTTTTCAATGTCTATGAGTTTATTTCTGTTTTTTAAATAAGTTTATTTGCATCATTTTTTAAATATTCTAAGTATAAGTGATATCACATGATATTTTTTCTCTGCCCAGCTTATTTAACTTAGTAGGACAATCTCTAGGTCCATTCATGTTGCTGCAAATGGCATTATTTCATTCTGTTCTATGGCTGAGTAATGTTCCTATGCATGTGTGTGTGTGTGTGTGTGTATGTGTGTTTATCACATCTTCTTTATCCATTCATCTGTCAATGGGCATTTAGGTTGCTTCTATGTATTGGTTATTGGAAATGTTGCTGCTATGAACATGGGAGTGCATGTACATTTTCAAACTAAAGTTTTTGTTTTTCCCAGATACATGCCCAGGAATAAGATTACTGGATCATATGGCAACTTTGTTTTTAGTTTTTTAAGGAACCTTCATTCTGTTCTCCATAGTGGTTGTACCAATTTGCATTCCCACCAACAGTTTGAGAGCATTCTCTTTTCTCTACATCCTCTCCTCTCCAGCATTTATTATTTGCAGACTTTTTGATAATGCCCATTCTGATTGGTATGATACCTCACTGTATTTTTGACTTGTATTTCTCTAATCATTAACAGTGTTGACCGTCTTTTCATGTGCCTGTTGCCCAGCTGTATATCTTCCTTGGAGAAATGTCTTCTTAGGTCTTTCATTCATTTTTTTTTAAATTGGATTATTTGTTTTTTTTGATATTGAGCTCTGTGACCTTTTGTATATTTTGGAAATTAATCTCATCTTACATTTAGATCTTTAATCTATCTTGCATTTAATTTTGTATATGGTATTAGAAAATGCTTTAATTTTAATCTTTTACATGTAGCTGTCCAGTTTTCCCAGCACCACTAGAAGAGACCATCTTTTCTCCATTGTATATTCTTGCTTCCTTTGTTATAGATTATTTGACCATGAACGCATGGGTTTATTTCTAAGCTTTCCATCCTGTTCCGCTGATCTGTATGTCTGTTTTTGTGTTTTGATTACTGTAGCTTTTAAGTATAGTCTGAAGTGAGGGAAGCATGAATCCTATAGCTCCGTTTTTCTTTCTTAAGATTGTTTTGCCTATTGGGGACCTTTTGTGTTTTCATACAAATTAAATTTTTTTTTCTAGTTCTGTGATAAATGCCATGGGTAATTTGATAGGGATTGCATTGAATCAGTCTAGTCAAAGCTATGGTTTTTCCAGAAATGTATGGATGTGAGAGTTGGACTATAAAGAAAGCTGAGCACCAAAGAATTGATGCTTTTGAACTGTGATGTTGGAGAAGACTTTTGAGAGTCCCTTGGACTGCAAGGAGATCCAACCAGTCCATCCTAAAGGAAATCAGTCCTGAATACTTTGGCCACCTGATACAGAGAGCTGACTCATTTGAAAAGACCCTGATGCTGGGAAAGACTGAAGGTGGGAGGAGAAGGGGATGACAAGGATGAGATGGTTGGATGGCATCACCGACTCAATGGACATGAGTTTGAGTAAACTTCAGGAGTTGATGATGGACAGGGAGGCCTGGTGTGCTGCAGTCCATGGGGTCTCAGAGTCAGACACGGCTGAGCAACTGACCTGCCTGAACATTGAATCTGTAGATTGTCTTTGATAGTATCATTTTAATAATATTGATTCTTCTAATCCAATATGTTAAATCTTTCCATCTGTTTGTATTTTTTTTTTTTTTATCAGTGTCATAGTTTTCAGAGTACAGGTCTATTGCCTCCTTAGGGTTTTGGTTTTGTTTTGTTTTCGATGCAATGGTTGGGATCAGTCTTGAATACTACTTTTCCATTTAATTAATCACCAAACTATCTCATAAATATTTCTCATCTATTTCTTCTCTTCACTACTAATAGGTACTTGTCATCTCTAAAGTGGATTTTTGCAAGAGCCTATACACTGATATACCTGACTCTGGTCTTCTAATAAATCTGTTCTTCTCAGTAGACTCTGAGTTTTCTCTCTGAGGGCAAATCTGAATACCCTTCAAACCCTTTAATGTCTCCCTTTTGCCTATAGGTCAACTCTGAATATTTTGATGGAAAGAGCATGAGCTTTGACATCAGAGAGACAAATGGATAGATTCTAACTTGATTTGAGACCTTAGGGAAGTCACTGTTTGTCCTTCTATTCCATGTGGTATGGTGGAAGATACAAATAGACAGTTATAACTGACAGGTAGGCATGGTAAAATGGGAGAAGGATTATGAGAGCACCTAGTTAGGACATCTAACTCAAACTTGAAAGAGGAAGAAAAATATTTTGGAGTAAGTGGCCATCTAATTGAAGACCCAAAAGGAGAAATTTATTGAATTTTGTTGGATAACAGAAAAAGGAATGAGAGGAGGTGATGGGAATAGAGCAGAGGAATTCTCTGCAGAAGCAGAGGGAAAGGGATGAATGAATTATAACTTGACTGTAAGGAACAAGGGGCTTCCAAGGGGACGCTAGTTCAATCTCTAGGTTGGTAAAATCCCCTGAAGTCGGAAATGGATACCCACTCCAGTGTTGGTGCTTGGAGAATCCCATAGACAGAGGAGCCGGTGAACTACGGTTCATGGGGTCACAAAGGAGGAAAACAGGAATGTGCACAAGGAACAAAGCCTTTTTTTTTTTTTAATGGATGAGACAGGTAATAGAGAATATACTACTTTTTAAGAAATTGAAAGTGATGTAATAGTATATACTGGGAGTGGTGTAACTTAAAACTGGAGAAACAAACAGGGGATCAGACCACAAATGATTGTAAAATTTGTTAAGAAGTATGTTTGATCCTGAGAGTAAATTGGGGCTAATTTAGGATCTAAATATGGAAAAATATAAGTTCTGTGTTGCAGAATCTTCCCTCTGGCTGTAGTGTTGAGGAGCCATCAATAAGCACCACAATGAAAGTAAAGTAAGGAGAAGTTTCTGGAGTTGGTGGCTTGGACAAGGGCAGTGGTGATAGAGATAGAGAAAAGAAGATGGATCGAAGAACTCTTTGAGAGGCATCATTCATAGTACTTAGCATTTGGATGTGTGGGGTGAGGAGAGGAGAGAATCAAAGCAGCACAGATTTCTGATACAGCCACAAGAGAACTGTTGGGAGCTATCCTTGGCTTAGGGGATGTGAGAGCAGGAACAGATTTGGGACAGGAAGCTAATAGACAGGTAGAGCTTGAGTTGCCTCTTAGAGCCTTGGTGGACCTATCAGTAGGCAGTTGGAAGTTCAGACATGGGATCAGGAGGAAGACTTGGTTCTTTTTGATAGGTTGTGTGCTCTGAAGGCAAGTCATCAAGGGAGAATGTCTAGAAAAAGCATAAAGTGGGCTGTAATCCCACAAAAGGGTTCTCATCATTTGCAAAACAGAAATACACATTTCCAGGGCCAGTGGGAGAAATACGGAAGGCAACAGCAGCCCACTCCAGTACTCTTGCCTGGAAAATCCCATGGACGGAGGAGCCTGGTAGGCTGCAGTCCATGGGGTCGCTAAGAGTCGGACATGACTGAGCGACTTCACTTTCACTTTTCACTTTTCACTTTCATGCATTGGAGAAGGAAATGGCAACCCACTCCAGTGTTCTTGCCTGGAGAATCCCAGGGACGGCGGAGCCTGGTGGGCTGCCGTCTCTGGGGTCGCACAGAGTCGGACACGACTGAAGTGACTTAGCAGCAGCAGCAACATATATAGGAGTACCTTGCAGAGTGCTTAGCTCACAGTTAAAAGTTCAACAAATACTTTATCGAATGAGTAAATGAATAATTAAACAAAATTATACACCTAATTTACTAATTTCCTTGTAGAGATTAAGCAAAGTGAAAGTTAGCTTGCCATCACTGAGACAGTCTTAAGAAAATGAAGGTTATGTCCATGCAAAAAAGACACGTGCACTTATCAGCAGAGCCAAGACTTCTAAGGGAGAGAGGATTTTGTTTTTTTTAGACAAGAAAGTCACATTTATTAGTACTCGGTCAGCTATTTAAAACTGACCTCAGTTTGATCTTGACATTTACAAGCAAAAGGAAGTCTTTAGTTATGTAATAGGCCAGAAATCAATGCGTCCCTCCTATAGCAATGACAACAGAAGCCCATTTGTCATTATGCTTGATTCTGCTCAAAACAACACATCTCTTCACCAGCTTGTAGTCTTTTCTTACATTCTCTGAGGTTCCCAGTCAATGTGCAACAATTCAGTAAGGGGGTTAAAATTAACGGTTGCTTAGATACAAGGGTGTGTGTGTGTGTGTATGTGTGTGTTAAGGGGGAAATCTTCCGTAATAAAGTAAACTAGAACCAAATTGTTTAACAAAATTCTCAATCACTAGGTTTCATGGTGATTAGGAAAGACTTTCCAAGTTAAACAAGCTGTTTGTGATTTTGTGGCATTAAAGTAGACTTCCAAACAGACTGGAAAACAAAAACTCATTCACAAAAACTCATGATTTCGGCTTGGCATATCAAGCATAATTTCTGAGCATTTGCAGAAATGAATACTCCTACCAAGGGCACATTACTTATTTCAAATAAACTTGACATCAAGGGATCCACTGTTGCATTTAAACAATGAAAAAAGAACCAGAACATTTTTGAGACAATCTCAGTATGCATCAAATCACTTTTAGCTACTCATACACATAATCGGCATCTAAAAATTTGCTGGAGATCTATGTTCTTTCTATTGCTAAATGTAAAGTAAACAGATTGAATACTAAGAGGCAAACAATGGCGTTTACTTTAGAGCCTGAGATATACAGTGATGAATAAATTTTAATTATTAGAGTCTTTGTCTTTCTATTGACTTGCTTGCTTTGCTCAGTGTTAAAGGTAAAAAGATCAGTTAGATGTCTCACTCAATCCCCAGAAAATAGTGCATAAGTCAGAGGGGTTTATGATAGTCCTTACACTAAAAGAGAGTATTGGTAAAGGACCAAGAAGACTGAATCTAACTCCAGCTCAAAAATTTACCTGGGATTTACAACCAGAAGTACCTGCTGAAAGTCACACTATTACAGAGCGTTTGAATTGAATTGAGAGTCCACAGAGTCCTGCATTTATGAATGGTTGATTTTTGACAAGGCTGTCAAGACCATTCAGTGGGGAAACATCGTCTCTTCAACAAATGGGGAAACCAGATCTTCACATGCAAAAGAACATGGAAGTTATCAGGACAAAGCAACAGAATTGTCAAGGGGTTGGATGAGCAAAGGACATATTTGGCAGCCTAATATCCATTCTCCCCTTCTTAGTAAAACTGTCTTCATACTCTTGGGGCGACAATGTACCCACCTAAAAATCCATATTTCCTAGCCCCCATGGTAATAACTGTGGTCAAGCATAAGTAAGAATTCATTAGGGAAGTATTAGAGAAAAGCTCTTCAAAGAGGCTGCTCAGGTGTCTATCTCTGTTTTGCACTTGGTCTTTCCATCTTCATGCTGCTTGACTCTAGGAATGTCTGCAGGTGCCTCTTGGACCCTGAGGACGGAAGCCATGTTTGAATGCATGGAGACCAAGCTCAGGCCTCTGAGGGCTGTGGAGCTACTGAGCCTGTTCTGGGCTGCGTGTGTCCAGACTTACTCTGTTACTTGTTTAGGCCACTCTTATTGGGTTGTTTGTTTCATGCATCCCACACTAATTCTAACTGATTCACTTAGTTACTGTGCAGCTGGGGGACACAGAACAGGAGTGACAGCTTCCCTTCAGCCTTTGGTTTGGGTTTAGGGCTGAAGCTTCAGTGCAGAGAGGGAATTTGTTAGAAATGCACATTCTTAACCCCCATGCCAGGTGAACGTATCAGATACTCCGGGGATGGGACCCCACAATCTGTCTAACAAGCTTTCTAGGTTCTAGTTTGGGAACCAAGGTGAGTTCTTTCTGTTCAGTGCTGCTTGAGTAAGAAACTTCTTTAAATGGCTTTGATCTGTGATCACACATTCTTAAGAACAGAGTCTTTGGATTTTAAAAATACTCATGTTCTAATATCAGCCTCACTGCTTATTAACTGCATAGTGTTGAGAAAATGACATGCTTTTGAGTCTCAGTTTTCTTCACAGGGATTATAATAATAGTGCCCCTCCTAAGGTTCTTATGTGGGGCAGATGAAATATCTATCAGTCTAAGCACAGTACTTGAAACACTATAGGTGCTTAGTAAATGTTAGTTCCTCCACTTTCTGCCTACCATTGGTAATACTTGGCAGAGGTCTGGGACCAGGCCTGCACACCTGTAGGATATGAACCAGACACCACCCACCAACTGTGCCCTCTTTCAAGTGTTGCCTCCATTGTTGCTTCTGATGTTCTTTAAGATCGAGGATAACCTCAGGCAGGGAGATCCCAGGTGAAAAAAGTGAAGAAACTGCCTTTGAACATAACATGATTGGCCAAGTACAGTAAAGAGTGAGAACATAGGAAGTTGTTGTTATTAATTTTATTTTGAGCTTTCACAAATGTCTCTCTCATCAGGTAAGGGAAAAATTAACTGGTATGTTAGCTATTACTAAGTATGAAAAAGGATCCCATGTGCTTTATTTTCAAAAGTTGAGAAATGAAACTACCATATTCTTCTCCTTTGAAATTTCTCTGCATTTTGAGTATTACCAATAAATCTCTCTTTATGAAAACAAAAGGGGCAAAATTATTTTTATGCTCCAAAAGATCATTAAGGGCCCCTTCCTGTGTCTTGTGGATATCATTTTCCTACCTGGAAAAAACAATAGGAAAAAAGGTCCATTCTCCATCAAGCCTCCACCTCCAAGCTCTTGCTTCAAAGCATGACATTTCTTTCCCAATTGGTTTTTATGCAACACACCACATGTAACTAATATTTTGCTAAGTATGGTATCCAGAAGAAGCCTAAAGCTAATTCTGACTACATAATTGTTACTGGAGTCACCTCCTTGGTAAGAAAATGATCACAAATTTTCTCCACTCCTGAGTTTTCTATCCCTGAAACCCCAGAAAGTCCAGGTTCCAGCACTGTCCATTCAGCTCCCCATCTGGGCAAAACCATATATTAATAGAAGAAAATCATAAATCATACAGAGAATGGACAGAATGAAGGAGAAGGAAAGAAGGTTAAAGTAATAAAGAAGTCCCTTTACCAAACAAGGAGCTGAGGAAGAGGGGAAAAGAAAGCGAGGCAGTGAAAAGGCCAACTAGGACAAAGGAGCTGGGGTGGGGATGGGGTCTTTCCTGGTTGAAAGACTCTGACATTCTTAAGCAAGCGTTGTGTTGTGATTTGTGTGTCTTTCAAATATTTTGAGAGACACCAGTACAAAAGCAAACTTCACACACACAGACATTAGCCCATGACCCATGACTCAGAGGTTCCCACAGTTCTGGTATGACCACTATGAGGAGTAGAGATAATTCACACTTATTGGGAACCTACTAAGAACCAGGTACAGTTACTCAAAGCTCACAATAGCCCTGTGAAACCAGTGTGCTTACCCTCGTCTATAGAAGATAGCTTTGACTCAGACTAAGTGAACTGCCCAAGGTTATAAAGCTAGCAAGCAGTGGAACAGAAGCAGACCCCGAACTCTCCTGGGTCTGCTGCTGGGAGCCGGGAACCAGAGACCGGTGATGAATGAGAGACGCAGGACCAGCGCTGTCACCAGAGGAAGCAGCTCAGGACCTGGCCGGCAGCATCTCTCTGTGCTCTGGGATCTCTGGATCTGTGCTCCATTGTGAAACTGGCTTTTCCTGACAGTTTCTTAGCATAGACGCTGTGGGCTTTCTTTGCTCCTGTGTGGCTGTAAATTGCAGCCTGTGAGCCCTTCCTTTGTCCCTTCTCCCATGTGCATTGCTGATAGAAACCAGCACACAGGCAAAACCTGCTCTTTTATGAGTTTTTCCTGAAAACTTTTTACTCTTCTTTTCTCCTCCTTAACTCTTTTCCTTCATTCCCATTCCTCCTTCTAGTCTTTTATCTACTACCTAATTTCCAGAACTTTCCTCTCACTGATCATAACCTACAGGAAATTTAAGTGTTTTCTTCAGCAAAACTTAGTAATGTTTTGAAGTACTTACCATTATTACCCAGGACAAGAGATGGATTCTTATATCACTTTCTACCTCTGGCCTGCTGACTTGCTGCAAACTTATTTCTGAGAGCTGTGAACAGCCCAGATTAAAAGTCTAATTGTAAATTAATCCTGATCTCATATTTCTTTTGACACTAGTGACATGACTACAGAGAAATAAAGAATAATTGTTAGCTAAGGGAAACCAACAAAGAAGTCTGTTTACTGTGTGACCTCACAGAGGAAGTGCCACAAACTCCTTTCTTCCTTACTATTTCTAAGTTTCTCCTTTTGCATAGTGAACCAGCAGAAGTCTTACTGGAAGGGACCCTAGGAAGGTTCAGTTTAAGTAGCCTGAGACCCAGGACCTACAAGTGCTCAGTGTAGATGAATTTCGAGGCATCTGTCTGGGTTGGTTCCATGTGCATCACTAAGCATTAAACTATAATAACATCAACATTTACCCTTTTCTCAGAGGCAGGACCCAGTCGTTGACAGTACCACAAGCTTCCACTCCTTAGTTTCAGCACAAATTTTTGTCCTCAACATTTCCTCGCCTCTCCCCACTTGTTTCTAGCCCACCAGGCCAGCCCATCTGGCCAGTGTCCAACCACAGGGCTGACAAAATGATCTGGATTACCAATGAAAGCTAGCTAGTGTTCCCACCTTCCTTGTGACAAATCTAAATTCAGTTCAGTCACTCAGTCATGTCCTTCTCTTTGCAACGCCATGAATCACAGCACACCAGGCCTCCCTGTCCATCACCAACTCCTGGAGTTCACTCAAACTCACATCCATTGAGTCGGTGATGCCATCCAACCATCTCATCCTCGGTCGTCCCCTTCTCCTCCTGCCCCTAATCCCTCTCAACATCAATGAGTCAACTCTTCGCATGAGGTGGCCAAAGTACTGGAGTTTCAGCTTCAGCATCATTCCTTCCAAAGAACACCCAGGACTGATCTCCTTTAGAACGGGCTAGTTGGATCTCCTTGCAGTCCAAGGGACTCTCAAGAGTCTTCTCCAACACCACAGTTCAAAAGCATCAATTCTTTGGTGCTCAGCTTTCTTCAAAGTCCAACTCTCACATCCATACATGACCACTGGAAAAACCATAGCCTTGACTAGACAGATCTTTGTTGGCAAAGTAAGGTCTGCTTTTCAATATGCTATCTAGGTTGGTCATAACTTTCCTTGCAAGGAGTAAGCGTCTTTTAATTTCATGGCTGCAGTCACCATCTGCAGTGATTTTGGAGCCCAAGAAAATAAAGTCAGCCACGGTTTCCACTGTTTCCCCATCTATTTGCCATGAAGTGATGGGACCAGATGCCATGATCTTCGTGTTCTGAATGTTGAGCTTTCAGCCAACTTTTTCCTCTCCTCTTTCACTTTCATCAAGAGGCTCTTTAGTTCCTCTTCACTTTCTGCCATAAGAGTGGTGTCATCTGCATATCTGAGGTTATTGATATTTCTCCCGGCAATCTTGATTCCAGCTTGTGCTTCTTCCAGCCCAGCATTTCTCATGATGTACTCTGCATATAAGTTAAATAAGCAGGGTGACAATATACAGCCTTGACGTACTCCTTTTCCTATTTGGAACCATTCTGTTGTTCCATATCCTAAAGTAATGGTATTTAAAAGAAGACTTAACATGTATACATGCAAACAGGAAAAATATACTCCACATACGCACACACACACCACTGTCTGGACCACTAAAGACAGTTTCTCTTTTTGCAACCACAAAGTGGCTTAGCCTGGTAAGGAAGACAGTGGCACCCAGTGGACAAACGTTTGATTGTTTGAGACAGGTGTCCCATTCAGAAATCTCCTCTCTCAGCTTTAAGGTGCTCTTACCTTTCCCTATCCTTCTGTCAACCCATTTTTAAAACATCTACTGAATTTTAAAATAGGGAGGAAGCAACTGTTACAGTTTTAACTCATCAAGAATAAGAGTAAACTGAAACACTGAAGAAAGCAAAACTTTCAGGAGTAAATCCTCTGAGACTAGTGTCTGCACTTGATTAACCTGTTTCAACAGTAACAGTGGAGACAGCCAAATCTAATAAAATACTCAACTTAATTAAAAATGTAATATTAAAAATGCCTGTAATGGGCTTTTTTTCACATGTAGTGTTCTCCTTTGCCTCACACCATTGCCAACTTCCAATTAAATTCCCTTGGTTGTATACAAATTTGGCAACTCCAGGGGCAATACTTCAGGAAAATAACACATTCAGATCCTGCATATTAATGCTGTTTTGCAGTCTATGTGGGAGCCAGACAGACGCCTATTTTCACTCTCCAGCCCTTACTGTGATTCTTTTGGTTGTGAGCTACTTGGGTAGAAAAGCTTTACATATCTTTCTTTCCCCAAAGAGCTAACTGGTATCTTACTCATGGTAGTTACAAAGAAATGGTGAAATCCAGTTTCCATTTTATACAATTAATCTGCTAAACACTGAACAGAAGTATCTGAGTGTTATATGTTACATAAAGGGATCATCTAGTTAAGAATCTTAAATATTAAGGACTAGTTGTATTGGATAAAGATATTTTATAAAGAACAAAAGGGATGAGGACTTTCATGGGTGAGTTGAATTTTACTGATTTAAATTATTAAAAGCATTAAAAGACATTCAATTACAAAGTAAAACTACATCTTCTTAGTGAAACCTAATACCAGCAAGGGTGCCCTCATTTCGCTATTACCAGTTTCTTCCAGGTTTGCATGCTCTGAAATCCTTGGTTTTTATGCTTTGCAATCGTACCTCATGCTTAGCACTATAAAAAAATCTTTGTAATTCATATTTTGCCACAATTTGAAGCTTGCTTTTTATGGTTTAGTAGCTAAGTTGTGTCTGACTCTTCTGACCGCATGGACTGTAGCCCTCCAGGCTCCTCTGTCCAAGAGATTCTCCAGGCAAGAATACTGAAGTGGGTTGCTGTTTCATTCTCCATTGATTTTTATGGGTGGTTTAAAAAAGACCAGTTGGCAAGCCAGGTTAAGGCATGTGAGTGAGATGGAATCTCCCCAATGGGACTGGGCCTGGGGATACCACTGTTTCATTAATTGATGGATGGCTCCTGTGACCCGTTGCATATATCACATTTAGGCAGCCAGCAGTAAACACATTCCAAAGTAAGAGAGTACATTTTGTGTATGTGGGAAAAAATGGAGGCTATTTATGCATGTATCCCTCTATTACCTATATTCCCTGGTAGCTCAGAAGGTAAAGAATCTGTCTGCAATGCAAGAGACCCAGGTTCGATCCCTGGGTGGAAGATCCCCTGCAGAAGAGAATGACTACACACTCCAGTATTCTTGCCTGGAAAATCCCGTGGACAGAGGAGCCTGACAGGCTGCAGTTCATGGGGTCACAAAAGAGCTGGACATGACTTAGCCACTAGCATTCCACTTCACTTTCTACATTACATGTTAACTGTATTTAGCACATTTCTCCTCTAGTCTCTGCAAAAATTCTTGTAAAATTCTATTGTACTCAACTTTTGCTGTATAGACCCATGTTATTAAAAACTCAAAATTGTTTTCTTGAAAGTTTCTAAAAATTTACTAGCAAAATGGCTCAATCCATGATAAATCAATGTAACATTTCAAGGTCTCTGTCCTTTTTATTCTACCGACTGCCACGAACAGTGAGCACCAGAGCCCTGTAGGAGGACCCAGACTCTTGGCCAAGCACCTCTCCCCAGGGGGAAGGGCCACAGTAACAGCAGGGTTTGTGCCATATACACTATACTGTTTGCAAAGCGTAACAGTGTCAGGAAATGGTCTGAGCTTTACTGATAGTCACGCTCAGTGTCTCTGAAATAGACCTGGTGTGTGTGCTGATGACCTACCTGACTGCCCAGACGAAGCTATGCTTCACCTATTATCTGTTTTGCCTCTGTGAGTTTCAAAACCCAAGAGGGATGCCAATATTTGAAAACCTCTCTTTCTTCACGTAATTGGAAAAAGTTGCTCCCGTGGGTTTCCTGTAGGTTTTATCTGTTTATAATACAAATATGTTTCCCTTATTTCAGAAGTCTACTTGCTTAAAGATGGCTTTCCTAGCTCATGGGCTGCGGTGAATGAAAACAAAATACAAAAATGTAAGAGACGTTTTAAAGGCTCAAAAGGTCCATACAGATTAAAGTGATTATTGCAATAACTGAACTGAATGAAATGCTGTGTGTATGTGTGTGTATCAGTAGGTACAGAGATTGAAACACGTATTGAGATTTTCCTCGCTCTATTGCACACTGAAGAACATATATTTCCAGTCCCAGTGACAAGTATTACCTGTTCGGATAAGACTTTAGCCTTTTCTTCTGCTTCCTTCAGGCAAATCTCCAAGGTCTTGAGTTGTGCCAAAGTAAACGCCATCTGTTTGGTTTCCAGGGACTCTTTCTTTAAAACAATAACCAAGTATTACTTTTTGACATGGGTAGTTTCCCGCATGCATCTCAAACAACTCTGTGGACTAAGGACAGGCTTAATAAACTCACATATATCATCTCCTTTTCTTCTTCAACATAGTAATAAAATAGTGAAATGTTACAAAGACAATAGTTTTATTTAACAGTTTAGAGTCTAAAGGCAGAGTTAAAAAGTGCATATTAATGAACAATGAACACCTTTACAAAGGTAGAATAAAATATCCAAGTTGAAATTTGCTTAATGTGCAACTTTTATTTCTGATATAAACATTTTTCAAGAGGTTAGAACCAAATTTCACATTCCCAGTAAGAGATGAAACCTAGTATGCCTACATTTTTTTTTTTTAACATTCAACTATCTTAGTCATTTCAACTCAGGGAAACTTTTGTTTCCTTTGATTGTCACCTTCTTATCACAAGTTCCATTAAAGCAAAGATACCACATGGTTTAGAATCAGATTATACATCCCCAGAACATTGCTAATATGACTCAAATCACCAGATGTGTAGTCTTTGCCTTTCAAAATTGTTCTGAAGTTGCTGTTTTTCATGTACAAGCAAAGAGTATGCAAAATTGGTATGGGATTATCACTTGCTAGCACTACTAAGGCTAGGGCACTTCCTGACTACTCTTTGGCCATTGAAACAATTAATTAATAAATACACAGCAATGCGGAAATGTCAAAGGAAAACCCCATTGGTGTTAGGATTCTGATGTTCCTATATCCTTGGGTATGTCCTGTTTTCTTGTGAATGTTCAGGCTGCTGCAGCTGCTTCCAATTAACTCCAGAGGAAAGAATTGTGTTCCTACATATGAAAAAAAAAACAAAACAAAAAACACTGCTGCTTTATTTTCCCTTTGGTCTAGGAGCCCATCAATTTTACACATATGTGCATTTCCTGACGATACAATAGAGCCATCTGGTGGTAAATGGAACCAGCCATAAAAATAAGGCATTCATTCAGTTCCTATAATTGTTCATACCATCCTCTGAACCTTAAAGCCTTGCCATGGGCCTCTGATAAAACTGAAACTCCATGGGTTGAGGGGCAAAAAAAATATTCTGTCTCAAAAAGAGCATGGCTCCTAAGTTTCACAAGACTGTATACTCTCCCCAACGTCAACCTTTGGTGGGTAAACATTTTGGGTGAGAAGAGTGATATTCTAATAGATGAACAGTGATATTATCTATTCAGGGATGAACCAATAACTTTCAGTCTCCCATACATGATTCTAATAATTTCAAGAGTCAGTCTAAAACATCTCAAAACATGAGCTGCAAAACAAAATTGTTGTGTATTTATACTTTTAGGTAGTTTATCTACCAAAACATTTTATGCCTAAAGGGGAAATTGTTGAGAATCCAAACTATTAAAAAAAAAATAAAAAACAACTAAGGGTCCCTGATCTAGATCACTGTTTCCAAGGAGAATCTTCTTGCCTAGTATTTGACCTCAAGAGGAAGTTTTAAATATCCTTGTGAGGAAACCCAGCAATATCATCTAATCTACTTTTCTAGGTCTTTTTCTCCAAACATCCCTAATTTTCCCGGCCAGAAAGGACAACCATGTCCAGTAAAACAAAAGGATTACAAGTCAAAGCCAAATGAAACAGGCTTGACTGGGGACTGTTGTTAAATATCATAGGGCTTTTTGTACAGGTAGATTTAAGAGAACATCGTATGTTATAGAACAGGGAGCATCCTAAGCAGACTGTGAGGAGTGCAAAGTGTTTCTTCTGTACCTTTATCCCAGTCATCACTCCCCATTCCCTGACTTGCCTTCCTGCCCCCTCTCCTTTAAGGGAAAGGGCCATGAATGTATCTACTTTGGAGTAAAAATGGCTTACACAAAGTCAAGCACTTTTTAATAGGAAACAACCTCCATTAACCAAACAAAAGACTACAGATTAAATCAAGAATAATCTCAGAAATAGGGCTTTCCAGGTGGCTCAGTGGTAAAGAATCCACCTGCCAAAGCAGGAGACATGGGTTTGATCCCTGGGTTAGGAAGATCCCATGGAAGAGGGCACGGCAACCCACTCCAATATTCTTGCCTGGAGAATCCCATGGACATAGGAGCCTGGCAGGCTGTAGTCCATGAAATTGCAAAGAGTCGGACAGGACCGAGCATGCACACAGGGAATCTCAGAAATAAGTAAATACCTAGGGTTGGAAGTTTTGGAGGTAGGTGTCTATTTTCAGGGAGTGTAAACAGATGTAGTTGGTCACTGTCCCTATTTTGCAGGATGCAATGATATAAGAGCAGAAAGGTGGGATTTACATCATTAAATTTATTCTCCTCAGGTACATGTGGACACACTGTATATAAAGGAATTTATGTTTCTTATGAACAAAAAACTGTCTTGGTGATTAATATGATTTCCTCATCAACTACTTTAATCAAAAGTAAACATGTATGATATATATAGGTGATTGGGGATTGAGTCTATGTCTGTAGATTTTCAAATGGTAAACTCCAGCACTTCAATGGGTTTTCCAGCCTTTAATTTCTACTCTTTGTCCTAAAAATTTCTACCTAAATATCTATCAGTAATATAAGTACATGTACCTAAGATAATCAGGATGGTCAAAGTAAAAGAAGATTCAGTTCAGTTCAGTCGCTCAGTCATGTCCCACTCTTTGCGACTCCATGAGTCGCAGCACGCCAGGGCTCCCTGTCCATCACCATCTCCCGGAGTTCACTCAGACTCACGTCCATCGTGTCCATGATGCCATCCAGCCATCTCATCCTCTGTCGTCCCCTTCTCCTTCTGCCCCCAATCCCTCCCAGCATCAGAGTCTTTTTCAACTGTTTGCGTGAGGTGGCCAAAGTACTGGAGTTTCTGCTTTAGCATCATTCTTTCCAAAGAAATCCCAGGGCTGATCTCCTTCAGAATGGACTGGTTGGATCTCCTTGCAGTCCAAGGGACTCTCAAGAGTCTTCTCCAGCACCACAGTTCAAAAGCATCAATTCTTCTATGCTCAGCTTTCTTCACACTCCAACTCTCACATCCATACATGACCACAGGGAAAACCATAGCCTTGACTAGAAGGACCTTTGTTGGCAAAGTAATGTCTCTGCTTTTGAATATGCTATCTAGGCTGTTCATAACTTTCCTTCCAAGGAGTAAGCGTCTTTTAATTTCATGGCTGCAGTCACCATCTGCAGTGATTTTGGAGCCCAAATATGACAGAATACTAAAAATTTCGTGAGCTTTTGGTTATAGTCAAGACACTTGATTATTACGCTATTGTGTTAAAGTAAACAGTGTACTGGATGACGAACCTTCTGCAACATTGTAAGAGTAGATTTCTTTTTTAGCTACAAAGGTTCCTCATTTAAGAATTTGAAGGAAAATCTATTCTTTGTTCTAATTTAATTTTTCTTGGTTTTTCTAAACCAACTCCGTACCTTTTCTTTGTTCCTTTCCCTATTTGAGTCATTATGTTTCTGTCTTACAACGACCTGCTCTTCCTCAGCTATAGAGACCCGTTTCACCCTTCAGGACTGGTTCAAGATCTCTGATTCACTGAAATCTTTCACCTGCCTCTGAATCCACGCGCAGCACTTAGAAAGACGCCCGCCTGCAGCAGCCAGATAGCACTGCCCTGAGCATTTACTAGGAGCTCAATAAAGAGTTGTTGATTGACTGAAGGCTCAGCAGTCAGGGGTGACCACACCAGATGGAGCAGTCCTTCATGCTGAGAAGCTGTAACAGTGACTCCTTTGAGCAATGCTTTCCAAGTATCTGGCTTAGAACACTGACTAGGATGAGAGCCCCAGATCAAGTCTGCGTGCCAAGGCCGGGGCCAGACGGCGCAGCAGAGGGTGAGGCAGTGGGTATGGGTTGGGTGATGATGGCAGGGTCAATGTGAGGATTAAATGACATAAATCAGGTAACTGCTTGGACAGATGAAGTACTCAATTAATATTCTTAGCACTGATTGTATTCTTCTAATGCCTCTAGAGAGAATCATTTGATGTTAAAAACTTTCTAACTAATTTTTAAACCCTAGTAAAAGAAAGTTCCCATTAAGACACTTCTGCAACAGCAAATGATTAAACCACAGCAGTGGGAAATTCAGTCAAGTATGCAATTAGAACAAAGTTAATATATTAAATATGTGGGTGCATTTCTTTAAAAGCAAGGTTGCTAAATAAAGATGTGGTTATGGCTTTCTGCCTTTACAGAAGAGCATTTTGCAGTGAGTCAGTTTAAGACAATTCAATGTTTCTAGCAATCTGGAGCAAATAACGTCCAGGGCTCCAGCAGCAGCCCCTGCCTAGTGGTCCAGTAACTTCCTGCCAGATAAAACACACTTTCAACACATTCTGCAACAGTCAAGCTTCCTGCTTGATGTCTTGTGTATTTATTACTGTGGCCCTACTCCTCCTTCCCCCAGCTTGACAAGCAATAAGCTCCCTAAACTCCTTTACCCTTTTTGGACCTGCTTCTATTTCTCACCTATATTAAAGTCTTCCCTCAGCCCCCCAACTCAGCCCCTTACCTCCAGGCAGATTTTTTCCACTCCCCCTCAATCTCTAGTCATCAGAATTCATTTTACAGTGGAAAGCTGGTCCCTCTCATGCCCTTCTGTGCTTAGCTTTTGCGATAGCTTCTTAGGCTAAATTGCCAGTTTCTATTTAGGCAACCATTTAACAATTCAGTTTTCCTGATTCCAACTATAAAGTGAAAACAGTATTTCTCTGTGGTTGAGGTTGTGTCACTAATCAGTAAATAAAATGTTTATATTTGAAACATGAACCAACTACATCTATTGTCCAAGCCTTGTGGAAAGAGTTTCTGGAAAGTGCTCATCTCTGTGACCTCAGAGGAGATGGTCAAGGGAGGATGACGGATGAGCACTGACTAGGGAGAACTCTGCTTGGAATCTGGAAGGTCACACTGGAGGTGAAGACCTAACCTGGTTCACTGACTGTGTGACCCAGGCTATATGACTCTGGGGCTTCACTTCTGTGGTTGCTAAGTCATGTCCAACTTTTTGTGATGCCATGGACTGTAGGCCACCAGGTTCCTCGCTCCATGGGATTTCCAGGCAAGAATACAGGAGTGGGTTGTCATTTCCTTCTCCAGGGCATCTTACCGACTCAGGGTCTCCACCAGAGAAGCCCATTCTTGAGGCTTTAGTTTTTTCATCTTTAAGTGTATTGGTCGGGTTTCAGAAGGAAACATAGTTAAAGAGATCGAGGGCAGTTTGATGAAAGGAATGGTAAGAGTACAGGTAAGGGTGTCAACCAAGGATGGAAAGACAGCCCCTCCATGCCCCCCTGCCCTTACCCAGATGCGAAGAGACTCTTTGTCTTACCTTGACCTGAAGAACAGGGGGAGAGGTAATGTAGGAGTGTTGTCACAGGATCTAGAAAGAGAGCTTGCAGGGAGGGCCATTCTATGCACTGAGGTCTTGGGCAGAGAAATACAGCTGCTGCCAACCCGTGTCCAGGCAGTGGTGGTGAGTGGACCCGTGGAATAAATAGCCTGACCCTCCTCTCCTCTCACCTGCTCTACTTCTGTCTAGATGTTCCTAGGGCTGAACCCGATGAGAAACCAGAGGGCAAGAAAACCTCAACAGCAAGTCCAGGGAGACCAACTCCCTGGAAAGAGCAAGTGGGGGAAGGGTGGAGAGTGGATATGGAGGGAGCAACAAAGAAATCTCAGGCCGAAAGGGTCTAATTCTGTTAGTGGTTCCCAAATGCCAGCCCATAGATCAGTGTTGATTTGTGATAACATTTTTACCAGTCAGCAAGAAAAGGATGAAAGCAAACTTTGGAAAGCACATTGTGAATTTTTCATGAAGTCAGGTTTATTCTATTAGAGGCCTGTCCTTTATTCTGAGATTATGATCATTCATATATGTTTGTGTTAAGAAGATGTATCTTTAACAAATGGCAGTGATAGTACATGGGAATTACTGTGTTTTATTGTTTTTTTTTTTTTTAATCTTGAAAAAAATTGAAAAATTGGCAGTCCTACAAGAACTAACCAATTATTTTTTGATGGAAATTCTTACTGGTTTATAAAATCTAAAAGCATAGAGACCTTCTATCTAAGTGACCTCTGATAAATTATACATTGAATGTTTTGTCAGGTGGCTATTCCAGAACTATGTTCCCTGAATTCCCCTGGACTAAGTCCAAGATGGACTTGAATGCAATATCAAGTCACTTTAGCACAGTTCCAAGATACTGTTATTCTGGACAAAACCCCACACTTGTAAAGGTCGACCTTTTATAAGATCGACCTTTACAACCTGTGAAAGGTTAACTCCTTTTCCATTTCCATAGCATCACCAATAGAGCAGAGGAAAAAGGTATTTGAAAGGAATTGTTGATTCAGGTTTTAATCTGTAAAAAGATTTTTGGCATGAAAGTTAAAGAGAAATGGCTGTATAACATATGATAGCTTCATAAATATAGCTTTAAATAATGGCTTACCTAAAACTCTTAATAGGCCAACTAATTTTAGTTCAACTGAAAGTGATTCAATTCATTTAAGTTCAAAAAATATTTACTGAGGGCTCACCATTTGCCAGGTACTGTGCTAAGCAATGGGAAAATAGGTTGTAACCAGACATTCAGGATTAACACCCTCACCAGATACTCAGTTTAGAATTTCTCTCCAATACAAAAGTCCTGGATTTAGTTTTATGTGCAAGTGAATGTCAAAAATTTGGTTAATTGAACATTTTTATGCTCATGCACAATATATTACTCTGTGCTTTGGGGCCTGTTCTTTTCTCCTTTTTGAGGATTCTAGTAGATGTTAGAAGGAGGTAAGAGAAGTTCTAACCTATTTTCAAATACCCCAGGTCTATCTCAGACAATACTGCTTGATAAGTTCTCACAGACTGTGAATGGATAGTATTAGAGGAGAAAAGGGACCTAGTAAATAGTTTGTATCTTTCGTCATTTAAATTAAGGTTAGCAGTAAAACAGGTTCTGGGTTACAGGAGACCTGAATTTGGATTCATGTTATATTACAGAATGTGTTCTGTGACTTAAAATAGCCCCCTGGCATTTTGATTTTCATGGGTGGATTTCTTAAAACTTTGGGTATCACAGACCTCTTTGACTAACAAATGATGTCTATCAATTCCCTTACCAGAAAAAAAAAAAAAAGCCTTTGTACATGCTTGCACACACACACACACCCCCGCCACGATAAGTACACAATTTCGCATTTACTTTCAAGATGCTTAAGTGTTTTTCTCAATGCTACTTGTGTAACCCAAATTATAATTTAGAGGGAATAGTGTATTCCAGCACCTTTACTTTATATTCTAAAATAAAATACCAAATGTTAATGAACGAGGGTATGAATATGTTATTGTTGCCTCTATTGTAAATCATGTATATAAACAAGTGAATAATCTGCTGTTCCTAGAGACATGCCCCAGACTCCAAAAAAAATCGGAATGGCTCTTCTCTTTGGACAGTAGAGCAAGTAACATACACTCCCAAGGAAGCCTGGTTCTTGTAACTGAGCCACGCTAGTATACCTGTCATGCTGACTGTGAAGTACAGATTTTAATAATGAGAATGTATTTCTTTCATAATAGAAAAAGAGAAAGGATGTAGCAAGGTGATTTGCTGTTAAAAGTGTTTTTTTTTCCCTGTATAAATCATGATTATTTCTTGGACTCAAGTTCATTATAAACAACCAAATAAATATTTTATCAGCAAGGAAGAGGTGATAAGAGAGGTTGGATAGGCAGCTAATAGGGTCTGCCACGAACAGCAAACATAACTGATAAACTTTTTCAGTTTTTTTGCCATTGATGTAAATTTCTTTACTCTGGAAATAAGTAAGCTTTTCATAGAGCTTTCATGTGATTTATCTTGTATTTATAATGGCTTTTCTTTCCAGTTCTTTTACTGTCAGAGGGAAAAAGCATTTTTTCAACATCAGAGATGAAACCAGCTGTTAAGTATTAGTAATGAGTTCACATCTTCAGATGAGATAGTATCTTTGAAACCCTAGGGCTAAAGTCAACAGCTTTGTGTACATTGTCTTTTTTTGTCTTTTCTGCTCGAGCAAGGTGGGCCAGTGCACATTGTACCTTCTGCTTGCCAAACATCTGCTGATTGATCTTCCCCAATAAATCAATTTAGACTGGGTTTGTTCTGAAATCACTGGGAGTAGGGGGAGTAATCTGAATTAGTGTAAGATGTTGCTGAAAGAAAAACAAGCAGCACTGGGTATTTTCTGTGAATCTTGGTTAATAATCAAGGTACATAGGAAATATCTTGAGAACTGTAACCTTTGATTATTCCTCATTCATTAGCACTCGCTACTGAGAAGGATTGAATGTATTTTCGATGTTTGTAGGTATTAAAAACATTATGTATTGTGTAGTTTTATGAACAATTTGTCTTGAGTTTTATCCATGCTATAGGCATCTACCAAAACATTAGTAGAATGTTTTCAGAGACTTTAAAACATAATTTCCCCCCTGTCTGTGGATACCCTGACCCATTTTTCAAATTGCTTCAATGTTTATAACATTTGCTGCTTTTTTTTTTTTTTTACTAATTAATTTTTTACTAGAGTTAGTTTATTCACAATATTGTGTAAGTTTTGGGTATACAGTGAAATGAATCAGTTTTACATACATCCACTCTTTAAAATTCTTTTCTCATATAGGTCATTACAGAGTATTGAGAAGAGTTCCCTGCTATATGGTAGATCCTTATTAGTTGTCTATTTTATATATAGTAGTGTATATACGTCAGTACCAGTCTCCCAGTTCATCCCACCCCTAACTTCCCTGTTTTGGTAACCATAAATTTGTTTTCTGTGAGTCTGTTTCTGCTTTGCAGATAAGTGCACTTATACCCTTTTTCAGATTCCACGTAGAACTGATATCATATGATATTTTTCTTTCTCTGACTCTCTTTACTGAATATGACAGTCTTGAAGTCTATCATGTTGCTGCAAATGGGTATTTTTTATCTTTTTTATGGCTGAGGAATATTCCATTATATATATGTAGCATATCTTCTCTATCTGTTCCTCTGTTGATGAACTTGAAGGTTGCTTCCATGTCCTGGCTATTGTAAGTAAGTGTTGCAATGAACATCGGAGTATGTTATCTTTTCTAATTATGGTTTTCTCTGGATATATGGCTCAGAGGTTAAAGCATCTGCCTATGATGCGGGAGACCTGGGTTCGATCCCTGGGTCATGAAGATCCCCTGGAGAAGGAAATGGCAACCCACTCTAGTACTCTTGCCTGGAGAATCCCATGGACGGAGGAGCCTGGTGGGCTACAGTCCACGGGGTTGCAAAGAGTCGGACACGACTGAGTGACTTCACTTCACTTCACTGGATATATGCCCAGGAGTGGGATGGCTGGATCATATGGTAGCTCTTCTTTTAGGTTTTTCAAGGAACCTCCATATTGTTCTCTGTAGTGGCTATACCAGTTTACATTACCAGCAAGGAGATTTCCCTTTTCTCCACACTATATCCAGCATTTGTAATTTGTGTTTTTGATAATGGCCATTCTGACTGGTGTGAGGTGATACCTCATTATAGTTTTGATTTGCATTTCTCTAATAATTAGTGATGTTGAGCATCTTTTCATGTGCTTTTTGGCTACCTGTAGTCTTCTTTGGAGACATGTCTATTTAGATCTTCTGCCCATTTTTTGATTGAATTGTTTGTTTCTTTATATTAAGCTACATAAGCTGTTTGTACATTTTGGAGATTAACCCCTTGTTGATTGCTTCATTTATAAATATTTTCTCCCATTCTGTGGGTTGTGTTTTCATTTTGTTTCTGTTTTCTTTTGCTGTGAAAAAGTTTTTAAGTTTGATTAGGTTCCAAAAAAATGATTTTAATTTTTTTTTAAATGAGAGAATGAAATGAGGAATTGCTATTTAATAGATAGGTACAGAGTTTTGGATTTGCAGAATTAAAAGTTCTGCATATCAATTGCACAAAATCATGAACATGTCTTACACTACTTAACTGTAAATTAATAATGCTTAAAATGGTAATTTTATGTTACATATATATGTTTATCACAGATAAAAATTTAAATAACATAAAACAAATGTATAGAGCAGATAAGTTATGGCATGAAGGAATTAGT
>SJYQ01000372.1:963642-1007464 GCA_006410935.1 Redunca redunca
ACTTGGAGAAACATTCCATTCTCTGAACCTCATTAAGTACAGATAATACATCACTTTGATTCAAATTATTAGACGTATTTTGAAATAACTGATTCACTCTGATACCTTACCTAAATTAAACAGCTCAACTATCGACATGATGACCTGGAGCTCTTATTCCCAGCAGCAAATTTCAGTTTACAAAACCATCAAAACAAGTTAAGCTGATGTTATCCAACTTTCCTGATGAGACTGAGGGCAGCCAGAGGCCAGACTTTATCCTGAGAGCCTGCATCCTTGTGCTTCTCATCCCCAGGTCACCCCACTCCCTGCCAACTTCTCTCCAAGCATCCAAAGTCAGCCTCCCAAAGGGAGACTGATTCCTAGACTGAATAACTGACTCGAACCCTTCAGGGGATAGTCTCTCTCAAGGAAATCTAGAAATTTGGGGAAATATTTTTCTTCAGATGACAGCAGTTGAAGTGTGCTCTCATAGTCAGACTGACTGATTCCACGTCCCCAAAGCACATTTTCCCCTTGCCCTGTCTTCCTCTCTTCTGAACATTCAGCTTTCAGAAAATGAGCAAATTATACATGAAACTTGGGCTTTCTAGGTGGCACAGTGGTAAAGAATCTGCCTGCAGGAAACACAAGAGACATGGGTTCTATCCCTGGGTGAGGAAGATCCCCTAGAGGAAGAAATTGTAACCCACTCCGGTATTCTTGCCTGGAAAATTCCATTGACTGAGGAGCCTGGCGGGCTACAGTCCATGGGGTCACAAAGAGTCAAACACGATTGAGGACACATACATGAAACTTGAGTTTATCCAGAATATTTATTCAGAGTAACCCTTAAATTCAACTAATATATTTAACATTTATATCGTCATATATATATATATATATATTTAATTTCTGTCCCCTTTCTACATTTCAAAACTTCCTGTTGTGTGTATACACGTACTTCTTAACATTTCCACTCTCACAGAAAAAAAAAAAAGTCAGCACAAATTACCATGTTTTCTCCCAAAATAATGCCTGTTGTTTGGAACTTTTTGCCATTTGAAGAAGTCAAATAGAGAAAAAAATGTCATGGGCATCTGATGAAACAAATTTGCAGACACTCAAATACTTCAGTCTACAGAGGTCCTTTGCACCACTGATGATTCTTGGGGACATTCTGGAAAACAGTCTATCTGTAAACAATCTGTTTCAGTGCCACGTGTTTGCTAAATTTCTTTGCCTGTTGACATTTTTTAAAAGGAACATATTTGCGTGTGAAAACAGGACCTTTTGTTTCTTATACATTTACTCTGTTAGAAAAATTAAAAACAAAACAGGTCGTCTTGCCTAACTGCTTATGAAAGAGCATTTTGTGAAGGACACTTCCTAGTTCTTTGGCCAATCTTATTTTAAACTACTCTTTTTTAACTCTCTCTATTAACTCTTAAGTTGAATAGAACTTATTATTAAAATGAAAAGTTTTGGAGGTAATGTTTTATTTTGTATCTAACTATAGCATTTCCTTTCTTAGGTTTAATTATTTTCTTATTTATGTCTAGCTTTATATTGCTGTAATTTTGTTTGTGTGTTTTGGGCTGCATCAGTTCTTAGTTATGGCATGCGGGCTCTTCTTTTTGGTGCATGGGCTTCTCTAGGCATGAGGGTTCAGTAGTTTGGCTCCTGGGCTTAGTTGCCCCTCAGAATGTGAGACCTTAGTTCCCCTGCCTGGGACTGAACTTGTGTCTCCTGCATTGGAAGGTGGATTCTTAACTGCTGGACCACCAGGGAAGTCCCCAGTATTGCTGTAATTTTTATCCACCAAAATATTTCTGAAAATTCTTCTAGCACACGACATGATTTCACTTGCCCAGTCCTTGGAGTTGTTTCTGGCCATGTAACTTCTCTGGCTAATGAAGTAGGAGGAGACATGGTGTGTCTGCACTTCCGGGCTGAGCACTCTCTGCACACTCTCCTCACAACGCCGCCTGCCTGGATCACAGGAGGGTGCTCCCAGGCAAGGCTCCCATCCAGAGGCCCCTCAGTAACAACAATCAGCAGTGTCCCTCTGCCTCCCAGTGTGGACGGCTATTGTGAAGAAGAAATGAATCATTCATATAAATATAAGATGAAGATAAGCCATTAGCCAACTGCAGCTAATATCCTTCCAAAACCTTAATGAAGTTTTGATATTTCTTGATAGTAGTCAAAGGAAAAAGAAATATATTTCTCACCAATGATGCCATCGCTACCACCTCTCTATGTACTGTTCGACCTGAACTCTCTGTTGAAGTTGTTGCCTGTAGAAGTTAGGTTATTAAACTAGCTGAACTTAGTGATGATTACCTAGGGACAACAGTGGGATAGGAGCAGGAAAGCCTGACCTGGACCAGTGCCTCATTTCTTGCAAGATATCGATATAAAAGTCATTATGAGAGGTTGAACAGTGTGTAGAAACTTAGACTAGTGCCTCGTGTTCCAGCATCTGGGGAGCTAACATTACCCGTCCAGATATAGTAATGTTGGTAATATTAGATACTATCTAGATCAACTAGCAGATGTCTAGAAATAAAGTTTTGATTTCTATACTATTCACGTTCTTTTATGGGGGAAAAAAGCCAATTGTTAGTTTGAAACCATGAAACTTGCCACGCTTTTAAAAGTTTATCTACTTTTGGCTGTGGCTGGGTCTTTGTCGCTGTGCAGGCTTTTTCCTAGCTGTGGCATTGGGGGGCTACTCTATTTGCAGTGCACGGGCTTCTCATTGCAGTGGCTTTTCTTGTGGGGTGCAGATTCTAGGGCCCGTGGGCTCAGTAGTTGTGGTTCCCGGGCTCTAGAGCACAGGCTCAGTAGTTGTGGCACACCAGCTTCAGTTGCTCCGAGGCATGTGAGCTCTTCCCTGATTAGGGATCAAACCCATGTGTCCTGCACTGACAGGTGGATCCTTCACCACTAAGCCACCAGAGAAGCTCTACCCTGCTTTATTAAACGAAATGTTTTACTTCCTTAAAGTTTGCAGATTTTCATTAAATCTCTCATGTCAAGAAAGATTTGTCTGAAGGACTAGGAAAGTTACAGAGAGAGTTTCTATTCATATCTTTTGTCTTGCCCTCAGTTACAGCACAACGGCTGCTTTGCATTTCTTGTGAATTTCCATTCACAAAACCTCATTCATTCAGTTAGACTTCTGGTTGTGTTATTCTTTGGGGTTAGAGTTCCAGGGTTACAGACTCTCAGAGATTTGGCTACAGAGGGCTTATTGGAGATGGCTCTTATAAGCAACACCTATAACGGAAGAAAAGAAGCAGAAATGCAACAGCAGCCTGAGCTGATTCCATTAGCGAGCTGGCCCAGCCCTTCAGGATTGCCCTCAAAAAAAGGGACCCAGGTCTTGCAGCCCTGCATCAACCAGTCACTGGATGCAGGTTGACCCGTGAATGGGGATGACTTTGGAGGAATGGAGTGCCTTCATCCAAGTAAAATTCCTGGTGATAGACTCAGCTGCTGGTCATCTCAGGCAAAAGTAACTCAAAGTAAATTATAGATCCAAATGTGAAACCTAAAACTATAAACCTTCTGGTAGAAAAAAGAAAATATTTGTGACCTTGGGCAAAGATTTCTTAAATCAGATAGCAAAAGCATGATCCATGACAGCACAAACTCATAGATTAGACTTCATCAAAATTAATAACTTCTGCTCTCCTAAGGACATTGCTAAGGGAATGAAAAGACTAACCATAGACTGAAGCAAATACCTGCAAAACACACATCAGAAAAATTACGTGTATCTAGAATCCCAGGGATGGGGGAGACTGGTGGGCTGCCGTCTATGGGGTCGCACAGAGTTGGACATGACTGAAGCGACTTAGCAGCAGCAGCAGCATGTATAAAGAACTTTCAAAACCCAATGATAAGAAACAAACTTAAAAATTTGTGTTGGAAAAAACGTTTCAATAGTTATGTCACCAAATGAGATAGGATGGGAAATAGATGAAAAGGTGCTCAAACACCATTAGTTATTAAGGAAATGAACATTAAAACCACAATGAGCTACCACCTCACCTATTAGAATGGCTAAACTCTAAAGGCTGACCTGACCAGAATCAGAGAGAATATGGATAAACTAAAACTTTCATACACTGCTAGTGGGAATGTTAAATGATACTACAAATTTGAAAAATAGTTTGAGAGTTAAGAAAGTTAAAAATACAGCTTACCATGTGATTCAACCACTTCACTCTTAGGGATTTACCCTAGAGGAAAGAAAGCATATGTCCATACAAAGATTTGTACATGAACATTTATAGCAGCTTTGTTTGTAAAATGTCAAAAGCTGGAAATGATCTAAATGCCAGTCAGTGAGTGAAGGCATGAGCAAGCTGGTGCATTCAGTGCAGTGGAATACTATTTAGAAATAAAAATTAATTATGAATGCACACTAAAATGTGGATGAAGTTCAGGACAGTTTTGCTGAGTGGGAGAAGTCAGTAAAAAAAATTGCATATTGTATGACTTTATTTATATAAAGCTCAAGGAAACGCAAAACAGTACATAATGACATGAAACGCGCTTCCTTGGAAATAAGGTGGGAAGGAATGAGTAAGAGGGATTACAAAGGAGCATGAGAAAGTTCTGGGAGTGATGGAAAGATCATTATCTTGACTGTGATGGTGGTTTCATGTGTGTATATATATGTTAGAACTCATCAACTTGTACACATTATATTTGTCAAGTTTGCTTAAGGAAAAAGAAGGAAGAAAGGGAAAAAAAGGAAAGGAAACAAAATCTAAAACAGTTCTGAAATATCATTTCTTACGTATTAGAGTGGTGAAATAACCTATTTCTTATAACAGCAAAAAAATCTTTATATTTAAATATACATAGAAATGCAATTCTACATTGATCTCATTTCAAGATAAGTAAGAATGTCTCTTTTAAATCATTTGAAATGTTTATTTAAAATACAAGCAATAGTTAACAACCGTAATTCATTAGTGATTTGAAAGTCTGCTTATCAAAGGGAAGAATTTTTGAAAGCAATTTCAGAATGCTAAAATTTAGAAATATCAGAAATGTGACCAAATATATGCTTTCTGCAAAAAACAAATGTTATACCTAGTACTAGAAGAATAGAAGTTATACAATTTGACACAATTTAAGGCATTCTTGTCTTTCCTGGTTTGTCAAATGTAGTATTTTAAAAGCTAATTTAAGCTTGTTTTATAAAGTTGACTTCCTATATAGTGTGCTATGAACTTGACCTTATGAATTAAAATTTTTAAAAGTGCTTTAATATTTTTGGCTCTTAATAATTCTTTAATGAAGTCATCACTGAATTACAATTTGGACCCTAAATGGCTTATGAGGTTTTATAATAAGCTTAGTTTTGTAAAATGAGTGGAATAGTTGATACATATTCTAGCATTAATGAATTCATAGCCACACTCTCATTTTTGGATGTGCCACGCCGCATAACCAAAGGTCATGTGATGTTTTTACATTGTTCATTTCTATATGGCACAGTTTTCAGGAATAGTTCACAGGGAGAAACCCTGAGTCAGGTATCTGGTTCAGGTCATGCCTCCTTGCAGTAGAACTTTTATTTCCTAAACAATTTCAAATGAGATGATTTATAAGCACTAGCTGTTCTTTGTCAGAGGATGTTAAAATGGAGCAAAGGCAACAATTCAAATAACATTCTAATATGGTCCAGATAAACAGGGGTAACCTGGCATCTGAAAAGTGGATCTACGTAAATTCTCACTGGATTACACCATAATGTTCTTGCTCTGCAGTGAACATATGACTCATCAATCACTCAACAGCTGGACTCTCCCTCAATCTCCTTGACTTTCTTAATTTCTAAGGGGATAATAACAATATTCATGGGAGAGGAGAAGAAAAGTACAATAGAGATGATTCTAAAAAAACCACCCCCGTCTGCTGCGGTAACAATTCAGAGAGACAGCCATCTGTCAGTCACCTAGTGCTTTGCCTGGAACTCAGTCCAGTCGTTCTGTTTCAGTTGGTATTGAGTGACTGCCGTTTTGGTATCACAAACTTTCTTTGAGGGACACAGAGATGCATGGGTCTTCCCAGGCGGTGCTAGTGCTAAAGAAACGGCAGGAAACATAAGAGACAAGGGTTTGATCCCTGGGTTGGGAAGATCCCCTGAAGGAGGGCATGGCAACCCACTCCAGTATTCTTGCCTGGAGAATCCTCGGACAGAGGAGCCTGGTGGGCTACGGTCCATAGGGTCGCACAGAGTCGGATATGACTGAAGCCATTTAGCTGCAGAGATGAATAGACTCTAAGAATGCACAGTTTACCAGGAAATTCAAGATGTTAAAGTACTGTTCAGAGGCCAGGTGCCACAAAGGTAGAGTGAGTTTGATTCTGCTTTGGTGCTTAAGATATCTTTACAGAATTAAAGACATTTTTATCCTTCATCCGTGTGTTCTCTACCTCAGCTAACCACAACTATTCAAAAGAGACATCTGAGATCCACCTACAGTTTGGTTCCTTGTGGTACAGAGCAGAATCCGGTCTGCTAAATAATCATCCTTTGAGTTCCAAGATTTGAAGGGGGTTGTGCACTCAGGAGGCAGCTCTAATTGTGACCGTCCAATGGCCTTCAAGTCTCTAATCCTAACCTCCACCTCAAGCTACACGCATTCTTTCAGAAATGTAAAAATTCAGTAACTAAAGCAGAAGCAGTTACTTCAAGCCCCCAGGGCTCTCAACTATGTGAAATGTAAATTGAAAGAAGATAGATTCTGAACTCTGGGAAGCTAATTGGGAGCCCTAGGCAGAAATCCTAAATGTAGTAATTGACACCTTGTCCTTTTCAGGGTTACCTCTAGGGTGTTAACTGATTAGCATTGTTACGGAAAAGGCAGTCAACAGAGATTGGTAGGCTAAAGTCTCCCATTTCCAAAACTCCAATTAAACTAGTAGCTCAAGGGTTACAACTAACCAGAGAAGAAATGTTTTCATATAGTGCCAGTGAGGGACACTCTTCCTTTGGACAACAAAATCGTAAATAGCTCTACTACATAAGTTAAAAACTCACTGAAAAATTGTAATAGAATATTCAATGATAACTAGAGGTAGAAAAATTCATTAAAATCATATTCTACTAATCTAAGTCAGTTTCCCTTTGACTTCTAGTTCTTCAACAAAAACCCACCTCCTGAAAATTTCTGTGGGTTTGAGACATATGTCCAGTCTCTCTGGGGCCAGAATCAATGAATTCTTAGAAAAGAGATGTTAACACTGAACAAAAATAATTGTGTGGAAGTAAGGTTCTGAATATGTACCTCACTAGATCAAATGTTCTTAGCTGATGATGCCGGGGTGGGTCATGAGTAGAAAAGAAGAATGCTGAATCCAGAAAGAAACAGAGAAACCAAAGGGCAAGGTCCCACGGTGCACAGAGTAGTCTGTTTGAAATGAATCTATTCCTAACAGCTGTACCACTGTACACTGGCAGACAGTTTCCCAACCACTGTCATATCCCAAACATCTTCTATCAAATAGACTCTAAAGTCTCATCATCCCCATTCTACGGATGAAAACCAAGGCTTGGAGAGTTTAAGTGACTTGGGGTATCATTACAGCCTGATTCCTAGTCCTGCCGTCTTTCTTCTCCACCACACCCCCTCTACATTAGAGCTGGAAAGGTTGTTCCAGAAATGTCTGTGGGTAGAGTCTAGGGGATGCTTGCTAAAACTGAGTCAAGGGTGTACAGATAGCTCATTCTTTTTCTTTTTTAAGGGAGATCCTCAAACTTGCATAAAAATAGAAAGCTAGTAGGAGGCTCCATGAGCTCATCATAGCTATAATACCGACCTACCCAACTGTCGTCTGAGGCCTCTAGGGGGACTAGTCGAGGCTTATATGTAGAAAGGACCCAGCTGCCCCAGAATGACTTGAAAGGGAATGAACTGAGAATATCGGGAAGAGACTGTGATTTAAACCCAAACCCAAACAAACCGAGTAAGATGAGTTACCCAATCTGTTTCATGTCTAAATTCCAAAGTTTCCTCATATACAAGCAAATACTTTGAAGTAACCCAGGATGTCTATGCTTGTGCAGGACCCCAGAGAGCAGTGTGAGATCACAAGGAAAAGCGTGATCACAGCTACTGCATACCAACTCCCCTCCTGCCCAGCAGCATCCTCTCATTGGGACCCTGCCCACTTTAACACATTCTACTTGAAAAAGTACATGTTTTTTTTTTTTTAAGCATTTACTAGTAAAATATGAAAGAGACACTATGTTAGGAAAATCTCTACATTAATTAAAGAAGTTACAGTTTCATGATCTATAATGCTTTTAAAAGAGAAACTCATGAAAACCTCTTTTCTTACCGGTATTGTGTCTCTTTGTTGTGTATTTGAGGCTGAATTTTCAGACGTGGTGCTGAAATAAAGTAAGAGTTCAGAACTGCAAAAGTTTCTCTCAGACATGCACACACTCATACACACACACACCCCCCCCACATCTAATAGATCTTTATACTGTAACACTGAAGATGTATCTTTTAAAATATTTCCTCCCAATGTCATTTTCTGAACATTTTTAAAGGAAGTCAAAACTAGGGAATGTAAACTTTACTTGAAGAAGATAAAATAGCCTTTAAAGGTCCTCTTGAGAATAAGCAGTCTGAACAGTACAATCTGTTCTGAAAACCTGCAAAATATCTTATTTCAACTAAAAAAAAAAAGAGCGAGGAAAAACATATCCTATGAAACAGCAGACTTTGGGAATTCTTTGTCTCCTACACTGCTTCTTAACCAATTTCTCTTTGTCTGCTGGATTATTTCCAATAGTTTACAAACATGCTGTTATTTATTGCATCTTGAGCCCTCTTAACCCTTTAGTTTCTGCTTGATTACTCTGATCCCCATTAGAGCAAAACTATATTGTCACTGTCTCTAATTCCTTTCTTCCTATTTTTGGTTAAAGCCACTCCATTCAGACTCTCGGAACTATCATTCCACAGAAATTGCACTTACTGAATTCACTAATGAGTCCACATTACTATAACCAGTGGTCATGTGTCACAGTTCATCTTAACAGCTTTTGACATGATTCAAGACTCGCTCCTTGAAATGCACTCTTCACTCGGCTCCCAGGACACCCTAAGGTCCCAGACTTTCTTCCCATTCCATCTACTGCTCCTTTTCAGGCTCCTCTGATGGTTGTTTCTTCTTTCTTTCAACTCTCAACACTGGCCTGTTCTCTTCTCTGCTCACATTCACCCCCTTGGTGAGCTGCTCCAGCTTCAGGGACTTAAATATTATTAATATGCTGGGGCTTCCCTGGTGGCTCAGACAGTAAAAGAATCTGCTTGCAATGAAGGAGAACTGGATTCAACCCCTGGGTCAGGAAGATTCCCTGGAGAAGGGAATGGCAACCCACTCCAGTATTCTTACCTGGAGAATTCCATGGACAGAGGAGCCTAGCAGACTACAGCCCATGGGGTCGCAAAAAGTTGGACATGACTGAGCAACTAACATGCTGACCACTCCCCAATACATATTTCCAGTGCAGACTTCTCCCTTGAAATCCAGATTCATTCATTCAGTTGCCTTCTTGACATCTCCACCAGGATGTCTAATAGACATCTCACTTTCAACATTTCTAAATCCTAACTCCCAGATCGGCTCTACTTGCAGTCTCCTCCATCTCAGTTGACAATGACATTATCTTTCCAGTTGCTCAGGCCAAAACCTTGACTTTTCTTTTTGTCATGGAAACCAAATCCAACCCAACAGGAAATTTTGGGATCTACCATCATAATATATCCGGTACCTGGCCAGTTTTCACCATCTTAATTGCTAACAACCTGGTTTAAACCTCAAGCTACATTAGATCTTACCTGCACTGTTGCATTAACCTAAATGGCTCTCTCTGGTTTCACTTTTGCCCCCTACCTTCAGTTTTCAATACACATCAACTGTAAAAATATTATTTCACTCCTCTGATAAAAACAAACAAAAATCTCCAATAAATGATTCTGTTTCACTTAGGATAAAAGCCAAAGGCCATGTAATGACCTACAAGCTCCTAAAGATGTCTTTGCCATTCAACCTTTCCACCTACTGTAGGATTCCATTCCCTTCCCTTCTTCTCTTCCCAAACACACCCCGCCCCCGCCCCCCCACTTTACCTGTCTTAATTCATCACATATTCCTATTCTCAACTCCTCCCATTTGAGTCACACTGGCTTTTTTATTGTTTGTCCATCACTTATGCCAGGGAGTTTTCATCTATACTTGTCCACCGGGCTTTTTACGAATTCCTTCTTTTCTTTGCTCAAATATCCTTTCCTTAGGCAAGCCTACCACATGCACTTCATTTAGAGTTAAGCTCCTCACTCCTCTGTCCATCCAAATTACTGATTGATTTTCTCTGCAGTGTTTACCACCTTCTAACACTTTATATACCTGCATGTCTATTTCATCCATTGTGTTTCCTCTCAGCTGAACATATAAATTCCTTAAAGACAGGGAATTTTTTGTGCTGTTATTTTGTTACTCTATCCCTAACATCCTCAAGAGGGCTAGGATGGTCAGTAAATACTTGTTGAACGAATAAATGAATGAATAGTTGAGTTAATAAACCCCCAATCTTAATGTCATTCTGTTGTTACCAGCCAGCAAGCCTTATGTTACAATGCTGGGGCACTTTTATTATTTTCTATCCTACTATCTCCCTAATGAGTGTGTTATTTTATTCCCATATTTCTGTGCATATCTCTTACTTTAAAAAGTCAAACCGTTTAAAATGTTCACAGAGTAATCAGTGACTATTGAACAAAATTAATTAAATTCTCACTTAGTGAAGGACACACCGGGGTTCTGAGAGATATAATTGTTTTTCTTGCATCATACCTAAATCAGCTTTCTACTTGACAATACCTCTTTATCATGAAATGGAAAACACGCGTTTGATCATCACAGTTGCTGGGCAAAACAGCAAACCATTTGAAGGACCTTAATAAGCTGGCCCCTCTTGCCTTTTAACTAATTTTGCTTTCTATCAATCTATCTCACAAAAACTGGTATTTTCGCCAAACTTGGTTTTTACTACCCTGTAGTTCCAGGGCCTGTGTTTGTCTTTTTCTTAGATTGGTTCCTCATGCGCTCATCTCTGTTTGTTAAAATCGTACCTAGTCTTCGTGACAATGAAAGTAAAAGTGCTAGTTGCTCAGTCGTGTCTGACTCTGCGACTCCAGAGACGGTAGCCCGCCAGGCTCCTCTGTCCATGGGATTCTCCAGGCAAGAATATTGGAGTAGGTTGCCACTCTCGTTCCTCATACAACTCAAATGCCGCTCCCTGCCCTCCCCCCGCCCACCCAGGCCTCTTCAGTTCTACTGGTCAGAACCATTTCTTGCCTCTGTGTCCACAAGCAGATTTTGGATGTCTGTCTTTTATATTTCATTTCATGATGTTGTACAGCTATTTGTCTACCTGTATTTTTGCATTTCTCAATGACACTTCCCAGAAGACAAGGACTGTGCTTAATCAAGAAATTAATATTTGGTCACTGAATGAAGCCAACCCCCCTCCCCCGCCAAAAAAATGAGTCCAATACATATGCATATTCAGATGTGACACAGGTATACAAGAAAAAGTACTGTTTGAAGATCATTTCTTTTAGTAATGCCTGAAACAAAACTACTGGTTTAAAAGACAGCTTTGGCTGCTTGACAATAATATTTAAAGGTCATGAGTCATGGCCTCAGGGTAACCATAGTTACTGGGCATACACAGGACAAGTCATATTGTACCATAATTAAGGGAACAAAAGCTTTAGAAAGCCTATTAGCCTGGAGAGAAAACAAATTAGAATTAACAAATATATTTATGAAGCTTGTTTTTATTGCAGTGATTTCTTACTTCAGGGTTCATAGAAGAGCTGAAAAAATATCTTCAAATTTCTTTTGGCAGGAAGTAATAATATGACATATAGGCCTTATAGTTGCTTTTTCCAGTACTTAATAAGGACATAAATATTTCATTCCTTTCAGTGAAAAAAATCTTTATATCTGTTCTGCCAACTTTTTACCTCCCTTTTTTCACCAATTGGTCCAAGTGGATAAATATTTTAATAAAATTCATTTGGAAATACACCTATTGACCACCTCATCTCTTCTAGGAGAGGATAAAGAGCTTTGTTTCATTCCCGAGGTTAATTGCATCCAGTGCCTAACCATCCCTGGCTTAGACAACGTAGGTGCAAGTTCCCATTTGGTTTAAACTATGTACACTGTGGAGTAGGTCTCTCTCAAGGGCCTGGGAAGAGGAGGGGAGAGAAATTAAGGCAAGCAGATATATGGGGCCAGTTTTTCCTGCTTAGAAGTGAAAGAGCTGAATTGCACTGTTCTAAAGGTGAAGAAATATCATTAACCTCAGATATACAGATGACACCACCCTTACAGCAGAAAGTGAAGAGGAACTAAAAAGCCTCTTGATGAAAAGTGAAAGAGGAGAGTCAAAAAGTTGGCTTAAAGCTCAACATTCAGAAAACTAAGATCATGGCATCTGGTCCCATCACTTCATGGGAAATAGATGGGGAAACAGTGGAAACAGTGTCAGATTTTATTTTGGTGAGCTCCAAAATCACTGTAGATGGTGATTGCAGCCATGAAATTAAAAGACACTTACTCCTTGGAAGGAAAGTTATGACAAACCTAGATAGCATATTCAAAAGCAGAGACATTACTTTGCCAACAAAGGTCCATCTAGTCAAGGCTATGGATTTTCCTGTGGTCATATATGGACATGAGAGTTGGACTGTGAAGAAAGCTGAGCACCGAAGAATTGATGCTTTTGGAGTGTGGTGTTGGAGAAGACTCTTGAGAGTCCCTTGGACTGCAAGGAGATCCAACCAGTCCATTCTAAAGGAGATCAGTCCTGGGTGTTCTTTGGAAGGACTGATGCTAAAGCTGAAACTCCAATACTTTGACCACCTCATGCGAAGAGTTGACTCGTTGGAAAAGACTCTGATGCTGGGAGGGATTGGGGGCAGGAGGAAAAGGGGACGACAGAGGATGAGATGGCTGGATGGCATCACCAAGTCGATGGACATGAGTTTGAGTGAACTCTGGGGGTTGTTGATGGACTGGGAGGCCTGGCGTGCTGCGATTCATGGGGTCACAGAGAGTAGGACACGACTGAGCTACTGAACTGAACTGAAAGGTGAAGTGGAGTTTCATGGTCATCCACTGTCTCCTTCATCAGAGCCCTGCTCCATGCTTGCACAGAAGACTCTGTTCCATATATCAAGAGAACAGACATACGCCTGATGATTTACAGTGAGAGCAAAGCCCTGCTTTCCACTTGACTTCCCTGCTGATGGTACCCTGGGCTGTTCCTTTCAAAGTTGTTGTTTTTATCACAGGCCGTTTTTCCCTCCGTTTGGTAACATTGCATTCACCTCTCCAATTGTCAGCACATTGACATGTCATCTCTAAATTGCTGTGTTCAGAGAAACGAAAACAAATGTTTGCTAGATTTTTATTTTCTTTAACCGAAACTACCTTCAGAAAACTTCCTTCCCCCAAAAGATTGTCAGTCTTTTGAGAGTCACAGACTCCTTTGCACATAGAAATGTTTCTCACAAACAGGAGAATTTGTGAATTTCTCGTTTCATTTATGGACCATAAACATAGGTTAAAAGGAAATAAAAGCAAGGCTCACAGATTTCATGTTGAAGAAGGAAATGGCAAACCACTCCAGTATTCTTGCCTGAAAATTCCCACAGGAGGGCTGTAGTCCAAAGGATTGCACAATTTTCATGTAATGAAAATACATTTTAAATCTTAATACATCAGGACTAGAGTTACATGTGTGCATATCACAAGGACATCATTTTCTAGGATATAGCTCTTTCTACAGAAAAGTTCTGATCATCTCTCATACAAGGTTTAAAAGAAAATTCTAAGTGGAAGCTATATCTACATTTTAAGGGAGAAGATCATTGTGTCAACATGCAAATTTCCTAATGATTAACTATAGTTTGATTGTAGCAGGGAACCATACTTCCATATTTATAGCCAGAGTTGGTTTGGATTTCTGTTTGAGTATGGTTGGAATGACCTAACTTCTTTTGTGTATATCTGTTGGCAAGGGAGCAGCAAAGATGACATTTCATTCCAGTGATTCTAAAAAAGGGCTGCCTCAGCTTCCCTTTCTCACACCAGTATAATGTTTGGGGTGAGTATGTGATTTTGAGAAGAATGAGTGAGGAACATTTTATTCATTCAACAAATATTTACTGAACACCTTCTGCATATCAGACCCTGCCCTGTGATCTGAGAAGGCATCCATGTTCAAAGAAAGGGATCGTTCTCCAGGAAAGGAGAAAAAGTCTGTCTGATGTTTTGCCCCAGACATGATGGAAAGGTTCTCTTTGAAGCGCCAAGTGAAGGCTACTTTAATCTATAAATTCCCATGAATTATTTTGGAATGGGAGTAGTTAGGAACTCACCTGCTTCTCCCTGGGGTTTCACACCCTGGGGCCACAGATGTCCTGCTGTAACATTCTCCCATCTCAAATCGGGCCTCCTGAGGTACCCTGTCCGAGAGTCAGACATCGACTATCCCCATTCCTTAGACATTTAGAATCCCTGTTACTACTCTGCTGTCCCCGTTACTAGGCAACCACAATGGCCGAGGAAAGGACCGTTAGCTTCCCAGAGAAAAAGTTTCAATTACAAAGCCACAGTAACCTCTAAAAACATCTCAAAAATCAGATCCAGGCAGGAGGGTAAATGAAAATCACTATGTATTCATCATTTCTGGAAAATGCACTCAACGTGGGCCACAAGCAATGGTTTTGGGGCTTAAACCATGACATGTTTACATTCAGAGCCAATGCTAAGGAAACAGTCACGCTGTTTGTCTGAGTGTGTGTAGTCACAGAAATGAATTGGTTTACAGGCTGCCAATAGTTTTTATCACAGACCATCTCCCCCTGTGATAATATTCCTTTCCTGGGACCCATAGGCCCCAGGCAGAAAACTGCACCTGGCCACATCCTAATTAAGGCTTCTATCCTGATCTAGGATTGCAGAAGTGATGAATTATGCTGATTAGCTGGCGATCTGCTCACTGTCACAAATCATCTGCAGCCACTGCTCCTTCTTCCTTGTTGTTTGTCCAAAAAACACAGACACTTTCTCCAGCCAGTTGCTACATCTCTCCCTGGATGCATTTGTGGACCCAGGACAACTTGTATTCACTCCACTTCCTGCTCTGGCAGGAAGTACATATAGGACCTTTTCAGTTGAGGGACAGAATCACTCCTGGGCTTTGAACTCTTATGTTCTGGGCTCACACAAACCTAATCACACAGAGCATCCAAAATAAATTAGATTGGTAGGAGAGAAATTGTTCTAATCACAGAGTTTATTTCTAGGGATGGAGCATGTAGACCAGATAACTGCAAGAATAGTGAAATCAGTTCAGTTCAGTCACTCAATCATGTCTGACTCTTTGCGACCCCATGGACTGCAGCGTACCAGGCATCCCTGTCTTTCACCAACTCCCAGAGCTTGCTCAAATTCATGTCCATCAGGTCGGAGATGCCATCCAACCATCTCATCCTCTGTCATCCCCTTATCCTCCTGCCTTCAATCTTTCCCAGCATCAGGGTCTTTTCAAATGAGTCAATTCTTCGCATCAGGTGGCCAAAGTATTAGAGTTTCAGCTTCAACATCAGTCCTTCCAATGAATATTCAGGACTGATTTCCTTTAGGATGGACTGTTTGGATCTCCTTGTTCTCCAAGGAACTCTCAAGAGTCTTCTCCAACACCATAGTTCAAAAGCATCAATTCTTTGGTGCTCAGCTTTCTTTTAGTCCAACTCTCACACCCATACATGACTACTGGAAAAACCATAGCTTTGAGATGGAGCTTTGTTGGCAAAGTAATGTGAAATCAGTGGTAGCTTATCAACTAAAGAGTATGATAAGCATTTACTTCTCCAACAGAACTTTGTCACCCAGATTCCTGGTAAAAACAAGTAAACACTACAACTAAAGTAATGAACCAATGAGCAGTTGGTGTTCTAGGAGGAAAAATCAACACTAATTAGGTGGATATGGAAACATAAAAACTAGGGTATTGGCCTTGCCTCTAGTTAGCAGTCTGTGTGAAATTCAGAAAATCATCTTACCTCTTTATGACTTTTTTTATATAAAAGACGCAACTTGAGTTGTTTTTGTCACCCTTCCAGCTTTGACATTCTGTTCTGTTTCCCTAGCCCATCTTATTAAAAAACCCACAGAGTGGATTACACTTTACTGCCTTTTAGAGGAATGTGCAGATATTCACTGCGTGGTTGGTTCATACCAGTTTTTGAAAGGAAGGTCATCTCACTAATGGCTGGTGAAAGGCAGTGTAAGCACTAATTATTTATAATGCTTATTAATCTTATCTTACATCTCATGATCAAAAAGAGGTGAGGAGATATGGCTGGTACAAAAACAGACTTTCAAAAAGTCCTTGAAAAACAAAGTGACCTTTCCACTATTACTTCCCCTTAAATGAATGCTACAGGGAAGGATTTCAGAAGGAAGTGGTGAAGAAACTAGCAGGTTTATTGAAGACATATTAGTCTACAGAATTTTGGACTGAACAGGCGAAATAATGAAATAAATGATTCTATCCTTTTGTGGTTAAGTTGAAGGAAAAACCTTATTAATGAAAGTCATTGAAATGAACTAATGTTTTAAAGATGGACTAAATCTTGAGGATAAATTGCAAAATTTCCCTCTAGACTAAAGGAAAGGGGGGAAATTTTCTAGAAATAAATATAAATCATTGGCACTTCCTCCACTAACAGCATTTTTTTTTTTAAATCACAATCTCATCAGGGCTCTTAAAGACCACTCTGCATGATCTGAAAACTTGTCTGTCAGGAGTACATCTTATTTTAGAATCAGAAATCATATATGTATATATAACAAAGAAGAATCCCAAGGAGTATACATAATTTATGTGCTCTCATCCTAATACTTATCAAGATTTCTTGTTAAACTTAGGTCAGAGCAGAAATAAGAAATAAGAACAGAAAAGGTAGAAGAAGAAATATACAATGAGCAGAGAGCAAGACAGGACAGACAGTAGATTACAATGAATTAGAATGGCTGAGAAGACAAAGCTGCAGTGGAAGTTTTGAGAGTTTCTGCTGGGGAAAGAGCCCTTTGGCTTTTATCTGTCCACTCACTTTCAGTTCACTAGTTCACCAAACGTTGGAGACCCATTGTGCACTAAGCATGGTGTGAGGCATACATAAAATCAATACTGGTCCCCATTCCCTCGGAACCCATCATTTTATCAGGCTGTCATTCTAATGGCCATGAATGTTCTATTAGAAAAAGGGTAAATAAAGTGTTGGATGGTCCAAAGGGTGTCCTGGCTTAACAAATCCCAAGCACCAAAAGAAAGAACAAATGAATAAAAACAAGCAGAAGTACCTCATAGATATTCCTCCTGTGGAGGCACAGTTCTGTGGAGACTAATGACCACTTTTCACAGAGTTGACCTAGGGAGGTTAACTATGTTTTCATTGTAATAGGCATAAGGTAACAGTGCCCATGGCTGGGGGTCAGGGTGTGTCTGACCTGGGGGAGGACAAGAAGCGGGGAAAGCGGAGAGAAACCACAGTAACTTTTCACAAACAAGTACATGGACTGTTCAGTCTGTGAACTGCTAACAACCCAAACATCTCTCAGTTGATTGCAACAGCTTTCCTTGTGTTTCTCTCAAGAATTAGCCAGCTCTCTTGTCATTGTTTTTTGTGACCTCTTCCCTGGGTTGCTGATTGCTTGACACAGTGGGTCTAATTATCTCCAGGCTTCCAGCATGCTTTAATGAAGAGGGTTGTTTATCTGGGTGAGCAGAGAGTCTTGCCTACCCCTTGGTCCTAAAGTCTTTCCTCAGAAAACAGGAATAAAATGAAAAGCTGTTAGCTCATGAGCAGGAATGTCAACTTTTCATCTCTGGCTTTTTTAATGGAAGAAAGTCAATATTCTTTTTCCTTCCTCAGAATTCTATATTACATGAACATTTGTCATACTAGGAATCCCAAATAGTCTCTTAATGCCCCTATAAGAATTGCCTCTGTCCTTTGTGTTCAGTTATAGAGAGACAATAAATTCATGTACTCAGCACTCACCATATAACCCAAGGAGGGACAAATACTATACAAAGGACTGCATAGCCCCTGAACTTGGCTATTCAGCAACTGGATCCTGGAACTTAGAATCTCAAACAAGTGATATAAGAATAAAATAAGCAATTGAAGTTCTGGTTATCCATATGCTCATTTATTTTTTCCCACAAACACTTACTGAGACTCTGCTGCATGACAGGGATTTTTCTAGATGCTGGTGATATAGTGATAAAAAGCAAGACAAAGTTGCTACCCTCATAAATTTCATACTTTAGTTGGTGGAATCAATTAAAAAATTACAGAAGATAATTTCAGATAGAAACAAGTGCTATAGAAAGAATAAAACAAGAATGTACAACTAGGAACAGGAGACAGCATAGAACTGAAACACAAAGGATGGGAAAGAAGCAGCCTAAGGACCTTTGCAAGGAAGAGTGTTCCAGCCAGTGGTTCCATCCTATCCCATTGTCATAGAAAAACGCTAAGTAGAGCATTAAAACCTGTCTGGCCTCGTGTCTTTCTGTGCTCCCCTTCATAGAAAAATTCATCCAAAAAGTCGCTTATTTTTCCATCTCTCTCAGTCTTCTCCAGCTATTCATAGTATCCACTGGAATGGCTTTCATTCAGGCCACAAACAACCTTCACTTTGTCATCTCCCTTACGTAGCTGCATCCTGACCTACAGTTTCCCTATTATGAGCCCTGCTTCTTAGTCTCTGGAATGGCCTTGGTCGCTGTCCATTCCTAACCAACTCTAACTGCAAACTCTGCTGATTTCGTGAGCCCTGATAGACTGCCAGTTCCATTTTTCTTTTCTTAGCCCAGATTGGTTTCTGTAGCTTCAAACCCAACTCTAATTCATGCACTTCAATTTTTCATATTCCTGTTGATTTTTATTCAGGAAACCCAGTTGTTCAACCTACAGCCCAGTCCTCATTCATGATTTTGCTTACATTCATTGCTTTCTTTTAACTGTTACACTGTCTTGTTGAGGACATATTTGTCTTCCTTCTACGACTGACAAACTGTTCTTTTATAGTTATTTATTTCTTGAGAGTAAATCACTCATTCATTTAAAAACATTTGTTATCATGTATATTCCTATCACAGTGTAAGATATTGGAGTTAGACGTAGGTAAAAACAGTAATGGTTCCAAGAAATTCTCTTTTGGGTTAATACATTTTAAAATATTTTTCCTGTTTTTCCAAATACTTTGCTACACTAGGTTCTATTGAATCTATTTAGAGTCTCTAATTGTATCTCTATTAAAATTTCTTGTAGGTTAGCCGTAAAATTAAATATAATTTATTTAAATATTATATTTTCATCTATTTTTTATACTTCTAATAATCTAGACTCAAATAAGTAAAACTAAACTAAGTGACAGTAGAGAATTTTAAGTTGTTTCTCAGGAAAATCATCTCTCCTAGGATTTTTTTCACGGCTCACGGCCAAATAAATGAACATGTTTTGATGGACATTGTATTGTGAAGGATACTTTCAGTTACAAGTTACAGGAAAGGCAACTCATAGCAGTTAACTCATAAGGGAGTTTTCTGGCTCATGCAAGTAGAAGGTTGAGAGATTAAAAGTACTTCAAGGTCAACCAGAGATGGTATCAGAACACAGTATCTTTCTATCTTGCCATTCTTCTATTACCAGCATTGGCTTCTTCTGATGACTTACTTTCTTCATGGGCATAGAATGGCTGCCAGTAGTAAATGTGATTCCAGGTGACTTTGTTCATGGCTAAAGATAGAGAAAGAGGGTTGCTTTCCCTAATATTAGACAAAAGTCATATGTTTTGTTCTAATTGAATGATCCTAAGTAGCTGAGTTCCATTGACTTGGAAAATGTGATTAACTTAAACCTGAAATATATGTCCACTGTAAAACCAACTATTATGGCAACGGGAAAGGATCTGAGAGAACCCACCCTTTAGGACTAAGGGTGGGGTATCAATACCATTCAAATCCCATGGCTACTACATAGTGAGGAAGGATGAAATATATTTGGGAAGCTTTAACCATCCAATGCCGGAGAAGGCAATGGCACCCCGTTCCAGTGCTCTTGCCTGGAAAATCCCATGGATGGAGGAGCCTGGTAGGCTGCAGTCCATGGGGTCGCTAAGAGTTGGACATGACTGAGCAACTTCACTTTTTCACTTTCATGCTTTGGAGAAGGAAATGGCAACCCACTCCAGTATTCTTGCCTGGAGAATCCCAGGGATGGGGGAGCCTGGTTGCCTGCTGTCTATAGGGTCGCACAGAGTCGGACACGACTGAAGCAACTTAGCAGCAGCAGCAGCAGCAATCATCCAATGCAGGCATATATTTGCACATAATCTTTATATAATTTGCATATGCATTTCTTATTTGGTTATTTTATATTAGAAATAACGATGATATCTTATAGGATATTGCCATATAAGTGATTTACATATTTTTTTCATATTATCTAGACAAGAAAATATTCAGTAAGGTTAATTTACTATTACAATCCTTAAGGTCATTATTTCTCTATTTTTGTGTTTTTATTCTTCCTCATTGAGGTATATACCAGAAAGGGAAACAAAAAGTTAAAGGATAAGAACACTTAATATTTTTATCTCAAATATAATTTGAGAATCACTATTTTATATAAAACTATAAACAGTGGCCCTATAGTAGTTTATATATCATTTATCCTCAGAATACAATATTTCTATTTAAAATACACTGTACTCACTAACCCTATTCATAAAACTACCAGTCATTTTGTAGCTATAGATTAGAAATTATTTTGAAATGTTTTTGTCTAATGATATGTTTATTTAACTTAAGAAAGACATTCATTTTAATCTGTCTGTTCTAAGAATGATGAAACTTCATCTTTACTCTCATACAAACAGCGACAAAACAAAACATCTTGATTATGTCAAAAATTCATAAAATCTTCTTTCATAGTTTCTTCATAGTTCATTTCATTATTACTCCTTCACTTTTTCTACCATTCATTGAATTTATTCACTTGATTGAATACTCAGTCTGTACCAGGCACTACTAGGCACTGAAAGTGTGTGTGTGTGTTGCTTGTACAATGGACAAGGATTTGAGAGGCTTCTTTCTATACTCTCCCTGAAGTGCCTAGAACACTGAAGGAGAGATCAGAAGATTCAGAGTTGGGATAAAGACAGGAGAGAACAGCAATATGAGAGAAGTGCACACATTTCCCTTACAAAAAGACTAACATCAGGCCACTGAGTAGCAGGAAAGAGGTCTCAGCTCCAACTATGAGAATCTGAATATGACTGACAAGTTACCTCTTTAACCTGGAAGTCACATCTTCATCATCATCCTTCACCAAGAAGACACCACTTTGGAACTTGATGTGAATGTGAGTTGAAAGTAAATGACAAATAGGAAAGACAATTGGCACCATCTGTACTCATTCAAAGCAGGGGATGTTTTGCCATTCTAGAAGCATTCATCATCATAAGCTATCAGTGTGGTAGAGAAACAATTCCTCTTAGAATCTGCCCTTTTCAGCACAGGACAGTATTTGTGTTTCACGGAAAACATACAGAAATTATTCAAAAATCAGTTACTCTGAACAACTAAAAAGCATTGAGAATGTTGTATTTATTGTTTTAATTTTAGGGAAGGAATTAATTAACTGCAATCTGAGGAAAAGAAAAATTTTATCTTGGAGTGGTTTATGTGTGCAGGTCAAAAATAAGGGAAAAAGTTTAAATAGAGTAACTTAAAAAGGCAAGCAATTTTGTCATAGTTTTCTAAATTTTAAGAACACTCAACCTATACCACACAGGGAGAAAAAATGCTCACAATCTACCAGATACTCCTCAACCAGTGAATTATTATTTGTCCCAATAAGCCTTTATTATTATTTTATGAAAAAGTTTGTGAGATGCTTACTGAATCTGAAATAAATTAAACAAGAGTGTGAAGTCCTAGAAACTGGTAAAATGGAGCTACCTTCCCACTTTCAAGGTATTGCATTTATTATTCATCATTCAAAGGATTATTTTGGCCATTTGGAGTTGCATTAGTAAAAGAAGTTACGTGAACTGTAAATCCTAAGATTGGGTATAAATTATAGTTAATTTATTATATTACAGGTAGAGAATATAGATTAAGAAAATAATTCAAGAGAATAAAAAGCACAATTAAGTGCCTTAACAAATGTCACTCTTAATTTTAGCTACAATTAATAAACAATTATTTGCTTTCACCTAAAGACTCTAGTAAAAACATAGTAACTTCTAAATTGGTTTCTAAATTTTAATTACTAAGTAAATTTTGGTGAACTATACCACAAGTCTGAAACTTAAAAATAAAAAGAGTAGAGAACTAGCAGTTCCATTCCCATGTCTGCTTTTTCAGAAGTGTATTGTTTTATACATTTTATAAGATTAAAATGTCATATGTACTATTATAAGAATTTCTATTTGTAATTAATGAGATGACTGTGCTCAGCCTTCCAGGAGCCATCTTTCAATCTGTGCTGCTGGAAGCAGGCAATAAACAAATATTTACAATAAACTATGTGTTGATGATAAGGCACCTTTGTCAAGAGAACACCATTCTCTAGGTAGTAGACGTCAGCTGTTCCTTTAATCAAGACATGGTTTAATAAAAGGCAGGCTTTCTGAGGCTGCGACAAAAACAAATGTATCCTCATGATAGAATGGTTCCCAAAATAAGCTGTCATGTTTGGCTGCTTTCTGTGGGTAGATTGAATTTCATGAATGATCCTCCTGTCATTTCACACATGGCAGATTCAGCAGAGCAACAACCAAAGAAAACTCCTGCCGGTGGGGGTGGTTGCTCAGTTACAACTACGGGAACTGCTTTCATTTGGCTCTTGATTTACCTAATGGCAATTTTTTTAAAAAAGCAAACAAATCTCACACTGAGGTTTCATGAATTTTGTTTATGAAATAAAAATATACAATCAGACTCCCTTCGTTGAAGTTGGAGATGCAAAGGTGATCAAAAGCACAAATGAGATGATACTACAGGTTATCTTAGGCTAACAATCTCTCCTTAAAATAACGTTTCTCCATTTAATTGACAACTTCAGAAATGAAATTTTGAAGGCTAACTAGTAGTTACAGTGTATGTCCTCAAGACTTTTTATATCTTTTAAAACTTATCTTTAAACATATATCCTATTTACATTATTCATTTTAACACTGTGGTGGTGATCGTTGTTATTGCTGTTTCCCATATAAAGAAAGTAAGACTTGGAAAAGTTAAATAATTTACCCAAGATTTCATGGCTATGAATTAGAAAGCCTGAAATTCATATACATGTCTTTTTGTTACTAAGATCTATATTTTTCCTCACTGTGCTACATGTATTTTCTACAGCCCACCACCACTCAAAATGTTCATTTTAGTTCAGTTCAGTTGCTCAGTCATCTCTGACTCTTTGCAACCCCATGGACTGCAGCATGCCTGGTCTCCCTGTCTGTTACCAACTCCTGGAGCTTGTTCAAACTCATGTCCATCGAGTTGGAGATGCCATCCAACCATCTCATCTGTCTGTCATCCCTTTCTACTCCTGCCTTCAATCTTTCCCAGCATCAGGGTCTTTTCAAATGATTCAGTTCTTCATATCAGGTGGCCAAAGTATTGAAGTTTCAGTTTCAGCATCAGTCCTTCCAATGGACATTTAGGACTGATTTCCTTTAGGATGGACTGTTTTGATTTCCTTGCAGTCCAAGGGACTCTCAAGAGTCTTCCCCAACACCACGGTTCAAAAGCATCAATTCTTTGGCACTCAGCTTTCTTTATAGTCCAACTCACATCCATACACGACTACTAGAAAAACCATAGCTTTGACTTGACAGACCTTTGTTGGCAAAGTAATATCTCTGCTTTTTAATATGCTGTCTAGGTTGGTCAAAAATGTTACCATGGATATTTATAAGTCATGAAGTAGAGTACTCAAATTCATCCATTGAATATTTAATCAAAGGCCTAGCAACTACAGGTACTTCTGGAAACTGAAAAAGTTTTCCCTCCCTGCCGTCTCAATGCCTCACATCTTTTCAAGAACAAAAATTAGCATAATCTCCAGCTTCACTTTTTTGCATCCACTTTCTATTGAATGCAAAAAGGCATTACATCCTTAATGTAAGGATTGGTTTCTCTTAAAACTCTTGTCATCAGAAAGGGTTGTTATTTATATAACTGGCTGGCTAGACTTACTTTGTGTGTGTGTGGTAGAATTTAAAATATATATACTTTTAGAAGAAATTATTTTAGTTGAATTATTTTCATTTTAAAAATATACATAATGAACCTTAAAGATATCTTTTTATGTCTACTGAGAGAACTAGGACTTCCCAGGCATCTTCGCTTTTTTTTTTTTTTTAAAGAAAGCCTATAATTTGAAATAATTCCAGATTCATGTGAGCATGCTCAGTCATATCTAACTATTTGCCACCCAAAGGACTGTAGCCTGCCAGGCTCCTCTGTTCATGGGATTCTCTAGGCAACAATACTGGAGTGGGTTGCCATTTCCTTCTCCAGGGGATCGTCCCAACCCAGGGATTGAACCTGCCTCTCCTGCTTGGCAGGCAGATTCTTTACCACTGAGCCACCTGGGAAGACCTATGTTGAATTACTGCCTTATTATTTAAGTGCTCTGTGAATAGTACTAGAGGTATTCCTGGTGGATCAGTTCTCATCTTCCTGCTAAGATGTATATGAACTTTCCATTGACAACAATCTTTCCCTTTGTACTTGCAAACTGAAGTCTGGAAGTAGAACAGCCTCTCAGCTCTTTTATGGGGGGCATCATGAATTTTATTTCTTGTGAATTGCCAAGGTTGGGAGCTCTCTGAACTTTTAATATAGATTTCTTGACTTCTCTTAACTGATCAAATTCAGACAGTAAAAGCTGATAATCAGAAAACAAACTCTGACTTTGGGCAGAAGGGGAAGCAACTACTCAGTTTTGTTTAAAACAGTATGTGTAGTGGTCACTCAAAGATAACTCGACCAGGGTAACATTACAAGTGAGGTGGTAGGCTTCCCTTCTCCTTCACTCCTCTATTCCGGCCTTTATCTCCAGCCTGTTTAATCTGCATCTAACTCTGATGTCGTCACCTTCCTCTGTATGAGAAAGAAAGACTTGATAGATAAGAACATAGACATATTTTGTGCACTGCTGAATTACTCATTCTGTGAAAATCTCTCCTTAGTGAATGTGTAAATAGAATCTCTATAAGGATTATTAAATTTTTCCTCTAATTATCATAATAATAAACATTTAAATGAGTAGAAGTAAGTCATGTTACCCTCATCTCTATCAGAGGACTCTCCTGAGGTGGGATTTAAAGTGATAAAGGCAAAGTCAAGGAGGCAGAGGCAAGGTAGAAAGGGAAGAGAGGCTTTCCATATTCCCCTAAATGACAATTTGTGGCTCTCTGGCCATGCCTCGTAAGCAGGGAGCCAAATGAGACATTCTTAGACAAATGACTTACATTAGCAAAATGCTCTTAAGTTTTTGAACACTTTCACTCACACTAACACAGAAATGCTAAGCAGCAAACATTATTCTAGAGGAGGCAACAGAGGTGTCCTCTGATCTCCATAAGCAGAATGAATGTGCCTTTGTACAATACCGAGCTCTCCACACTAAACATTTTCTAAGGAAAAGTGCATCCCAGGGTCACCAAGGAAGATATTTATTTTACTTATCTTTCACAGAATGTAGACAAGTCTGGACATACATAAGCAGGTGCTCAAATCTATATGAGTACAAGTACATGTAAGTAAATTGGCATAGAATTTCCAATCTTTACTGGGAAGTCAAAGCAGAGGAGTCTCCTTAAGAATGCCACTACTAATTGAAGAGTAAAATGTTGAGTAAGTAGCCAATAAGATCTTGAACAAGAATAACAAGTGCAAATACTAGAGCTGTTGTCAACTTCGTGTGTCAAAAGTGAATAATCCTGAGGTCAAATTTCCTTTCGCTGTTCTAAAACCTATTTACTGCCATACAGTATATGTGGCGCAATTGGTTAGTGCATTTGGCTGTTAACCGAAAGGTTGGTGGTTCAAGCCCACCCAGGGACGCCTTCTGCTTACCCCTTTCTAGAATGTGAAAGCTTAGGGCTTCCCTGGTGGCTCAGAGGTTAAAGCATCTGCCTACGATGCGGGAGACCTGGGTTCAATCCCTGGGTTGGGAAGATCCCCTGGAGAAGGAAATGGCAACCCACTCCAGTACTCTTGCCTGGAGAATCCCATGGACGGAGGAACCCGGTAGCCTACAGTCCACAGGGTCGCAAACAGTTGGACACGACTGAGCGACTTCACTTCAACCTATTTATACTGGAATCTCAAAATAAACATTGGATCTCTGTACTATAAAATATAGTATGTTAAAGACACAATTCTGTATATTCAAAAGGCTCTGTTGTAAACTTTGGAGATAGAATATGCCACAGAAGGCATTTCATTGCAAGACAGTATAGTGCAATAAAATGGCCACAAGCAAGGCTGTGACCAGGATGTCAGGCAGGCCTAGGGTCTCATCTGAAGATGCAGCTGGGGAAAGACGCACTCAAGCCTGCGTGGCTGTCGGTAGCATCCACCTCCGCATGGGCTTATGGACTGAGGATCAGTTCCTCGCTGGATCTTGGCCAGAGCCTTGTCAAGGTTCCTTGTCAGGTGGGCGCTCCAGCATGGCAGCTTATTTTATTTCTTCCAAGTATGCAGTTGAGACAGCAATAGGAGAATCTGCTCAGAAGTAGAAGTCACAGAGTTTTATAACCTGATCTTGGGAATAACTTCCCATCTCCTTTACTATATTCTCTTGGAAATACAAAAAGGGGACTCACAAGGACAGTGCACACTCAGTGGGGGAGGGGATTTCGGGGCATTGTGAACACCAGGTGGCTGGGACCACTAGGGGCCATCCTAGAGGCTGCCTGTCCTACTAACACAGCCTTCTAGAAATTATTTAAATAAGGATTTCAATATTTATAAGGGGTAAGAAGTACACTTTTGGACAAAAAAGTAAGAGGAAATAACACCTAAGAGCTGTTCAAACAACCTCATCTTAAAATACTTTTTAAAACTCAGAAGAAAAAAATAAAATGTAAAACAGCTATACAAAAAAAGCAAATTAAAACAATATATTACTTTTCATGTGCCAAATTTGAAAATATTAAATATTTAATAATACCCATTTTGGGTAAGGATAAGCAGGTACTTTACAATCTGCTTATGGGGTTAAACATTTCTGGTGGCAGTCTGGTAATATCAAGATTTGCATATCAAATTATCAATAGTAGTTCTAGGGATTTGCTATACAGAAATAATTAAGCCAAAGTATAAGGATTTATACACCAGGATATTTATTTTGGTGGTATGTACACTTCTAGAAAAATCATAGATGGTTTAGCCATCAAAAAAGATTGGATAAATAACATATGTTACTAGGACCACATGATAAAACATATTGCAGGTATTAAAAATAACTCCATATAGAATTGTCTATATAGAACTGTGTGTGTGTGTGTGTGTGTATATATATAAATAAAATATATGCTGGTATGTTTTACCTATAGTTGCAGAGGAAAAAAATCTGAAAAGATACCATCAAAATATTAGTAGTGGTTATCTTTGAATTGTGGGATTACAGGTAATCTTTATTTTATTTTTCATACTCTTCTGTATTTTTCTCTTTTTTGCTTTGAGTATATTTACATTGTATAATGGCAAAAAGTAGTAACACTATTTCCAAAATATTCTTGACTATAACTTCCTCCTATATCCCTATNTAACTTCCTCCTATATCCCTATATAATAATGTTTTAAACTTTCATCATAATACATGTTAACTGTAACAACATAGCATCTTAAGATCCTTTCAGTCTGAATATATTAGCTACTTCTATTGCTAAATGAATATGTTCTAAGTCTTCTTGGCAAATTGTATTTTCGAAAGAAAAACACCTCTGGAATTCTATATACACACAAATATCATCAATCAAAAGGGAACCGGAAATTAACTATCAGATTTCTCCTTAGCCTGATTACTCTGGAAGAATAATTCACTGAGAGACTGGCACTGAAGATTTTGATTACTCAGATGAGGAAATAAATCTTTGGTTGCCATAGCTGATCCTTCACTCAGCATTTATTTTTCATATTCAGCATTACTGAGCATCTACTATATGCCAGACCTTAGCTAAGTAAATCAGAAACATACTGTGGCTGCTCTTATGGCCTAATAAAGACAAAGAATTTCACTGCTGAAGATGTCTCAAAGATCATAATCCAAAATTTCCCAACCTCCAATTCATGAATCTGAGAAGCAGATTTTCACCTCCTTCAGTTCTTTACATATATTGTTTGGCAGAAGACTCAATTATTGTACGTTTCTCTCTTCCATCTTGGGACAGGCAGAACTCTAAAATGACCCCCACAATGTTTGGCTCCTGGTGTTACGCCCCATGATTGTGTTAGGCATTTTGAAGATACAGTTAAGGTTACTAATCAGTTGATCTTAAGATAGAGGTTATCTGGGTGGTCTAACCTAATCACATGAACTCTTTCAAAGCAGAGCATTCACCTACATACTTACAATACAACCATCAAAATCTTCACATGAAATTCATCTCTCAAATCCTATTTAATTTTTATGAAGTATCCAAATAATATCCTTTGGGGTCAAATATCCAATTTAGAGTTACATATTGTGTTTAGCTGCCACTTCTCTTTAGTCTCCTTAAACCTGGAATATTTTTTCATCCTTTCCGCACCTTTATCTTCTTGAAACTTGCAGATAACAGGCCAATTATTTTGGAAAATATCATTGAATTTGGATTGGTCTGGTTTTTCTTCATGATGGTTGTGCATATCAGAGAAATGATATTTTTCCCCTTCTCATTGATTACTATAAAATAACATACAATTTATATTTTTATAGGCTTCCCTTGTGGCTCAGCTGGTAAAGAATCTGCCTGCAATACGGGAGACCTGGGTTCAATCCCTGGTTGGGAAGATCCCCTGGAGAAGGGAAAGGCTGCCCAATCCAGTATTATGGACTAGACAATTCCATGGACTGTATAGTCCGTGGGATCACAAAGAGTTGGACACAACTGAGTGACTTCCACATCCACTTTTCTATTTTTATGATTCCTGTTGTTGTTCAGTTGCTCAGTCATGTCTGACTCTTTGTGACCCCATGGACTGCAGCACGTTAGGCTTCCCTGTCCTTTACCATGTCCTGGAACTTGCTCAAATTCATGTCTATTGGGTCAGTGATGCCTTCTAACCATCCTGTCCTCTGTTTCCCCTTCTCCTACCTTCAGTTAATTTTGATCATGGTGTCTGCCAAGATCCTCCATTGTGAAGTATTCTTTTTCCCTTTAAAATTAACAAATATTTTGTAGGAAGGTAATTTGAGACTATGTAAATATCTCATTTCTTACCAAACTTTAAATTTATTTGTGTATAGTAAATATATCAATATGGGTTCATAATTTTCTATTTTAATTCACTGTTTTATAATATACTACTATCATTATTTATGTCAATACTTAAGCTTCTTAAAGCTGGCTTTGTTTTAGTGTTATTTTGACAAGTCCTCTCTATTCTTTGAGCACTTTGTTACTTTCTGACAGCAAGGTATTTGAGGCTCATCTTGTTCTTTCCCTCTCCAGTCCTGGAATTGTCCATTTTTCCAGGGAGTCCTGGTTTCAGTTACTGAAACAGAGTCTTTAGAAACCAAGAATCAAACCCTTAGGGTTGCTGCTGCTTCCAATCACATCAGGCTTTCTTTAACTTTCCCAGAGCATCATGTTCTTTCCTGCCCAAGGCTTTTGTGTATGTTAGTTCCTCTACCTGGAATGCTCTTCCCTCTTCTTCACATAGTGAAATCTTCTTACTCATCCTTCAGATCTCAGCTTAAACCTTGCTTCCTCAAGGAGGCCTTTCATTGGTGCCCAGAATAGGTGAGGTCTCCCATCATAATAGCAAGTTCCTTTAAAGAAGTTTATAGTATAGTCATCATCTGGTAACATGTTTTCTTCTTGCTTTGAAGGACAAAGGCTGAGTTTGATTGATAGAGTATCACCAGTGCCCAGCATAGTGCCTAGTACATAGTCATTTTTAACATGTATTTGTGGAAAGAATGAGTGATGGAAGTGAGTAAATGAATGAATAAACAAATTAATGAACGAAACTAGAACCAGAGATCTCAGTACTTTCCCAGTTAGTCCACTATGTCTGATATTTAGTTACTAAGTGGTATCTGACTCTTTTTCAACCCTGGGGACTGTAGCCCATCAGGCTACTCTGTCCATGGGGTTTCCCAGGCAAGAATACTGGAGTGGGTTTCCAATTCCTACTCCAGGGGATCTTCCCAAACCAGGGATTGAACCCATGTCTCCTGCTTGGCAGGCAGATTCCCTATCACTGAGCCCTGGGAAGCTAGTCCACAGTGGACACTTACAACTTTTAAAGGTAAAGAACTCACTGAAATAGTACTCTCTAAATCCTCAGACATAAAGGCGCAATTTTATCCTTTCTAACCAAATCCTGAATTCTTGACACTGGATCAAATGATTTTCCACGTTATTTCTGAAGTTAGTTCTTCTTGGAATGGATTCAAGCAAAAATGGAAAACCAAGTACCCTCTGAAAAGGTCATAGATTTTGCCACTATTGATTAATCACTTGGTTTTATTTTCCATTGGTTTTATTATATTCTGAGTAACTTTGCTAAGTTGTTGAGAAAACAGAAAGCTTCAGAAGAATATTTAATTTGATTGCATAATGCTAAATCTTTGCCACCTCCTGGGTCCCTAATTAAATCTTTTTACATAGTACCTTGTCCTTGAATGTGGGTTTCTCCAGGAGTCTCAGGAAGGGAATTTATGGTAGATGAAATCCAGAAACTTGCTTTGAGACCTTGTGGAAGCCTAATAGAACTACCATTATCTCTATAGGAAAAATGGTTGTCTGAGGAGGCCTTACAAATAGCTGAGAAAAGGAGAGAAACTAAAGGCAAAGGAGAAAAGGAAAGATATACCCATTTGAATGCAGAGTTCTAAAGAATAGCAAGGAGAGATAAGAAAGCCTTCCTCAGTGATCAATGCAAAGAAATAGAGAAAAATAACAAAATGGGAAAGACTAGAGATCTCTTCTAGAAAATTAGAGATACCAAAATTAGAGATACCAACATTTCATGCAAAGATGGGCACAATAAAGGACAGAAATGGTATGGACCTAACAGAAGCAGAAGATATTAAGAAGATGTGGCACAGAAGAACTATTCAAAAAAGATCTTCATGACCCATATAACCACAGTGGTGTGATCACTCACCTTGAGCTAGACATCCTGGAATGTGAAGTCAAGCAGGCATTAGGAAGCATCACTGCGGACAAAGCTAGTGGAGGTGATGGAATTCCAGTTGAGCTATTTCAAATCCTAAAAGGCAATGTGAAAGTGCTGTACTCAATATGCCAGCAAATTTGGAAAACTCAGCAGTGGCCACAGGACTGGAAAAGGTCAGTTTTCATTCCAATCCCAAAGAAAGGCAATGCCAGAGAGTGTTCAAACTATCACACAATTGCACTCATCTCACACACTAGCAAAGTAATGCTCAAAATTCTCTAAGCCAGGCTTCAATAGTATGTGAAAATAGTCTGTGAAATTCCATATGTTCAAGCTGGATTAAGAAAAGGCAGAGGAACCAGAGGTCAAATTGCCAACATCCGCTGGATCATGGAAAAAGCAAGAGAGTTCTAGAAAAACATCTATTTCTGCTTTATTGACTATGCCAAAGCCTTTGACTGTGTGGATCACAACAAACTGTGGAAAATTCTTCAAGAGATGGAAATACCAGGCCACCTTACCTGCCTCTTGAGAAATCTGTATGCAGGTCAGGAAGCAATAGTTAGAACTGGCCATGAAACAATTGACTGGTTCCAAATCAGGAAAGGAACACGTCAAGGCTGTATACTGTCACTCTGCTTATTTAACTTATATGCAGAGTACATCATGCAAAATGCTGGGCTGGATAAAACATGAGCTGAAATCAGGATTTCCAGGAGAAATATCAATAACCCCAGATACACAGATGACACCACCCTTATGGCAGAAACTGAAGAAGAATTAAAGAGCCTCTTAATGACAGTGAAAGAGGAGAGGGAAAAAGTTGGCTTAAAACTCAACATTCAGAAAACTAAGATCATGGCATCTGGTCCCATCACTTCATGGCAAATACGTGGGGAAACAGTGGCTAGCTTTATTTTTTTGGTCTCCAAAATCACTGCAGATGGTGACTGCAGCCATGAAATTAAAAGACGCTTGCCCCTTGGAAGAAAAGTTATGACAAATGTAGAGAGTATATTAAAAAGCAGAGACATTACTCTGCCAACAAAGGTCTGTCTAGTCAAATCTATGGTTTTTCCAGTAGTCATGTATGGATGTGCGAGTTGGACTACAAAGAAAGCTGAGTGCTGAAGAATTGATGCTTTTGAACTGTGGTGTTGGAGAATACTCTTGAGAGTCCCTTGGACTGCAAGGAGATCCAACCAGTCCATCCTAAAAGAAATCAGTCCTGAATATTCATCAGAAGGAGTGATGCTGAAACTGAAACTCCGATACTTTGGCCACCTGATGTGAAGAACTGCTTATTTGAGAAGATCCTGATACTGGGAAAGATTGAGGGAAGGAGGAGAAGGGGACGACAGAGGATGAGATGGTTGGATAGCATCACTGACTCAATGGACATGAGTTTGAGCAACCTTTTGGAGTTGGTGATGGACAGGGAAGCCTGGCAGACTGCAGTCCATGGGGTCACAAAGAGTAGGACTCAACTGAGTAACTGAACTGAACTGTCTCTATAGGAAGGACAAACATTCAATTGTCTTCTTTGCTTGATGCTTTTATGACTTTCCTTTAGTTTTGAATCAAATCTAGACTCAACAAAGATGCACCTGAAGTTTCTGCCTTCCCCTAGCAGTAATTCCAATCATTTCCTTGTGAATTATGTCACACATTTTGCCATCCTTTGAAGCATTTGATTATTGAATTCTGTTGACTCACTAGAAGGATAGTGGGAGCAGAAGGGCTGACCTAAAATATTTATAGTTCTTTCAGTCCTGAGAGATACATTAGGCAAGTTTTCAAGTGGCTTTTTTTTATTATTATTATTTTACATTTTCTGAGATCCTTGGCAATTTCTCTCCCATTCATTTTATGTTATGTGGTGTCTATTATAAAAACAGAGAATCTCAGAACAACTTACACAATGGAAAATGATTATTCAGCTACTTTTTTCTTTTTTCTGACTTACACTGTGGTTTTTCTCCTGTATGAGAAACTGATTTTTCTTTCACTTTTGGCAAAAGTGAAGACCTGGGTGATAAAAATTACCTGTGTTTCCATTCAGATCAGAGGAGAAATTCAGAACACCCCCACCCCATGTGAATTAGCCTTCTGTAACTTTATATTTTAATACTCTCCACCAAAGAACCTAACCGGTATTTATGAAGAAAAATCCCTCTATCCTTTAGACCCCTTCCAGTGGTAAATTCTCCTCACTTGGTCATGTTTGAAGTGGTTTAGCCTTCACTCATGACCCATTTAATGTAGTTTTTAAAAGGAACAGTTTTATTAGTATATCACATCTCAAAGAGTAATTGAGATGGATGCAATTGATTGATGTGATTTAATTAACTAGAACTTTTTACCTACACTGAAAAAATCCTAATGTGGGCTTTACTAAACAAACTAAAATAACCCTACCAGGAACCAACTGAGCATTCAAGGAATCAAAGGCAAAGAATCAAAGCAAGCTTACAAAAATCTCCTCTAAAGAGAACGCTGTTTCAAAATACATTGTTCAGCTTTGAAGTAAAAAAAGCTGAGCAACTAGGCTCTAATATTTTCTAAACAGAGATACATTTTAATTGCTGGATTACTTTTGAATTTTAGAAGGGAGATTGGCAGTTTATGTGCCATTTCTAGCAAAGGAAAAAGAAATGTAATCGGGATTCTGTGCGCCATGCTTTCAATGCTGGCCCAGAAGATGGAACAGAAAATGGTCTGTTCTTCCCTCCAGGACTGTATTTCATTTGTCAAAATGAGTATGGATCATTGAGTCATTCCTAATATTCAGCACACTCTCCTGGGCCAGCAAAGCACCACAGACATTAGCAGAGTACAGCCTTGTGACAAGAACAGAGATGCTGATGATATTGTAGTTTTGTCAAGTGACAGCCTCTGGCCATGAAGAATGTTGGGTAGGGCTATATTACATTATCCAGAGTTATTAGATACTTGGTATGTTTGTCTGTACCCTCTTTCACATCCTACTGAAAGCTATCTAAAGGAACATAATATCCTACAAATGTCATATTCCTGGGAAGAATAAATAGAATGGCTATTTATCTACCAAAGCAGATAAGTGGGGGTGATGTTATGATGGTAAGCGTGTTTATTTCTGGCACAAATGTTTACTTGCCTCTGCTTCTCAGCAGTTTTGTTTCTTTCTGTCCACCCACTCAAAGTCAGATAATATCCAGTGTACGCCACCATCTTTGGTCACTGCTAGTGTTTATCTTCTAAGTGCTAATATAAAACAAACCTATTAATTCAGGCAATAGTGAGCCTGAATTTCTAAGCATCATTTCTTCTGTTGAAGAAAGTGTTAGTTGCTTAGTCGTGTCCGACCCTTTGCAATCCTGTGGATTGTAGCCCATCAGGTTCCTCTATCCATGGAATTCTCCAGGCAAGAATACTGGAGTGGGTTACCATTCCCTTCTCCAGGGAATCTTCCTAGCCCAGGGATCGAACCTGGGTCTCCCGTATTATGGGCAGATTCTTTACCATCTGAGCCACAAAGAAAACTCTTCTCTCATAGTGTCTCCCATAAAGGCAGTTACCTTTGAAAAGTATAAGTCATTGTGCTGCCTCTTTCAATACAAATCACAAGCATTTTCTTGGCCAGAAGTTAAAAACNTAATAACATGTTTCAATGTTATTCTCTCAAATTGTCCCACTCTTGCTTTCTCTCGCATAGTCCAAAAGTCTGTTCTTTACATCTGTGTCTCTTTTATTGTCTTGCATATAGGCTCAACATTATCATCTTTGTAAATTCCATTTATATGCATTAATGTACTGTATTGGTGTTTCTCTTTCTGATTTACTTTACTCTGTATAATAGGCTCCAGTTTCATCCACCTTATTAGAACTGACTCAAATGTATTCTTTTATATAGCTGAGTAGTATTCCATTGTATATATGTACCATAGCTTTCTTATCCATTCATCTGCCAAAGGACATCTAGGTTGCTTCCATGTCCTAGCTCTTGTAAACAGTGCTGCAATGAATACTGGGGTACAAACCCTCTTTTTAAAAAAATTATTATTTATATATTTGGCTGTGCAAAGAACCTTTAGTTGAGGCATGCAAACTCTTTGTTGGTGGTATGTGGGATCTAGTTATCTGACCAGGAATTGAACTGGGCCCCCAGAACTGGGAACATAGTGTTTTAGCCACTAGGCCACCAGATAAATCCCCTTGAAAAAAATCTAATTTCAGTTATAGTTCTTTCTGACATAGAAAATTAAATTGGTAAACAGAATTAGGAACTACAATTTTAAGTTATTTGATAGTAAAGACTATTGTAACCTCAATACCTAGCAAGTAGTGCTTAATAATCATTTGTTGAATGAATGAACAGATGGATGGAATACTGACAAAATCAAATCTTATTAGTAAGACAAAAATAATAATAATAGAATAATATACAACTATTTAGTTAACTTTATAAATGAACATAGTTCTGATCTATTCATTGGAATTTTTAGTTAGTTTTTATCTACAAGACATTCTGAGAAATTATTATAGTTGATAGTAATAATATATCTAATCATTCCTCTAATGTTTATATTCATGGTGTACTGGTCTTTCTTTGCTTTATTAACATATTTTTCTATTCATGCCTTGTAAAGAGACCTTTAAAATGGCAAGGACAGCTGCCTCAGAAAACAGCATAACATGATGAAAAAAAGTAATCACAAATACACAGAAGCAAACCAGACTGTTTCCTCAGAAAATTTAAAAACCTTTCATATCTATGATCAATATTTAATTATAAATCATTTGGTAAAAACTTAGGAAATTAGGTTTATTCAGTTTTGCTTTTTCAGAAACCTTTTATGTGTCCAGGAAACACAAACCAAACTATTGCTGAAACTTAGAAAACAATTTATAACATTGCTTAAACTTTCATGTTTCTTTTTAAAGCAGTGTAGAACAATGAATCAGTATTTAGCACTACCATGTACTAATAACATGATAAACAATTCATAGCATGTAAATAGAGTATGTGGCATGATCATCACATTCAAGTGACATATTCTTGTAGAAGGAGAAAATGTAACAATCATGAAACAAATCCTAAACAAATGAAAACAGAAGGAATTAAGTTTTAGCTCATCCAAGAAGATATATGCTCGGGAAAGATGTCTTAAGACAGTTGAAATTGACCTTATGTCTGCAGGAGAAGAACCAGGAAAGTGAAGGGAAGGCTGGACTAGCCTGTGAGACCACAGGGAGCCTGGTAACAGAGAGGGGCATGTATGCGGAACGGATGAGATCAGAATACCCCTGCAAGGAGAATTGGTGGTGCTCTATCAGAAGAGTGTATGAGACGCTAGAATTCTTTTTTAGGGTGCTCTACAAGCTACTATTAGCAGAGGCGTGAATAGAAGGAATTCTATGAGAAGCCACATTAGACCTGAACAATATTTATTTGTCAGGGTAATCATTTGGTACCAATTCATCTTTTCCTCCTGTGCTCATTCCATGATAGCTCTTGAAATACGGGGCTGCCGTTCACCTAGAATCTCTTCTCGAATAGGGCTGGGGAGCAAAAACTCTAGATTCTTGGCACCTAGTTTCGAAAGCATTAATGTAGGTGTAGAAAAGACAGAGGAACCAGAGATCAAATTGCCAACATCCGCTGGATCATGGAAAAAGGCAAGAGAATTCCAGAAAAACATCTATTTCTGCTTTATTGACTATGCCAAAGCCTTTGACTGTGTGGATCACAATAAACTGTGGAAAATTCTGAGAGAGATGGGAATACCAGACCGCCTGACCTGCCTCTTGAGAAACCTATATGCAGGTCAAGAAGCAACAGTTAGAACTGGCCATGGAACAACAGACTGATTCCAAATAGGAAAGGAGTCCGTCAAGGCTGTATATTGTCACCCTGCTTATTTAACTTCTATACAGAGTACATTATGAGAAATGCTGGGCTGGAAGAAGCACAAGCTAGAATCAAGATTGCTGGGAGAAACATCAGTAACTTCAGATATGTAGATGACACCCCCCTTATGGCAGAAAGTGATGAGGAACTAAAAACCCTCTTGATGAAAGTGAAAGAGGAGAGTGAAAAAGCTGGCTTAAAGCTCAACATTCAGAAAACAAAGATCATGGCATCTGGTTCCATCACTTCATGGGAAATAGATGGGGAAACAGTGGAAACGGTGTCAGACTTCATTTTCTGGGCTCCAAAATCACTGCAGATGGTGAGCAGCCATGAAATTAAAAGANAAAGTTATGACCAACCTAGATAGCATACTGAAAAGCAGACATTACTTCGCCAACAAAGGTGAATCTGGTCAAGGCTATGGTTTTTCCAGTAGTCATGTATGGATGCAAGAGTTGGACTGTGAAGAAAGCTGAGCACTGAAGAACTGATGCTTTTGAACTGTGGTGTTGGAGAAGACTCTTGAGAGTCCCTTGGACTGCAAGGAGATCCAACCAGTCCATTCTAAAGGAGATCAGCCCTGGGTGTTCATTGGAAGAGGACTGATGCTGAAGCTGAAACTCCAGTACTTTGGCCACCTCATGTGAAGAGTTGACTCATTGGAAAAGACCCTGATGCTGGGAGGGATTGGGGGCAGGAGGAGAAGGGGACGACAGAGGATGAGATGGCTGGATGGCATCTCTGACTCGATGGACATCGGTTTGGGTGAACTCTGGGAGTTGGTGATGGACAGGGATGCCCTGCGTGCTGCGATTCATGGGCTCACAAAGAGTCGGACACGACTGAGCGACTGAACTGAATGTATGACCAAAAAGTCTTGAAAGTAAAAGCAATTTGGTAAAGCTCACCCATGCTTCTACCCCTGCCCCTAGTCCAGAAACCATTTGAGCTGTGCTAGAAAAAAGAAGATTTGGAAGAGAAGCAAGAACCAACCAAACAAACAAACAAAAAAAGCAAGGCTAAAGAATTTTGTCCATTTCTGTGTCCTGCTCCTGCCCCTCCCCATCTCTCACCTGACACCTGAAGATGGGGGGAAAAAACAATGGAATTGTCCCTTAAATTTTATTTTCTGATAACAAAAAGGACACATCTCTTGCATTCTGTGTGAGTCTCACTGCCTGGTGGAGTTCCTGGTACCATTACAATAGAAAAGAATACTTCACCAGTGCAGTCTGAACTTCAGGAACAGACACCAAGCCAATGTCCTTAATGAGAACAGAGTGTGCAGATAACAGAGCAGAGGTGAGTCAGAAATGGTGTTAGGGATGGAGTGAGAGCCTCTGAGCATCCCTGAACCCTGAATCTCAAGTTGGGGAGAAGAAATCGGACATGGAAAGGGAAACCAAGAGAATACTGGACGTTGGGCCAGGGAAAATGTAGTGTCATAACCAGAGACCATGACAGCATCACAAACTTTAAATAGATAAACCCTGGGTAGGGTCTAACAATCAAACAATGACTAAAAATTATGCGTTTTGGCAGGTCGTAAGCCACGAGATGTGCCTGAAAATTAAAGCAGGCAAGTTATAGCTCAAAGGACATCTGTGTAGGGTCAGAACACAACAGAACTAAGAAGCAAATGGCTTCCTTCCCAACAATATTGCATGGATTTGGAGCAAAATTTCTTTATCAACCCACTCATTCTTAGACTCAAATCCAGGGATAAAAGCCAAAAAGGAAGCTCTATCCAGAATGTTTCTGCATTATCAACTAAGATTGCCTGAGAAACTACTGTATTTTCATTGAGTTTACCTAAAATTATGTTTGTGTGCATGAACCCAAATGAAGGCTCAACGTCAGAAGATATATTTTAATTGTACAAAATAGCATTATATTTTTGAACTTCAGCTCATGTGTATGAAATGCAAGCCTGATAAATTCATCTTCAGGATCCCTTAGTTTCCAGTTACTGAATTCTCCCCACCTACCCACTCTTCAGGGGACCGGGTTCAGAATTATCTTATCCAAGATATTGTTAGTGCTTCTTTAAGACATGCTGGTATAGCTGAATTATCTTCATTTCCTGAGCAATAAAATGAACACATTAGTTCCACTTCCAGCTGTGGGCAGAGAGGCCAGAAACAGTCTTTGTGGATTAAGTCACAGATCTGTAGTACCTAAGTGGAACCCTGAAACTTCCAAGGCTTATTTAGCTATCACTTTTGCCTTAACTCATGGAATATGAGCAAACGGTCATGAAAGTTCTTTCAATTTTTCCCCTTGTATCTGGTTTGTTATCCAGTGTCTTTGTGGGACACTTCTCCCCAAAATATTAGTCTGCTTAGGTGTGGCTTAACATCATCAGGACATAAAGGAAGGCTGCCATTGATCAATGCTTACTGTGTCATGTTCTTGATCTATGCATTTCTTTAATTAATGTGCACAGTAACACCTGTGAGGTAGGGTGTGCTATGCTGAAACCAAAGATCAGAACTGATTATCATTCCAAACCTCATGTCACTGTGGAAGGGCAGCAACAGAAACTATGATGATAAAAATCTGTGCTAATGAGTACTCTATACGCCACTACCCCTGTCTACCCTTTTTCATTGACTATTATTCTCTTGGAATTATCTTAAACATATAGCATTTCTTTCCTGCTTGGCTAAGCTGGATGCAAGTCTATATTGCTCTAACCCATATGATATGACTTCAGTTTTGAATCAGGACTGTCTAGTGAGGCCTTTGGTTTTGCAGACTTGTCAGTTTGGAGATGAATATATCCCTGAATGTCAGCACAAACGAAACTATGCCTCAGTGTCTCCACCCACATGGTACACAAGTTTTCATTTCCAGTGCCCCTGGAATAACCAGCCCTAAGCTTAGATTTGTGGCCCTGGCTCCAGATAACGGACATTCTTTGTTTGACTTGGTCTTATTTCTTGTAAGACTGTGCTACTAACATTCCACTAACGTAACAGCATTCCAGCATGCAAACCTATAGGGATAAGACTTTTGCTGCTATGCCATCACTGCTTATTTGAGTAGGTACTAGTATATACTTATTGGTCTGTTATTTAATAGCTATGAAGATAAATGATCTACAAATGAGTAATTTATTGAATTGACATTAAATGATGGAATGGAAAGCATTTCTATTTTGTATCTTTACATTTCTACCTATAAAACATTAATAAAATGAGCAAAATCAACATAGATGTTCAATGTTCAACACAGATCAAATTTTCCTGACCATAATCAGTTTAATATGGAGGCCTCAAACTTGAAATAGTTGGAAATGCCAAAGTAATGTGTTTTGCCTGTTGGCTCATTTTTCTGACAATTCCTCTGCAACTGCTTCCTAGTCTACGCTCTTAAAATTCACATCTTTTCTGTATAACTGCTCCTTGGTAAATTATTTAAAGCTTTAACAAAGCTTATTATTTTGAATATCACAGTTACAAAAAAAATGTTTCTAAAATAATATTGTACTATGGCTGTACACTTTCATCTAGCTTCCTTAAATCACTATTGAGCAATCTAGCTATTTTGTTCAGATTTTGCCAAGTTTCCCCTAATGTCCACTTTCTGGACTGGAATCCAATCTAGGACCCCATGCTGTATTTAGCTGTCACACCCTTTCATCGCTTTTAATCACATACCTTTTGTCTCCTTTAATCGGAGATGGTTCCTTAGGCTTTCTTCATCTTTCATGACCTTGAATCTTTTGAAGAATGTCGGTTAGTTATTTTGCAGAATGCCTCTCAATTTGGGTTTGTCTGATGTTTCCTCATGATTAAATTCAGTTGTGCATTTTGGGCAAAAATACCAGAGACATAATATTATGCTGTTGGTCTAGAGATAAAGCTGAGGGTATGACCGCAAAATCTTTTGTTAAGACCTCAGCAAGATGAAAGGTAGGGCCTCAGAGAATTATTCAGTCATAAAAAAGGCTCTTTGAGATTAAAGATGTACCATGCCACCTTGGGTTGAAAAGGACAGAGACAGTATAAAAGTACAAAGAGGCAAATGGATCCCCCAAGATATCAGAAAGTAGGCTGGGAAAAGTACTCATGGGCAAATGTGATATCTTTCATGAAATAGGAAGGATGAGTCAGGAAGCTGAATTAAAAACCTGTTATGAACTAAATTGAATCTCTCAAAATTTGTATGTTGAAACCCTAACCCTCAATGAGACTATACTTGGATATAGGGCCTTCAAGGAGGCCATGAGGCTTAAAGGAGGTCATGAGAGTAGAGCCCTAATTGGACAGGACCAACGTCTTTTTGAGGCAAGAGACCTCAGATCTCTCTTTCTCTCATCGCACACGCACAGAGGAAAGGCAATGTGAGGACATGGCAAGAAGGTGGCTATCTGCTGTCTGGAGACACCTCACCAGACACCAACACTGCTGGCCCACTGACACAGGACTTCTGGCCCCCAGAACTGTGAGAAAATAAATTTCAGTTGTTTAAGCCACTCTAGCCTGTGGTATTGCTATGCAGACCGAGCCAACCAATTTAAGGCCAGGGGGCATCGTTAAAAGCCATGAAGAATGATTGCTGGAACTAGTCAAGGGGTTTCCAACATTTTCCCAGTTAGATTTCAGAATTCCTATTCACCAGATTCTCCTTTGTGGCTCCCATTTTTTGCTTTTTCTGATTAGGAATGTTTATAATGGCTATCTTATAGGCCTACTGATTTCACCATTATATATTGAGTGTGTGAGGAGCAGATCACCTGGATCTTTAGTTTCACAGATCTGCATGCTGAGGAAAACTGCACAAAAAGCTATATTTAAGAAACTATACCTGAGAAATATCATCCATGCTTGGACCTAATTTAGATGATAAAAATCTGGACTTTGAGCTGATGCTGTAAAGGAATGGGACCCCAAGGACCTAGGAAGGGAGAGTGTGTATTTTGAATGTGAATCATCGGGGCCTAAAGACTGTGTAGTAGACAGCCTCCTTCATGTCCCCCGAAGATCCTCACCTCCTGGTATTCTAACATTATGTCATCCTCTCCCTTCTGGACTAGACTTGCTGACATGCCTCTAACAAACAGAATATAGCAGAAGCAATGGCGTATCATCTGAAATTAGGAGATGAAAGACTGTCGCTTCTAGCTTAAATTTGTCTCTTAACCACTCTCTGGGCTTCCCAGGTGGCACTACTGGTAAAGAATCTGCCTGCCAATGCAGGAGATGCAAGAGATTCAGGTTTGATCCTTGAGTTGGGAAGATGCCCTGAAATAGGAAATGGCAAACCCATTCCAGGATTCTTGCCTGGAGTATTCCATGGGCAGAGAAGCCTGGCAGGGTACAGTCCATGGGGTCGCAAAGAGTCAGACATGACTGAGCATGTGCGCACACACGCACGTGCGCGCGCACATGCACATACACACACACACAATCACTCTCTAAAGAAACCACTGCTGTGTTGTGGAGCTACCCAGTGGAGAGACACACATGGGCAAGGAACTAACGTCCCTGGCCAATGATCAGTGAGGGTCTGGGACCTGCCTAGAGCAACATAAATGAGTTCGGAAACAGATACTTACCTAGTCAAGCCTTGGAATGACTTAAGTTCTGATCATCAACTTGCTTGCAGCTGTGTGAGACCTTGATCCAAAGACATCCATCTAAAAGCCATGGTCAGATTCCTGACCCATAGGACTTTGGGATAATGAATATTTGTTGTTGCTATCCACTAAATTTGTCATAATCTCTTGTGCACTGAAAGATAACTAATATAGTTGTTATCCATACATCTCTTCTTAAAATATTTCTAACGTGCCCTTTAATTTTATTTAGTTATTTTTGGCTGTGCTGGATCTTCGTTGCCGGGCAGGCTGCCCTTTAGCTGCAGAGAGCAAGGGCTACTCTCTGACTGAGGTGGAGTGGCTTCTCTTGCTCTCCTGTTGTGGAGCACAGGCTCAATAGTCAAAGTGCACAGACTTAGTTGTTCCACCACATGTGGGATCTTCCCGGATCAGGGACGGAACCCAAGTCTTTGGCATTGGCAGGTGGATTCTTTACCACTGAGCCACCAGGGAACCTCTCTAGTGTGCCTTTTAAATTTTTTAAAATTTTATATTGGCGTATAATTGATTTACAGTGTTGTGTTAGTTTCAGTGATTCAGGTATACATATATTTTTTTTCAGATTCTTTTCCCATCTAAGTTATTACAGAATATTGAGTAGAGTTCTTGTACTGTGTTTGTAGTCTTTGTTGATTATCTATTTTATATACAGTAGTGTGTATATTTTAACCTCAACCTCCTAACCTATCCCTCCTCCCCACCTTTCCCCTTTGGTAACCATAATTTGTTTTCTAAATCTGTGGGTCTGTTCCCACTTTGTAAATAAGTATATTTGTATTATTTTTTTTTT
>SJYQ01000372.1:1010193-1177194 GCA_006410935.1 Redunca redunca
GATATTTTAAATATATACAAAAGTAAAGTGAAAAGCATAATGGACCTCATGTATCCATCATCCAACTTCAACAGTCATGATCAATACTGACATAACAGAGCAATACTGATATAACACAGCAATACTGATATAACAACCTATTGTCACCATTGTTTCATGTCTACTTCTGCCTATGAATCTCCCCCAGATTATTTTGCAACAACCCCAAAATGCATCATTTCTTCTATAATATTTTCAGCATATATTACTCTTTAGGAAAACATTTTAAGTGTACAAGTTAACCACATAAATAATATCAAGGATTATTTTCATGATGAAGACTAGGTCTTCAGAGCAGAGGCCAGTAGTAACCATACTTGGAAATATTCTTCTATAACTTGATGATATACATAAACTATTCTAGAGAAGAAGTGAACAGGAATTTTGTTATTAAGGATTAGCAAACTGAAGAGAGAGAGAGCTGAAGGAAGAGACAGGAACCCAACAATATGACAGTAGACTGCAGCCAAAGTCAAGTTAACCAGTAGAAATCAATTCAAAAAGAATGATCGAGTTTAAGAACAAGACTAACACTGAAAGTTAGTCTGTCAAATATGCTGCGTATTTTATATAACTCTTCTTTAGCACTCCAAGTCCTTCAGGAAAATCTGATAGACACATAGCCTGTATTCAAAGGAATTATGCTAGTAGAGAGATTCAGATGTTATAAAGCAGTGCAGAAAATGGCCTAACAGTGAGTGAAAGGCTGAGAAGAGATTGAGAATTCAGTAGAACAGAACTAGAAAGCAAAGTCATCAGGGAAAACGTAAAGCGATATCCCTTACCAACAAAACCCCAACAACAGCAACAAAACCAATGTAGTTACTGAAAAATATTCTAGGTTTGCAACAATATATGAAAAGAGGAATCAATGAACTTTTTACTTAAAGGAAAAGTGACTCCAGAATTCTAGAATATATCTGATCACTCCAAGAAGCTAGTGTCTTGGTTACATACATGGGCACAAAATCTCACATACAGATAGACCTCTTGATGGAGACAGAAATAATGCTACTGCCGATGCCTTTTTATCACATCTATAAGTTCATGATGGGTTTTGTAAAAGAAAAGAGGAGAGGATCAATTTTGCCCCTGGTTATCCTGTGTCAGTGAACTTGCAGATACGATAGTGTCTAAATAGCACTGACCCAGCTGAGTCCATCCGCATAATACAGATATGGCTACTGCTCCAGAAACTGCTTGTGGAGGTTGTTAAAAATACAATACTACAACAAGAATATCATACTCAGTTGATGCTGGAAAAGATAGCTTTTAAGTCCTAGTCTGTGAACTACAGAAGTTTTCAGTTAAAAACAAAGTAATATATTTTTACCAGTTGTAAACATCCTGTGACCAGTCCAATCCAATTGACTGTGTCTCAAAATTAAGACAGAAATGTTGGTCCCTTTGTTTTATATAATCAAAGTAGCACAGGATATTGTGAATTTTATTTAAGAATTCCTTATCCTGGTCTTATAAAACTAGTTGTTTTGGTAATAGCACTCATAATTCACTTTACTTCAACCCATAAAACTGAATTTTCATCTCTGTCACCTAACTCACTGTACTGGAGGAATATTTTATTTTTCTTAGATTTTATTGTTGAACTCAGAGGTATAAAATTACAGAGCAATTTTCTCTCTATTGCCCATAGCAATGATAAACCAAAAATGTGTACAGGTAAGAGTAAAATATGGTGTCAATTAAAAAACAATCAATTTTTCCAAATAAAGAGTTCTCTTTTAATAAAAATATCTCCCTGATGTAGGTGTTGACCTGCCCCTGATTTCTGAAAGGAGGATATTTTTGTCGGATTTAGTCGGGGGCAGCCAATACCTCATTTCTTTCTCATACCCTCTGATTTTATGGGTTGGGTGTAAAAGGCAGATTTAAAAATTACAGATTGTCATCTCCCAGCAACCTATCATGCTTCTGAGTTTCTCAGAAACATTTTAAGATTGGTGGAAGATGAATATTATTTGGAAGTAAACCTGTGTGTATTTACCTACATACGCATGCATAGTGCCACAAGCATGGGTACATGATGTATGAATGTGAAGGCGTAACAGAGAGGGAGTAGAGGGAGACGATGAAGAGGGTGGAGAGAGGGGCATGCAGAGAAGAAACCATTGCACTGTGTTTACTCCTCTCCCTGAACTCCCACTTATCTTTTTTTTAAAACAGATTTTATTTTTTAGAGCAGTTTTAGGTACACAGAAAAACTGAGCAAATGCTAAAACTTGAAACAACCAAGATGTTCTATAGTTGGTAAGTGGATAAACTGTGGTACATCCAGATGGTGGAATATTATTTCAGATGCTAAATAGCTTCCATTTATCTTCACCTTGATCTTCTTGATAGGTATGGCCTTTCAGCTCCTCATCCAGCTTCTTCCTATCATTTAAGATTTGTGACTCCTCCTCAGCCCGCCAGTCGTCTGAATTCCCCCTCTTCTCGCCTATCTAGTGTATAGTTTTATGTACCATTCGATTTAATATTTAACTACATCCTTTTAGTGCTCTGTGAATGTTCTGTGCATCAGTTTTGTCTTCCCAACTAGATTATAGCTAATTCAAGGGCAAGAACTCTTTATTATAATTATGCATGACCATGCCTTCCATTGCTATGCTGTATCATGGATGCTAAGTAAATGAGCATTGATATAATGAAAAGACAGAATCTCCAGTTAGCTTGTGATTTTGATTAAGAAATTGTAATTGGTTCTTAAATTGCAGCCTAAACTTTTTAGAATGTTTCTGTGCATTCCAGATATCCATTTCGTCTATTTGAAATATAATAGGGGTTAAAGCCACACTGTCTTTGAATCCTGCTCTCCAATTTATTTATTGTGTGATCTTGAACAAGTAACATAAACGTCCTCTGCCTAGCCTTACTCTGTAAAATAGAGATAATAACGGCATCTGACTCACAGAGTTTGGGGATGATCACATGAATTTACTCACAGTCATCATATAGAATACCTGGTACATAGATAGTACTCTACATATGCTGACTACTTTGCTATGGCTGAATAAAAATCATTGCTTATATTTCCAAATTAGCAACTTGCACAAAAAGTTGGCTATTATTCATTTGAAATGAGCCAATGCCATTTTTAGGCCCAGTTTTTTGAAGATCAATAATCTATTTAAGATTATAAGGGAAGGCAGGATCTCGAGTTAAATCACAGGTTTATGCCAAACACAAGGCAGGAATAATCAAGGTTAACCTATACCAGAAGTCTAAAATGTAATATCTTTCTCCTGTCTTAGATATATTTTAGATCTCTGACCAAATAGTGTGTGTGTATGCATGCGCGCGTGCGCGTGCACGTGCGTGCATGCACACTTAGTTATATCCAACTCTTTGTGAACCCATGAACTGCAGCTCACCATCCTACTCTGTCCTTTGGATTCTCCCAATAACAATACTGAAAGAGAGTGCCATTTCTTCCTCCAGGGGATCTTCCCAACCCAGGGATCCAACTTGCATCTCTTATGTCTCCTGAATTGGCAGGCAGATTCTTTAAAGAGACTTTAGACCAAATTAGTACATCAAAGTTGACTTCAGGGTCAACCCTCATATAACTTGGTGTTTGGGGGGCAATGTGACAAATAGCCAAAGAAAATATGTTTTTAAACTGAAATAAGCAGTGTTTCTTGGGGGAAGGGTAAAAAGTATATGTATGTACATGAAACACACTTATGAATCTGCTATTTTCCATGTCCCATATACATCTGTCTGCCTCTTGAAAGCTTCATTACAAAGAAGGGTGTCTAGAATAAATGATAAATGGACCCTTTAGCCATATCATCATCTAATAATACTCAGCACAGCATAATCCCTAAAATTGATATCATAAGTCTTTTGTGAAAACTAAGTAAGGTCATGTTTTTGAAGCTCTTAGCACAGTATTTGGTGCAGAAGAGGAAACAAGTAATATGTGTTACCTTCTGTTATTTTGGGCTTCCCTAGTGGCTCAGCTGATAAAAAATCCACCTGTAATGCTGGAGACCTGGGTTCGATCCCTAGGTTGGGAAGACCCCCTGGAGAAAGAAAAGGCTACCCACTCTAGTATTCTGGCCTGGAGAATTCCATGGACTGTAGAGTCCATGGGGTCGCAAAGAGTCAGACACAACTGAGAGGCTTTCACTTTCACTGTTATTTTATTATTACAGTTAAACAATGGAAACTCAGAAAGACAGTTTTTCTAAGGTCAGTGAAGAGAAGAATGAATCTCAAACTTAAAACACACATTTCTTACCCAACTTCCTCATTGTGCTTCCATTTCCCTCCAGGCCAGTGTGTCTTCTGAATCCTAACAGACTGCAGTGTATGAGCCCCTCACTCTAGCTCTCCCAGACCTGATCTCCTCCCAGGCTTCTGGCTGTGACCCTTTTTCTTGTACCAAATTGCCTTCACTCTCGTACCCTTCGATTGCAGCATTTCTCAAGGCTCTTTCCTCTCCTTGCCCTTGATGACCACATTGAATAGCTCCATCCCATTTGTCACCCTCTTAGAACCAGTTCCCGAGTTGGTATCTCATTCCTGAGTTCTGTCTTTCATGCTGAATTTTAACCCTGCCTTTCCAGTTGCCCACTTCATATTTTCCTGTAGTTGTTTATTGAAACCTTTAAGTCACAGAGATAGGCTCACTACTTGTTCATCCTCTACATTCATTTCTTTTCCCAACCACGTGCATCTTCTAACATTACCAGGTTTAATAAAAGAACCATGCTCTTCTTCCTTTAGATTCATATCCTAAGCTTCTCTCTCCTTTCTTCTCCCATGCACCAGTTCACATATGATTTGTCATTTGGAGCTGCACTGAACAGTATGGTAGCCACTAACCACATGCGACTAGTTTGAATTGAGATGAGGTTTAAGTGCAAAGTGCACATTATATTTTGAACACTTAGTACAGTAAACAGAAATGTAAAATATTTCATTAATACTTGTTGAAATGATACTCTTTTGGATACATTGTGCAAAATGAAATACTATCATTGAAATTAATTTCTATTTATTTTGATGTGGCCACCAGAAAATTTAAATTAAATATGTGAATTACTTTATATTTCTATTGGACAGCATTTTTCTAGATCATTCACGTATTCCTCCTTAATATTTCTTGAATCTCTTCCATTTCAGTCTTACTATTAATATTACCATCTAGTTCCAGCTTCTTACAATGTATCCAGCCAGGTTTCTCTGCCTGCACAGTCTCCCTCCTCCCTCCCTTATCCATGTTGTGTTCTGTCTCCAAATCATTCTTTATAGCGAATGATTCAGACCAAACCTTCCCTACTCAAAAAAATAAAATAAAATCCTCTCTGTTCATCAATGAAGTCTAAACTGTTATAGCTGCCCACCAGCCCCAGCTTTTTGCTTCTTTGCCTGTTAGCTGTGATGCCTTGGAATAGCAATGATAGCACAGAAAGATGGAGCTCTGTTTAGCTGCAAGAATCTCACTCCATTTTTTGAGGAGCGGTTGGGGAAGGGATCATGTGGTATTTCTGTCGGGGCTGTTTAACAACTAATTTGAACAAGCCTGGCTCAGAAATAGTTACCCTTTGCACGTATTTTACAAGCCAAAATAATACATCTTCTTTCATGAGTCCCCAAAGCAACCAATCTGTTAACCAAACCCATCAATGTGTATAGAAACGAGATAGAAGGAGGAGTTTCTGATGTCACTGCAGGGGGTTGGCTCCTCCTTTGGGATGCCAACACTAGTTGTGTCTTTAAGATCCCAAATACCTAAATTTTACCCATCAGTAGTCCTGATTTGTCTCTGAGAAGAGAAGAAACAACCAAACTTTGCTGAAGCAATTAATTGACATAACTGGGAGTACCATAGGATGAGTGACAAAACCTCATGCAAATATCAGGTCATTCAAGATAGTTTTCTGAATGCCAACTGATGGGTGGAGAAGACTTAAAAATTGTTGTTCTTCCACATTAAATATAATACTCTTGAACATTAGATCCTGTTATTATTCCTAACAGTACTGAAGGTAGTCTCCCCAGTTTGGTATTGAAGACCAAAGCCTACTATTATTTCTTTCAACACAAACCCATGAACACCAGCTCATCTTGATTACTGGTCATTCCAAACTGTTCATGCTAATTCCATACTTTTGCATGGCCATAGAATGATAGAGCTGGAAAGGAAGGTGGAGATCTCCTGACATAGTTCTTCATTTTACAACTGAACACCCTGATGTCCTAGAGCCCCTGAAGGGAATTTCTGGATGTTTCCAGAACCCAGCTCCTCCACTTTCCAGTGTTTTACCTTTTACACTCCCTCATTCATCCTTCCCCTTTCTCCTGATTTTGAATATAGAAATTCCATCTATTCTTTAAGACCTAGGATAAATGTCACCTCCTTCATTATGACCAGCAGAGACATCCTTCTGTGCCCACACTCAGTCTGAAATCTGATGTATGTTTGTGACCCTTAGCTTCTCTATTGGATTTTAAATATTTCAAAGCCAATGATGCTATCTGATTCAGTGTATATCCAGTAGAATGCCATCCACGTAGGAAACTCTTCATGTATTCTTGTCAAATAGATGATTGAACAAAGGAAAATGACATAGTAACTTGAAACCTTGGCTATTAATAAGAACAATGGATGCATGAAAATCTAAAAAAAAAAAAAAAGTATAAGCCATAATGCAATGCCTTTGGTCTCCTTTAACAAAAGGCTCCACATTCATTTCAAAGTTTGTTATTGATTAAAAAAAAACAATAACAATAATTTCATCCCTCCTTGTTAAATCTTTCCTTTCATTAGAACAAGCAGAAGGGAATTAGTGAGTTATAGCAGAAACCAAGCTATTAGGGATTTAAAGATTAAGTTTGAAAATCCATGTGTCTCTTTAAAATATGAAGAGTGCCAGTTCAGCTGAGTACAGAAAGGCTGCCAGCCAAAAAGATCTAGTCAAGTTAAATTGAAAGAGAGTTGGTTAGTTTTTGCCAGTGGCTGTTTAAATGTATGATAATCCATCACCCAATTCTTCTATCCTGGTACATTTCTTAAGTAAATGTTTATCATGCTAAATTCTGTTTCAAAGTGTGGTTACAGGGTAACTTTTAAAAAGCAGAAATTTCATATAATATGAGTTTAGCTTAAAAGAGACAAAATCACCAAAATATTTCTACTTTTAAGTATGTTCTTTACATGGAGTTCAAAGGATGGTTAGAAAGTAAAACTTATTTCCCAAATGAGAGTCAGCCCTAAGGAAAATTCCTACATACACACACACACACACGACTCCTTCACAGAGAACCTACTAGTAATTTTTTTAATGGGGAAAAAAAGGAAAAGGCCTGGCCTTTCATGTTTTTGAACTTAAGAGTCAGAGTATAGACATCAAGAGTCAGAATATGGAAGTTTGTCTCAGGCAGTATTCAGTGGCCACAGGGAAAAGTAGATATTCAGGCACTTAACCTCAATTAAATTAGCTTCTATGTGACAAATAATTATTAAGTATTTGTTATATCTAAAGCAGTGTGCTGACTAGGAAATATGCAGGAAATAAACATGATTACAAATAATTACTATCATCCGATTACTCAGAGTTTTCAGGCACTGTGGATACTATTTTTCTATCAGCTGATCAGAGTATCAACTCTCTCCTCATTTACAGACTTTAGCACTGGTTCTTAGGGGAGAAAAGGTTTTAATTACCTGGAGAATTCTTTCTATTTACCATTTAACTGATTTAATTTGGTTTCCGAGAACTTCAGTTCAGTTCAGCTGCTCAGTCGTGTCCGACTCTTTGCAACCCCATGAACTGCAGCACGCCAGGCCTCTCTGTTCATCACCATCTCCCAGAGTTCACTAAGACTCACGTCCATCGTGTCTGTGATGCCATCCAGCCATCTCATCCTGGGTCGTCCCCTTCTCCTCCTGTCCCCAATCCCTCCCAGCATCAGGGTCTTTTCCAGTGAGTCAACTCTTTGCATGAGGTGGCCAAAGTACTGGAGTTTCAGCTTTAGCATCATTCCTTCCAAAGAAATCCCCAGGGCTGATCTCCTTCAGAATGGACTGGTTGGATCCCCTTGCAGTCCAAGGGACTCTCAAGAGTCTTCTCCAGCACCACAGTTCAAAAGCATCAATTCTTCGGTGCTCAGCTTTCTTCACAGTCTAACTCTCGCATCCATACATGACCACAGGAAAAAACATAGCCTTGACTAGATGGACCTTAGTCTGCAAAGTAATGTCTCTGCTTTTGAATATACTATCTAGGTTGGTCATAACTTTCCTTCCAAGGAGTAAGCATCTTTTAATTTCATGGCTGCAATCACCATCTGCAGTGATTTTGGAGCCCAAAAAATAAAGTCTGACACTGTTTCCACTGTTCCCCCATCTATTTCCCATGAAGTGATGGGACCGGATGCCATATCTTCACTTTTTGAATGTTGAGCTTTCAGCCAACTTTTTCACTCTCCTCTTTCACTTTCATCAAGAGGCTTTTTAGTTCCTCTTCACTTTCTGCCATGAGGGTGGTGTCATCTGCATATCTGAGGTTATTGATATTTCTCCCAGCAATCTTGATTCCAGCTTGTGTTTCTTCCAGTCCAACGTTTCTCATGATGTACTCTGAATATAAGTTAAATAAGCAGGGTGACAGTATACAGCCTTGACGGACTCCTTTTCCTATTTGGAACCAGTCTGTTGTTCCATGTCCACTTCTAACTGTTGCTTGCTGACCTGCATACAGATTTCTCAAGAGGAAGGTCAGGTGATCTGGTATTCCCATCTCTCTCAGAATTTTCTACAGTTTATTGTGATCCACATAGTCAAAGGTTTTAGCATAGTCAATAAAGCAGAAATAGATGTTTTTCTGGAACTCTCTTGCTTTTGCCATGATCCAGTGGATGTTGGCAATTTTAGGTTCGTCATTTGGCCTAAATACAAGTGTTTTCTTTAAATCTATCTTAAGGACATTTCAAAAAAGAAAACATTGGGTAGTCCTAGGATCTGAGGATGTCATTTAAGACATTTATATATTTCAGTAACATTTACTTATTTATCATATTTTATTGAACTCTCTGAAGCATTTTAAAATTATATTCATTTAAAAACTAATAGGAAATAATACTGTATCTAGCAGGTAAATGGAAACAAATCAAACTTTAGGGGCATCTTGGGCAAAATATTATCAGAATGTTAACTTCTTCAAAAGTTAAGTAATAGATAGGAGTTTAACTTTTTTTCTGCTTCCCAGCTAGCATGTCTGCTCCTCAAGAGTAGGTATATGTATATACCTCTGTAAACCTAATGAGGGCCCAGTACAGTGCCTGATAGCCAATTAGGTACTCAGTAATGTACATGCTTGCATGAATTAATTGATTAATGCAAAATGTGATCTCACAGCATTTGGAAACTTTCACTCCTTAAATTTAAATCACCCAGAAAGGTAAGCAAAGGTAGAGAATGACTCAGCAATTTAGAACAATCCAAGAAAGCAGGTAGGGGTTTCCCAGGGCACAAGGGGGAAGTTACATTTTGAGAAAAGCCTCTGGGGGAGGATCATAGCTGACCACAGAGGCTATTCTATTCAACCCCCCAATGACATCCTCTAGGATGCACCAATTACAGATTTCTCCCCAGAGGTGTCTGCCCCATAGAAACCTCACCACCAAAAGCTGTGGCCAATAACCTGATATTTTGGAAAACGGTCCAATGTACTAAGCAGACCTATCCAATTCCAAAGAGTCAACGAGATTTATTGCCAAGAATTTCTTTGCAAAAGTTTGAGGACGTATCATTCTCATGTTTTGCCCTCCTTGGAGAGATATTTAAATAAACACATAGTTTCATTCCTGGACTAGCTAGCTGGGTATTCTTTGAAACTTCGGTTACAGACCCCTCAGAGGAACAGAGTGACCTCCATGAAAGCTCAGTCTTGGAACTCTTTGAGGAGGGTAATCACAAGATTAATGTTTTCCCTATTTGAAACTAATTTAAAACTAAAAATAGCTGCAAAAGCCTCTGCTTATCCTAGAGGGGGTGGCAGACTGGCAAGGGGCAGGGATTATACTGCTAGAGAACATCCACAATAAATTCTCCAATATTTCAGGATTAAATACATTACTTGGGGACTATGAAGTAGCATTTATAACATTTGCCATTTATCTTGTTTTATCAATAAAGTCTATGCTTAATCTATTTCTTTTGGGGGACACAAAAAATCATTATTTTCAAATATTCATATTTTTATATTTAATAGTTTGGCAAGATTTTGCACACTTAAAAGATCATTGATTTATTTGCTTCATAGTCCCATCTATTACTTCCATTTTATGGAGAATGTGAAGGAACTCAATTGACTTTATCAAGGTCACCAGCAAAGCAATGATAAGAAACCTAAGAGTGAATCCTTTCTGTTTCCAAATATTTTGAAAGTTGGCTCATGTAAAGAAAAAAATCTGTATGATGAAAGAGCACTTCTGGGAATGAAAAAAGAGAAACCTTGTCTCTCGATGCCTAGAGGTCTGAACTAGTTCCAAAGATAAAGCTTTTAAGTACTGAGCTCAAATCAATCATTACTTTAAAACTGGATATTTTCTTCATTATATCCTGAATTTAGAAACACGAACTAATCCCAAAGTACAATTTTACAAAATTTGCCCTTAATAGTCTAATTTTTAAAGCTAGAGCCTTGTGTTTGGGGTACATATTCGAATAATTTGGTGTCTCAGTGAGGTGCATATGTAAAATATGCCTCCTTTATTGTAAGTTATCAAGTCAGTGTTTGTCAAAAGCTTGTTGGTCACATACTAGTCTCATTTAGTTCTTGAAAAAAGACGTGGGGAAAATGCTATTAATAGCGTGCCCACTTTACAGTCGAGAAATGAGGTATAATAGTTAAATCATTTTGCCCAGGTCACAAAATGAATGAGGATTGGAGGCTGAATATAAACAAGCTGAATATCCATAACAAAACAAAACTAAGTATGTTAAGTCAACCTCACAGCCTGTGAAAGGCTTACCTGTCAGCCCATAAAATCTCTTTTCCAGGTAGTTTCTTAAAAATAACAACAACAACAAAAGTGTCAGCAGAATGTTGATTCAGTTTGGTATTTCTAGAAAACTCCTTCTATTTCTAGAGTGTTTCTTCTTTTCCGAGTTTGCGCTGCAGGCTCCGTTTCTAGTGCTGTTTGGTGGCTAGTGCATGCTGTGCTGAGACGGCATCCACAGGGTCGACGGTTTGTGACCCTATGGACTGTAGCTCGCCAGGCCCTTCTGTCTCCATGAGATCCTCCAGGCAAGAGTACTGGAGTGGATTTCCCTGCCCTCCTCCAGGGGATCTTCCCAGCCCAGGGATCGAACTGCTGTCTCCTGCATTGTAGGCAGATTCTTTACCCACTGTGCCACCTACATTCAAATTCTCGTGTAACCTCACACTAGCCATGTGATCTGAGACACACTAAGTTTTTCAGATCTCTCTCATGTTGGTGTTCAGTAAATGGTTCCCAAGTTCTAGCTATAAATGCTTTTTTAGGAAGTGAAAAAAGGTACTTAGGGATTAACTAGTCCATATACCTCAGTACAAGAAAAGAAAATGAGGCCCTGAGGAATTAAGGGACTTGTACAAAATCTTTCAGCTAGTTCCTGGCAGGACCAGTAAAGATTCAAGCTGCCTGAGTGCCCAGTGTGTGCTCCTCCACTGATCCATGCTATTATCTAATATCTGCTACCTCAAGCGGATTAGCGTATGCTTGATGACCTCTGCCACTAGGAGGAGTTTTCTCCAGCAGATAGTGAGAGATCGTTTGTGTGCGTAACCAGAGTTACAATGCTGAACAGAGAGCTAGGTAGAGCTAACAAACTTTTCACTGCCTATGAGTCTGAAGCTCTAGCAAAAGTGGATAGAGGCTCTTTTTGCCATCTGTGTGACTTCCATTTGCCAATTTGGATCCATAACATTTCAGCTGAGCTTGGAAAGTTGTGCGACTATCACTTTGGTGGTTTCCCTGCCTTCTGGAACTTTGCTGCAGACTTGCATGAGTCATCATGCTTCCTAGGTTGCCTCTTGGTTAAACGTCTCCATGGAGTGTCTATCTCCATGGAGTTTCCTGTGGGGAACATTTGCTTACAGTTACGTCTGCCAAAAGACTCCTTAAATGCATTGAGATCTCTGTGGCATGACCCAGGGCTCTCTACTTGGCTCTGATATGTTTGAAGTTTTCCCATTAATGTGAAAAAAAAAAAATATGGAAGGCTTGCTGAGCTGATGTACAGATGACACAAAGATGGTGAGCACAATGAATATGATAATGAGGGAATCAGATTATAAAAAGACTAAACCGACGAACTAAACTAAATGGAATACAATGAAATAAAAAAAGAGAAATTTTAAATACTTAGACTGGGATGCAAAATTGTAAAACTGTACCAGAAGAAGATGGGATTTTATGTTTGACATAACATTTGGCATTACATAGTATAGGTAAATTTCTGTCTTGGTATTACCTGAGAGTTTCAGCTGCCTGAGATGCCTTTTGAATGGCTTACTATGAACAGTAATGTGGCTGCAAAAAAAAAAAAGATAATTTCCTCTTGGGCTGCATCTTGTAACATGTGCTTCTCAGAACAAAATAAATCAGAATTTGGTTCCACTCGTTTTAGTCAGCCATATAGGGGTTATTATTTTCCTTTCTCTGCAGCAGGGACATAGCTAAACTGAAGAGCGTCCAGAATGTTTGATAAGATCAAGAGATGATTCAAAACATATGACACTATAGGGTGATGGAAGGAACTGGAGTATTTTTATCCTGGGGGAATAATGATAACTGTCAAGAAATCTGAAGGAGCTGAGATTTGACCATTCTTGCAAGCTGATCTGTTAGCCTGACACAGTTTCATGGATGCTGGTAAAAAGCACAAGACTCAGAGTCAGAGACAAGTTCATTACTCACAACAATCAGAGGACCCAGAGTATCAGCATTTCCCTGTGTCAGCTCCTTATCCCAGTTCGCACAGGGCAATGCAAACCGGAGGAGATGATGCTTGTACACACGATAGGTGGCATTACAAGAGAGGAATCCCAAGCTCAGTAAATCCCACTCTTTTACTATAGGCTACCTGCAGTGGACATGAACTTGGGCCAATTTCGAGAGATGGTGAGGGACAGAGGCCTAGTGTGCTGCAGTCCATGGGGTCACAGAGTGGGACATGACTGGGCAACTGGACAACAAGCAAATCTGCCCAACCATCTACCAAGAGAGATACTATCTCTAAACAAAGAGCTTTCAAGGGAATTCAACTCTGTCAGTGCCTCAGCTAGAAGGACATGCAAAAAGGAGGAAGGATCCATGAAGAATTGTCTTTCAACAACAGGTACATCTCAAGGGTGGTCCTATTAAAGAATATCAGAAATCTGCCACTTCAGAAGAAAACAATGGTGTCCACTTGGCCAAAATGACCACAATACAAGTTTACAGTAGGTTAAAAGTATTTCCTGTAAAACAGAATGAGCTCAAGATGGAATGGACTCCTTGAGAAGTTAGACATGTTCAGGCAGGACTCAGGCAGCCATTTGCTGTGACTGTTGAAGAAATATTTATCCACCAGAGTAGTACTGAATTTAATGTTGTTTTCAGCTTCTTCCAGCACTCCACTTATCAGAAAAGAGAGGATAAGAAATAAGTGAGGTAACTAGGAAAAAATGCATGACAGAAAAGGATAAAGGGTACTTTCAGACTTGAAATACTTTGTTGTATAACTTCTGAAGCTCTAGTTCTGTCCTACGAGGATCCAGACATCTCTTTGATAAACCAGAGATAGGGCTGTATCCAAAACCTTTATGAACTTTATGTTGTAATCTCCCTTGGCGGGCCTCTTCAGCTAAGAAAAACAGCTCAAAGATCTATTTGGAATTACACTCTAAAGCCTTATCCTAGATTGATTATCCTGTGTCTAGAGAACCAGAATCTTTGCTAAGGGGTCCTTTATAATTTACCTGGAAATACCTCTTGTTGTCCAGACACCTAAACTGAAGCTTGGGAATATCCCTAAGGAAAAGGTACTGTTCACAGGGTTGTTTTTAAGAAATACAACATGTCTTCCCCCCACCACAGCTCCCCCACCGCCAAAAAAGAAGGAGATTATTTAAAAGTAACTCTCATGACAGTTAGCAAAAGGACATTTTTTACTTTGCAGATTTATTAACTGTTCATTCTGTTTGAATTCATGTGCACACACACCACATGTGTAAGATTTCACAACTATAACTAGTGGGTGGAGATGTGACCATGGGCATGCCATTCGACCTCTTTGTCTTTCTATTTCTTTCCATGAAAAGTGAGGGGGTTGAAATAGATGACAGCAGTGTTTCTTTCCAGCTTTGCAAACTCCAGAGAATCCAGGAAGAGCTGCCTTCTTAAAAGCTGCCTAGTATTCGGAGCTCTAAGAATATAATAGGGCTTAAAAGAAAATAATGGGAAGCTTAGAAGGGAAAAGAAAATGGAAATCCCCTTTGAAAAATGATTTAAGGGAATCTCTCTTAGGCTAAAGCATAGACACATCAATCAGGATATTGGGGAAGTCTATGGGATGGAATTATATAGGAATATCTTGTGGTGCTTTGTGACAAGATGTGAGTACACTTTATGGCAGGAAACTGGAAGCAAAACTTCAACTGTATTTTAAATTCAGCAGGGAATCCTATTCTAAAAAGTTGACCTTGGTAAGAGCCCCAGACTGGCTGAAGTGTTGGGTGCTGACTCATCAGACCAGACAGAGCAAGCTGTAAGGGTAGGGAGGACTTGCTTCTAAAGAGGTAGACACCTCTCTGGAAATAATTCATTTATTCTTTTAAGTAACAGGAGAGACAAAGCTTAAATGGTTGTCTTTCTTTTGCATCTCAAAACAAGCAAAAAACTAAACTCTTTTGGCTTGGGCCAGTTTGATCCCACCCTGAATATGCACATATAGAGAACTGAACACATTTTCTGGAGATCACAGCACTCTACAACTTTGTGATGAATCAGTAATTGAGGCACCCCTCTTTGTATACTTTCTCTCAGAAGACATACATCTCAGATCTCACAAATCACATCTCAGAATTTATTCAATGCTTTGGAGCTTAAAATATTTTTTTCGAAAATAATTATGTTTTCCATATGGTTTATACGTCAGTTCTGAAAGTTGACATCTTTTTGAAACTATGAGATTTCTTTCAATGATTTAGTCAAATAAAATTTGTCATCAAGTAAAATTTGTCATCACACCAAATTTATCAACGTAATATAAAAGTTTCAGTGTTTCAATAAAAAAATGGAACTTGAATGGGTACTTTTTTCCCCTGCAAACATCCACCTTAATTTCTGCCTCCTAAAACTGTTGCTTTATTTTGTTTCAGCTTTAACCCTTAAAAATAGTAAAAGAACAATCTTACTTGGAATGTTCATTAGTTTAACAGCAGGAGTCAAATTAATCTCCTTCAAACCCCATATTAGACTTACTTTACAGGGTTTAAGATGTTTTTAAAAAGAGGTCTTTTGGAAGAAGCCATGTTGATCTAGAACTTGGAGTCTCTTGGGAGCATAAACAGAGCTCAGACTGAGAATGAGTCTGCCACATTTTTCTGAATCAAAAGTCAGCTCTATTCTAGCATGACCTTGGGAAAGTAATTTTTGTCATCCTAGGATACAGATATACATGATAGAGGGCAGCTGCACTCATTATAAATATCTTGTAAGGTAGGCAAAATGCTGCCCTATAACTCCTGTAGCCAGAAAGCCAGGAGAGAGAGGGCTTTTGTGACCTTTCAAGAATAGGTCGTTCACCCCAAGGAGTCCTGAGTAATTAAAAAAGAGGGTTAGCACTTCTCACTGGAGGGATCAATTTACTCTGAACACCCCAAAGCGTTTTATCACTTGTTCTGGTCTCTGGCTCTGGACAAGGGAGGGTGGAGCGTGGGAGACCCATATTCAGGGTGGGATCAAACAGGCCCAACCAGTGAGGGGGTGGTTGAAGAAGGAGCAGTAATCTGAGAAGGCAAAACAAAAATAGAGTAGGGGATAAAGTGAGGAGAGAAAGAGGAGCAGGCTCTGGGAGGCCCGGTGGCACTTCCTGGCAATGCTGTGCTCCAAGGCCTCGTGGAGGGCAGATGGCTATTTACGTCTGTCCTGTTTTAGTAGCGGATCCTAGCATGGCCCCAAGGGAGGGTGCAGACACCGGGCTTGACCACCACTCCCCATGTCATTTTCTTTCTCAAGAATCTGCAGTGACTCTCACCCTTCATTTTGCCTTTTCCGACTTTTGGATGTTCAGCTCCACCCTTATCCTTCCCTTAAAAGTTCCAACTCTCCCTCCAACTATATTGTCCCGACAGGCTGCTCTCCTTCCTCTAAGCCCCACATTCTCACCCCCTTTCCTCTTCTACAACTTTCCCTCTTCTCTTCCAATGAACATATCTAAAACACGCCTATCATCTTAGGTCAAGACATAATTCATTTCAGAATAGCAACTTAGATTACATAAAGTTTTATACCACGCACTTAAACACACACTAGCCTCACCTGACTCACTGTTTCCTGGAACAGTTCCTTGACTATCTTGGCCCTCAGCCATCTCTCCCATATTCTATCTCCTGGAGCATCTGTTTGCTGACCCACCTCTACAGAATTACTCTGCAGGGAGGGAAGGCTGTAGGAATCTACATTTTCAACAAGCTCCCCCAGAGGAACTAAGGAGCTGGAATGAACTAAGGAGGCAGAATTTTAACTTTGGCTGTTTATTTCATATCTTTCCATATTGTTTCTACATTTTTACCATGGTCATATACACCTTTTATAATAAAAATTAGTGGGGGTGCATATATATTTGTTAAGCTCTCAGAGGATTCTGATGGTTTAGGAACCATAGGTTCCCACAGTTGTTTGAACAATGACACAGACACACGCCTTCTTTCATTTCTCAGCTCTTCAGTGAGGTTGACAGTTACTCAAGAGCAAGACCTAGATTCATGTTTTTCCTATCTTTCCAGTGTCAGAAATGCAAGGCTCAAAGCAGGAGCTCAATAAGTACTTGAATGGGTTTGAATAGACGCCAGCACCAGGCTCCTCCATCCATGGGATTTTCTAGGCGAGAGTACTGGAGTGGGTTGCCATTTCCTTCTCCAATAAAACAGGAGAAAAATTAAATAAGGATACACATGACATGGCACATCTGAAGAAAAAAGAAACTTTACAATTAGTAGGTTAAAGAAAGATGCAATAGTATGACAGAAAAAAAAAAGATACTTAGGTGACTTAATAGACCACAGGATGACTACAGATCAGCATCAGTGTTGTGTTTTTGGAACTAGAAATGTAGGATCTCTGAAGGTATCAATTAACTTGTAGCATGACGAAACCAAGAGGTGGTTATCTTTTTAATCTGGCTCATTCTTATAAGTGAACACAGTTATGAATTCTATAGCTAAAGAAAGCTGAGTAGTTGGGAAGAGTTAAGAATCAAAATTTACATGCTTTGCTAGTGGAAATACAAACTAATACAGCTGCTTTAGGAAACAGTCTCACAGTTCTTCAAAAAGTTAAACATAGAATTAGCATATGGGCTAGCAAATCCACTCACAGGAATTTACTCAAAGGAACTGAAAACACATATCCACACAAGATCTTGTACAAATGTGTTCATAACAGCATTTCTTTTAGACTGGACAATGAATAACCATGATAGATGAATAATGGCTCAAATGGTAAAGAATCTGCCTTCAATGTGGGAGACCCGGGTTCAATCCATGGGTTGAGAAGATCTCCTGGAGAAGGGAATGGCAACCCACTCCAGTATTCTTGCCTGGAGAATTCAATGGATAGAGGGGCCTGGTGGGCCACAGTCCATGGGGTTGCAAAGAGTCGGACTTGACTGAGTGACCAATACAACACAGTCTAGCCAAACAACAGGATATTATTTGGCCATACAAAGATATAGAATACAGATCATGCTACAACACAGGTGAATGTCTTAAAAACATGCTATGTGAAAGGAGCCAGACACAAAAGGCCATGTATTCTTTTGACTCCATTAGTATGAAATGTCCAGAATTGGCAAATCCATAGAGACAGAATTCGGGATTAGATATTACTGGATCTGAGAAGAAAGAGGGATGGGACATGACTGGTAGTGGGTATAGAATTCTGGAACTACATAATGATGATGGTCACATAATTCTGTGAATATATTAAAGACCAGTGAATTGTTTACTTTAGAAGGCTAAATTTTGTGGTATTTAAATTACATTTTAATAGAGCTATTATTTTTTAAATGAAAATAAATCAATAGGGAATATGGAGGACAAGGGAAAGCTGAGCAGAAGAATCTCCAAAATGTTACAAAAGAAAGAATAAGACAAGGGAGAAGTTTTACTAAGGGCTGCCTTTTTAGGCATTGTTCCTTTTTTAAACTTTTTTTTTTTTTAATTAAGGCTAATCGAGGAGAAAATTAGAAGACATAGACTTTAAATGCAGCCTTAAGGAGTTTAGTTTAGATGAAAGTTTTTCCTATCTGTATGGAGTTGAAATAAGAGGTTTTCATATCTCTCTTTTTGGGAAACTTAAACAGTGCTTAGAATAGGTCCCATGTGTCAATCTGTGGAAGCCCTTCCTGAAATGGGAGAGGGATGAATTAGATGACCTTTTATGGTCTTTGGTCTTTTTCTCTTTCTCAGAACAATTAGTTCTCAGCATTTGCTATAACACACTGTCTCCAGAGCGCTGAAATAAGAGAGAGGAGACACTTCTGTTTCTTGAAACGTTTTATTTGGTTTCTATATCAGTCATAAGCATACATTCTTCTTAAGACTATGAAAGTCTTCTCCAAACAGTTAACTTTTTATTGGGGAAAAAAAAAAGCACAACTTGAAATAGCCACCTATTATTTCGATCAATTGTGCAAAGAAAGTAAATTCAGATTATGTATCACTACCTCTACTCATGTTATTAATATGAATACATAGAATGCAGTTGGCCTAGTAAATAGTTTGCAAACCTCCCCAAGCCTTTGAATTAATTTTATTTGAAAAGTAAAACAACATCATCCTCACTCATATTTCCCAGGGATCAATCACTTCTTCTAAGCATTCCCAATTGCCTCCCATTGCTCTTAGCTTTAGGAGACAAGTACCTGCTGTGGGTCCGTCCACTCAGCAGCATCCTCCTCATTCTCTGCCTAGGACCCAGATTCCCATGAAAATAAAACAAGCTGGGGGACAAAATTAGAGCAAGGAAATCTGTTCTGGCTCTGCCTTCAGATTCAAACCAGGTCTTTTTTCCTGGTGACCTAGTCAGGTCCCCCAGGTCCAGTAGGGCTTCATTTTAGGCAGAGTCACTATTGGTACTCTTGGCTTCATCATCACACACATTCAACAATATTCATTCATTGAGTAAATGTCGAAACTGAAACTTTCCTGTTTGGGGTTGGTAATAGAAACCTCCATTTCCAATGTCCTCAAATGTTTACTGAATAAATGGATTGTGGTTCTAGAACCAGATAGGGTGAAGACTTTGAGTTGCTGAGAACGGTGACTGAAGAAAAGCTCTCACTGAGACACGAAGCACTTCTCTTCCTCAGGATGGACTCCTGCTGCTATCCTGCTAAGCAAGCGCATGGTCAAACTGCCCTTTCTCCAGGCCTTCAAGTCCGTCAGCCCAGGTCGAGGTTGGCATGCTCCGATATGGGTCCAAAAGAATCCGGAAGCACCTGACGATAAGGATGCCCAAGAAAATAAACAACAAAACCACAAAAACAAATGTGGTTTTCTGCTCCAGAGACATGCTAGAATCTGATGACACGTTCCCAAGGGGCAACAGAGGAGAAGGGACTGGCTGTCCTCCATCCATCGTCCAGGGATGCTGGAGCACAGGGTCTCCCGGCTTCTTTCTCTTCCATCATCAGCCTGCCGAGATCATGGTGGCTGCACCTTGGAGAGCCTTCAGAGAGAAAGGAAGGGAAGGAGAGGGAGTAAATATCAAAGGCAACTTTATTTCTAGGCTCACCATCCTATTTTTCAGAGAGAAGAAGCAATCGCTAAGCTTTTTCAATAGGGATGCTTAATTCCATATAACTATGGGGAAGAATATGTTACTCTTGCATGAAATTACCAAACCGTTCTCAGGGTAGCCACCTGGGGCCAGGAGGGATGGGCAGGGAGGGCAACCAGAGTACAGAAGATGAGAAATGTACAAGGTAATGTTGACCTCAGATGTGTTGCCAACTTGACATCCAAACCAAGCCTCCCTGCCAAGTCTCTTCCAGATTCCCTCCAATAATAATACTCTCACATCATTCTTATAATGAGACCATTGACTGGATACCAGCTGTGTGCCAGGACTATAGCTAAACACAACAGAAGATAGCCACTCTATCACAGGCTCCATGAAAGCAGGGATCTCTGTAGTATGAGGAAACTGAGGCTGGAAAAGTGTCACTCTGCTGCTGCTGCTAAGTCACTTCAGTCGTGTCCGACTCTGTGCGACCCCATAGACGGCAGCCCACCAGGCTCTGCCATCCCTGGGATTCTCCAGGCAAGAACACTGGAGTGGGTTGCCATTTCCTTCTCCAACGCATGAAAGTGAAAAGTGAAAGTGAAGTCGCTCAGTCTTGTCCAAGTCTTCGCAACCCCATGGACTGCAGCCCACCAGGATCCTCTGTCCATGGGATTCTCCAGGCAAGAGTACTGGAGTGGGTTTCCATTCCCTTCTCCAGGGGATCTTCCCAACCCAGAGATCAAACCTGGGTGTTCTGCATTGCAGGCAGATTCTTTATTGTCTGAGCCAGGCTGGAAAAGGTGCTTAATATAGAAACTCTCTCAAGGAGCATTGGGTTTGGGTCCCCCGTCTCTAGCCTCTGTGTTACTGTGTGTGGGACCTTGAAGAGATCACCAAGTTGGAAAGATGAGAAGTAGAAATGGCTGCATGCTATCTCACGGTGCTATCATGAAGATGAATGTCAGGGAAAACCTTTGAAAAGCATACAAAGATGAAAAGCAAAGGAAACAAAGTGTTGCTTCACTGAAGACAGGAATAAGGAAGCTACCATGCTTCTCCTCTGCTCTCTCTCACCTCGCCTATGCCAAGGGAGAAGGGAGGGGTCTCAGACTCCCAAACCATCAAACTCCTGCTGCTTTTTCTCTTTTCATCAAAAAACAAAAACATGGTTCAAATACTTGATCCTGGAAAGGACCTAGAGAACTGAGCTAGGGAAAAGAAATTGATTGCGTTTTTTAAAAGCCTACAGCAGCTTCCTACTGTTTAAGACCATTTGGTGAGAGGCAGAGAAAGAAAGAAAGGTTATCACTATTTCTATTTTGCTAGTAGAAAAACTAAGGTGTATGGATATTACTGTTTGTCTTTAAAGGCATATTGAAGTAGGCATCGAGGCCAGTGAAAGCTTCATATATTGAACTAAACCTATTTAAATCAAATTTGATAAAGAAAAGTACTTACATCAGACATTACTATATAGGTAAATCATAGGACATATTTATGAATCTGTCCGTAAAAAAATTACATAGTCATCTGTGGAAATTACCATGAATTCAAAAGAAATTATGCTCAATGAAAATAAGCAACCAAATAAAAATAGAATTATGGCCTAAAGGATTAACATAGTATTTCTTCAGTTAACTTATAATCATTGTCTTGAGGTATAGAATTAGTGAGCATAACAACAGTTTGCATATATGTTGACACTTCAAAGTTTATAAAATCACAGTTTAAAAATAGTTTATAAGGGAATTACAACTGGTATCTGGGAGGAAGGAGTTAGCAGTTTAGGGGAAATAATATTTTGTAGCTCCTTGACTCTGAAGTTTTTAAAGGTTGGAATAGTTGCAGGAGATTCATTTATGATTCGTTTTTATTTTTAAATATGATTGGAATAAAATTTGACTATTTTTAAAAAACATCTCCTTAGGCGTATAGAGGATATTCATGGATTGGGCTTGGTTTGCTTGTTTTTAAGCACCCTACCAGTCTTGGGTGCTAATCTTAATAGGAATTGAAGAGGGGACAGGAAAGGTAGCCAAGCCAGCTCTCCCTGGTGCTTCTAAGGACATCTATAGCCAACCAAATACTCAAACTGGACTTAATCATACCAAACAAAAAATTCCCCAAATCCTGGGTCAAAAGAAAGCCCTGTGGTGATAGAAGAATAGATGCCTAAGTGGTGCTGTGCTCAGTTCTGTCTGACTCTTGCAACCCCACGGACCATAGCTTGCCGGGCTCCTCTGTTCATGGGATTTTTCAGGCAAGAATACTAGAGTAGGTTGCCATTTCCTCCTCCAGAGTATCTTCCCAATCCAGGAACTGAACCCTCGTCTCTTGCATCTCCTGCACTGGTACGAGAGTTCTTTACCACGGAGACACACCATGTTGCCTCTTGTCTTTCCATGTCCTTCTGATCCCTGGCCTTCCCACTGGCTTACTAAAATCCATTTTGCTATGTCCATTTTCCCTCTGGCCCAAGTGAAGCCAGAACCATTTTCTTTGTCTGTTCTTTAACACAGCCAAGACAGGTCTGCATTTTTAGGAATTTTTTTTATGAAAACATTATATAATCCAAAAGGGAAATAGAAGAAAAATGAGGACCATTAACTGTGTAAATTTACAATCCAAAGTTTGCTAGATCTGTGAAGTTCAATGACAACAGTGGAGAAGTGGAACCTTTTGAGACTGTGTTAATGACACCTTAGCCATGAGCTGTCTGACTAATATAGCAATACTTTTTCAGCCCCTTCCTTCCCACCCCTGGTCTTCACTTTACTATCATGATGACCACCATCATGACACCCTGGACCAGTCTTCTCCAGCCTTGTCCTTTGTACAAGGCAAAATATCAAGTCCTTTTGTCTTAGCTAAGCATCCTATAATCCCTAGGCTTACTCCATAACTCAGGTTTTAGAACTGGTACACCATTCATTTGGGGGATGCAGTGATGGGCAATGTTATAAGAAGCCCCAGTAAACAACCTAGTCATCTCAATTCAGATTATCAGCAACATCTCTCTATACATGAGTCTGGGGCCTCACTTCTTCACAAGGAAGCCAACTATTAGAATGTCTTAACACTCAGTTTTAATTTGCAATTTTACCATGCTATGCTGATTAAAAGACAGATCTAAGGATACAGTTAACCCTCTTTGCAACCTGATCTTTGCAACCTCTTTGCAACCCTCTTTGCAACCTGATATTTTAGCGGGTTTTGAGAAGCCCGCTAAAATATAAATATATATATTCTTGTTCTCTGAGCCTTTCACCACCAACCCCTTTTAGATATACCAAACTGAGGAGACAAGAGAGATGAAAGTATTTTGAGAACTTTACAGATTGTAAGCCTCTCCCCTCCCAGCATACTATGATGCCCAAGTTCCTATTAAAATAATTTCATTTGGTCAAATCATCACAGGTCTCTATTAAAGTACAATATTTTACCAGGGAAAATGAAACATTAACACATTAGCAGGGATTTGTCTTTGAATACTGTTCCTGTTTGGAGGAGAGAGAAAAGAGGTAGATAGAAAGGAAATTGAAGGAAGATCCTGCTGGGAGCAAGGGGCTGCTAGAGGGACTTGCGGGAACCTGACATGAGGGCTATGAGTTGATGGTCCAGAGGGAGAGTCTTGGGGAAGGATGAGGGAGAGTGGGTAGAGATGAGAAGAGGAGATGGTTATGAAGGGAGATGGAGATCCAGAGATTCAGAAAGAAATGCCAACTATTTCCCAGTTTTGCCTGGAACTGCTTGAAATCCCTAGAAGAGCCTGCTTGATTTTAAACCTGCAATCAACTAATCAATAATTTACAAATCTGGAAAGCTCAACAGCATGTTTAAGCTAAAGGAAGCATCAGTGTAAGATGCAGAAATAGAAATAAATGTAATCACTTGGCCACCACAGTGCAAAAATATTCAAAGACATCCAAATTTTGTAAGTGCCTGAGAGTAAAGTGTCTCTTTTTTGGTAGAAATGATTCTTAGGGAATGGTCACAATTGCTTTTACCTAAACAATGAAATGTTCCTTTCAGATGAATAGTGGAACGTGGGCAAGTAAATTATTTCGAAAGATTGTGACGCAACCATTATCAGCATTAATAACAACAAAAGGCAGTTATTTTAAGAAGGACCAGAGTCACTCACAGCAGTATTTTAATCCTGACTGGCTTTCCCTATCACGCAGCACACCTGTCTTGCCTTTGCTTGGTCCATTTGTATGTGGAAATAAAGTCTAATTTTAACATGGACCAAGGAAACCTTCATTGAAAGCTGCCATTTTCAAAAGTCATGTAATACATCCCTTTTCTCAAACTAAGCTCCTTGGACTCTAGGTTCACAAAGTGCAAACACCCTGAGTTAGTCACAAAGCCCGGTGAGGAGTCCATCTCACCCATAGCCGTTCTCACTGTCAGCCGTTCACTTTAATCTGTTTGCAGAGAAACCCTCTCTTTCTTACCCCATACTTCCTCTATACTGCGTCATGATTCATCTTTCTAAGCTCAAATTTTACCATTCCTCCGCTCAGAAAACCCTTGTGCTCCAATATCCAAGACCCCTCACCAACCCCTTAACCCTCTTGTGGACCTAATACACCTGTTTTCTGGACCACAAATTAGATGGCAATCTGTCAGTGGAATTTTTCTGAGGTATTACTATACTTTCAAAGTAAGTTCAGAAAGGAGCAAAGATCAAATCACATTCGGTTTTGAGCAAAATGACCAGTGGAGAAAAACAAACTTACATGTAATTGATCTGCAGTCACCTAGAGAGAGCGTCCCAACTCTGACCGTTCAGCAGCTCCACCTCACACCTGGTATCCTTTGAACACCTCCAGGTTTCCCACCTCTGAGCTTTGAGTCATGATGCTGTCCGCCAGATGCTCTCCTCCTCTCCCTCTTCCCACCTGCGGCTTTCTCTCCCTCCCCCCCACTTCCCGCTCCCCCCCACCTCCACGCCAAAGTCCTCCTCCCCAGCAGGTCCTCGGTCCTCCCTTCATCCAAGGCACCGACACTTCCTGCGCTCTGTCCCTGGGAACATTTCACCTGCACTCTGCAGCAGCACCTATTACAGGATGTATCTCCACTGTGCTCCTCACCGTCCCCTTTTTAAACAACAGGCTCCTTGAGGAATTCCGTGCTGCTCTGGGATCATTGCCTCTCTAAATAGAGGTTGAAACAAACCTCTGGCCCCTTAGAGTTCAGGGAACTGAATTCAAGCTTGGAGGTGCTGGGTGGTACAGAGAAGGGGTGAAAAAAAGAACATGTCATCCACCCTAACTGGGATGTCAGACCATTGTGGTTGAAATAGATCTTGTTTCAAAGAATCACAAATAGTCTGAGTCACAATGACATTTTAATAGTCACAGAGCTCATGATTTAAGAAGCAGTTGTTTGATTTTTTACATTTTCTTTGGCCTCACTGCTGATGGGTAGGGGCTGAAATATAGAAATCAGCTGGAATTAAGCACTCTCCCTTCTGTTTAAGGGGTCAGTCCTTTCTTAACCTAGATTGCTTTTTGATGGGGAAGGGTAGCCATTTAAAAGATCCTGAATTGTATTGTCTTACATGGGAACTATCAATGTCAACACATATCCTTCTCAAGCCTGGAACCTTTGGGCTGTTCATCTCATTATAAAATTTCACAGGAAGAAAAAATATTTTGTCTGGAGAGAACTGTCTTAAAGTAATGATGTATTTCTGACTTTTCAAGGGACAGCCACAGTACTCATTCATTGCATTTGGCCCCTTGTCCTGGGAAACCACACACAGGCATTCGATTTCACCGTCTCACTTTTGTGGTCGTCCCTCTCGCGATGGGTTGCAATAACAGCTGCAGTAGGTGCAGTATGTGTATAGTCCTGCCTGGTACATTGTGAGATGTTCAAAAACTAGGTGATGAGGAAGGAGTGTTTTCTCTTCATCTCAGTGTTGTGCAAAATGAGATTTGTTGCTCGTTTCCCACGCAGGAATGGAGATTGTTAAATAAACCACCCCAAATCAAAAAACCTAAGAGTAGCCCCCTTCAAAGGGGAATGAGTAGAAGGTCATCATCCTTCAGCTGCTAATGCCCTGCAGGGTGCTGTGAAACAATGCAGTCTGTATTTTAAGCACTCTGAAACCATATAATTGCTGTACCTAATTTTTAAACNTATTCATCCGGTCAACCCTATTACACATCTCCCCCCACAGCTGTGAGCCCACCACCAAAGCTACCTCATTTCTCGCAGAAATTTTGTGTATGAATCCAGTGAAGAGCAACTTGCATTCCAGGATATACATGCAAAGATGCAGAATGTTTCCTATAAATTCACAGAATACATGGCCCTTTTGGTGGCCAGCCAAGACCATGAGGTAGAGATTTCCTGACTCTAAGTACTTCAGGCATTTTAACCACCCTCTCCCCATTTTTCTGGCTCACATAAATGCAAGGCAACTTCCATGTTCCTCTTTTTCAATACCACTCCTATTCTGATACAATAGCCCTGATGATTCCAAATTCACAGGATGGTTAGGAGTAAATATTAACTTATACACTCGAAAATAAGACGCATGGCTAGTAGAAAGCCCATGGACAACAATTTTAAAGACAAGCGAATGTGGTCAGCTGCAAATGTCAACAGGCAGTTTCAGAACTGTTGCTAGACCTCACTGCTGCACAGGAGGTCGGCTTCCTCTGCTCATCTCTGCAAAGTCAGCCTGCAGACACATCTGCTGCTTGGTCTGGGGAGTGAACCCTGTTGTAGCCAGTTCACCATGCTGGTCAGCAGGGGACCTTTATCTTCAGCCTGAGCCCTGACCTCAGCTTTACTTCCTCCCTATTTTCATCTTCCTCCTAACATCTGCTTTACGAGTTTTAAAGGGACTGCAGGGCAAGACTGCAGCCTTGCTGAGAACATCAGAAAAATCGCCTGTGAGTGCCCAGTCAGTAAACGGGGGTGTCAAAAGGCACCACGAGCAAACTGGAACTTTAAAGTCCACACAATAACCTTACTGTTCAACTCAGTTTTCCTTCTCTTTCCTTGTGTGTTTCCTAGTGAAAGAGACTGCTTGCTGATACCTCAAAAGGCTAGGGCTGCACACTGCCCAGGGACAGCAGGGACAGTCAGCACTATCATTATGGGTTGTTTGGGTCATGATCCTTTGTAACCAAATTAGAACATCCCTGTTACATTTTGGAAGGTTGGATGTTTTAGGCGAATAAAAAATAATGTAATGGGCAAAGAGCTTTCAAGAATAATTTACTGCAGCTTAGCAAAGAAAAAAGCCTGTTTTACTATTCTCTTATCCAGTATCTGTAGCATTATAAACTTAAGCATGCTTTAAAAATACAGGCATCATTACATTTCACCCCCGTGCATTAACTTTACCTAGCAACTATTTAATTAGACTCTATCTGACAGCTAGATCTAAATTCAGAACTTGGATCCAAAAGGCATCCATGCGATCATGGCTCATGCATATATTTAAAGTTAGAGGAAAGCATTTAATTAGCCCACCATAGACACAGATTTTGGTCAAATACCTGGAGCTGGCTGAACAAACACTTGATCCATTTCCTGGTGGAACAGTTACAGGTAGTTACAAGCCTCCTTAGTTTCCATTCTTCCCGACCAGGCTGTGAGAAAGCAGTAGGCAGTGGTAGCTGCAAGCAGCTGATGGCACACCCCAGAGCTAAAGCTGTTGTTTCAGGCTTAGAAACTTCCCATTAAAACCCCGAGTTAAAGGAGCATCGTCTTTCTGTGTGAGGCATCATTAGCGGCCAATACAGCTGCTTCTCTGAGGCGAGCCATGATTTCAGTTCTGCCTCAGCAACTCTTCAGAGAATTCTGCTTCAGTGAGTAGAGGCAGTATCCTAGCAGTGTGTCTGAAATCATCTTCAAGAAAGCATTAACATTCAAAAGGAGTACGGGGGAAAACATCACAGGGCATTCCCATACCTTTTCAAAAATCAAAGCCATGAATCTACCAGTGTCCTGCTCTTCTCCATTGATTGTTGACACTATTCCTCTTTGGGGATGTCAATTAGCACCGTGCAGCAACCAGCCTCCATATCGATCATGGTTTATGACCTTCAGGCCAACTTAATTAATGGAAAGACTTCTAGGGAAGGGCATCAACTTAGCATTTAGGAGATGAAGGAAAGACTCCTTTTCCTAAAAAAAGAAAAAAACAAAAAACCAAAAAAAAACAAAGTTGACCTTTCAGAAAAGCAATGATTATGGGAGGCATTGAGGAAAGAACAAGTAAAAAAGAAGAAAATCCTAGTTTTACCACCTGTTTGTAAATTTACTAGGTGGTGGGTTGCCAGGTCCACTCTCCTCTGGGCAGCCTGCATAACTGTGACGTTGGCAGGTACCCCACCCCACACAGGCCATCTGAGCCCACTTGGTGAATAAAGATAGACCTTCACTGAGAAAAAGTTGTACTACTTCTAAAGATTCTGGTTATATGGCATAACACTTATACTATTTTCCTTGGACAAAGTACCTAAATAAATTGGAAAAATATTATAGGATAAAATTCATCTTAAAAAAAAAAAAAAAGTGCTTCTCTTGAAAGCATTCAGCCTAATCCTTAAGATGGAACATCCTTGATTTTTCATAACTCACCACTTTCTTTGTTGAAATGGAAGAACGATTAGCAACAACACCCACCCACCATATAATGGGGTGCAAGGTATTTAAAGCTAACTCTCCCTGTGCCTCTCAGCTCTGCTGTCTCTTCGGCTCTCCTGAGAAGCTGGCCATGACCCAGTAGCTCTAGGGGACTAGAACGGAGCTCATTCTCTAAGAGGAAACCCCCACCCTGCTAGCAAGAGGCAACAATCCTGGATAAGCCTCAGATCCAAGGAAATTCACATGCTAAGGGTTCGAGTCCAACATCAGAATCAAATGTTTCACAAGGACATGAAGGTATTTTCCCCGGATGTTTTCCAGACTTTTTAACCGAATTTCCTTTCCAATTAGTGTAACTTACTATATTTTTTCTCTCTCCCACACACAAACACAAGACACACAGACACACACAACAATGGAACAAATAAATCCAACAGAGCACTGTCCTTCAATACTAACTGGTATCCATGCTTTTCAGCCGACGGTGCTGGTGGACAGAGACCCCTGCTCGGTAATGCTAACAGAGTGTGGTTCGGGGAACAATCTGACCCCACCCTCACTTATATACTTATCATTCCATGCGGTAAAAAAGGACTCTAGTTAGAAACGAGCCAGGTTACCACCAGTTCCCTGCCCAGAGGCCCCTCAGATATTGTTGTCATCTCTAGGCAGTAGAGGTAGCAGGGAACACGAGAGGGCTGTGGCTGTCCTCTAGCTACTATGCAGCCTGAGCCCATCCCGGGGATGAGTGCCTGGCCTATTTTTAAAACTCTCCAGAGAAGTAGATTCCAAAGCCCCCTCTGACAACCTCTGTTGACACTAACTCCTCCATTGCTTACTTCGTCTCAGTGAGTCAGCGCATTTTTCTCTTCTATCCCCTCTGTGGTCATTAACCACTGCAAGCTTCTGTTAGAATGCTCTTCCACAAAGGAAGCTGAACTAGGTAAGCCAAAGAACATTTGATGAAGATCTGCTGCTGCAAAGATCTTCAGGCCAAGTTTGGATATTTCTTTTATAAGATAATTATCATTGGAATGATCAGTATCAGCCCTTCTCCCCTGCGGTTACATTATGACAGACGTCATGAGCTGAAACAGTGAAGAAGGACTTACAAAAAGTTCATCTCTTTGAACATTTCATAGTAGGTTCCAGTCCTTTTGTTTTTGATAATCTTTATAGTTGTTTGAATTCCTCCCCAAATTTCTGCTTTCTAGTCCAGCTTTAAACAGGAACATATAAGGCTACACAGAAATGTTTCATGTTTCAGACTAACATGAAATTTGGTGAAATAGGATGATTTCATAGGTTATACATACAATGCTTCTCTGATCCCAGGGTTATTCCTGAATGTCAATTCAATCTTTTCACCACATGATACCCTGAGTTAGTGTTGTTAGAAATCTATTTTAAGAACTCTTCCTACCTTCTAATTTCATCTCACTTTTAATGTTCTTTAGGTTACAGTTCTTTCCTAAATTTCTTATACTGCACTTTTCCATAAAGAAGTAGGCAATGAATATGAGGAAAAGTTCATGAGCTGCCAAGCTCTATGTCAACACAAGGCTGTACTATTATTAATTATTATTGTTTCTTTCTGACTCTACCTAATTCTCAAAATCAAATTGATTCTTGGTATATTTTCAAAATAGAAACATGATTTTCTTTTCATTTTCATCACTAGATTAGTGGTTAAAAAAATATTTTCTTCTTTTAGGTAAGTTTTTATTTGACGCTATTCAAGAGCCATTAAGTTCCTTCACTGCGAATCAGATATGTTCTGTGTTAAGTGTGCTCAGAATAAAAACTAGGTCCCTGCTTGAGTTTCTTCAGGTTGTGTACTGCACAAGTCTAGGAGGCTTCCTGGTAAGCACCCTAGGAGCTTACCTTCCAGCCATGGTTGCTAAGCTTCAGATAAGCCCACCTCCACTGTTCCCCACTTCCTCCCCTTCCCTTTTGCTACTCACCCAGCAGGCATCTGAATCATGTTCTTACAGGACCTGATTTCACAAGGTCATTTGTAGCTTTTAATTGCCTAAACCAAAAAAAAAAAAAACAAACTCTTTAGCATTAATCTTTCTTGTTCTTTGTGATGACATTGGACATAGCTGACCACTCTTTTCAAGGAAGGAATGGGGAAAAGAACACACAGAGTAAGATGGATGGGGTGGCAAGAATGGACATGACGGCTCTTACAGCCTCTGTCCTTTGTTAACTTCTGCCTTCAGAGGTTCTCTTTAGCCTTCCAAGGCTAAAGCCAAGTGTAACTTATGTGACTACCAGCAAATGTGAAATTGAGGATGTGAAAACAGGCTGGGATGTGCACTAATGACTCTACCACTTTCGATTCATTAAAAGAGAACTGGAAGTCAGTTTAAGTGTGTCTTTTTTAAATGTCTTCTTAGTTTAAAAAAATCAATGCATCATGTAACATAAAGTTAAAAAAAAAATCAAAATGAGCTCTAATAGCCCTCTGATTTGCCAGGTCTAAGTATAAGCTTATTTATCCATTTGGCTATCTTCACAGGTCAGTGAACACTCAAAGCTCAAAGGAATAGTTGGAAAGATTTAATAATATTTATACCAAGCCTATAAATAAGGATCTATACTCAAGCATTATTAAAAAGCAAGCAGGTTAAAGTCCAACTGCAAATTGGCAGCCTCCTGGTTTAATCTTTTCTTGAATGCATTTCTGTACCATCACATCTGTTGTATGGTGAATGCTCAATTAGTAGTCGATGAAGCTGGAACACAGAGAAATAGAAAAATGAAAATGAGAGACAAACAATGTGCAACTCAGTGGAATTATATCTGAAAGGAAGAAAACACTAATAGAATTTCATACTTGTCAGGATTACAGATTGCCCTAAAAATTATCGAGTTTACTTCTTCCTAAATCAAAAACAGTAAAGCATATAGGAATGAAATGCATCATGCTCATAAAAAAGCTGATGTCCAATCCTAAAAAGGAACAACTTCACAAAACATATCATATTAATTCTATTTAGAGATAATATTTGCAAAATTTTAGTTATTCTAATTACAGCATGAAAATATAAGAACATCACTATGGCTTATTCACTGCTCAAAGGAAATTCATACTGAGCAGTTAACATCTTGGTGGGTAAATTTATTCTTTTAAAATGACTTGTACAATAATAACCATTTGCTTAATGACTTTGAAATACTTAATGCCTTTAAAATGTCATATAAAGTACCAATTAGAGTTTTATACAAACCATCCCTCTAAATTTTTATGCTGTCATTTTGGCAGGGTTCTTTCTTTCTGTTCAACAGCTGCACTGTAGAAGAGAAGATACGTGGAAAACTTGAGGATTAAGCAGCACAGAACATTAAGATGATTTATAAAATGAAATAGAATGTATCTGAGAAATACTGACCTTTTAGCCTGACTTTAATACCTGACAAATTTCTGGAACTAAAAATCTTGCCACTGAAAAATCAATTTGAAAACACTCAGAGGAGAGAAAAATCATATGAAGCAGTTAAAAAAATCCTTGTTAAAAATATAGTGAAAAACCAATATCGGTTCCTGATATTTAAAGTTGTAGAAATTACTAAAAGAAGGCTGAGGAAATAGTAATAAACAGCAATTATGATGTGTGATCACTGAATGCAAACTTCAGCTGATTCAACACTGCATTTTATGAATAACATAATTAGTTGCTGATTGAAAAAATGTTTAAGTTTACAATCATGTCAATGAGATCAGTCAGAAGTTCTAGTCATATAGCATATTATTTTAAAAGCCAGATATTAAAGGTATATATTTCTCTTTTGATTCTACACCCAAAGTTTGTAAGAGGCCTGCCATCTATAATTTTTCCTTTAAATAATATATAGGAAATGTTTATGTATGCTGCTGCTGCTGCTAAGTCACTTCAGTTATGTCCAACTCTGTGCGACCCTATAGACGGCAGCCTATCAGGCTCCTCAGTCCCTGGGATTCTCCAGGCAAGAACACTGGAGTGGGTTGCCATTTTCTTCTCCCATGTTTATGTATAGCAAGTACTTAAATGTTATAAGTCACCTATGTTTCTGTGATTAATATTAAATTATATCCATTTAATTTATAAATAAAATAGCATTAATATTACATCTTATCGCAAGCTTGTTAAGCTTGCAGATTTAAGGGGTGGGCCCTGGCCCAGATTATTTAATTAAATCAGGCCAAGAATCTATATTTCAAATAAGAAACCAATATGATTAATGAGGCAGAGTGTCTGAAGTCTACACTTAGAAAGTAATATAGTTAAATTTTTTTCCTCTCTGAATATTTGGCCATATTAGGCATTTTAACTCAATGAGGAAAGAACCTTAAGCTTAAAATTTAGGGTATCATGTACCTCTTTGAAAAAATGGATTGAATGCCTGAACCAATCATTAGAAAAATGCATACAGCCTGCTTTGAAAAATTCTAACTGAAATGCCCATTTAGAACACATGCGTCTCCTCTTTGTTTTGTTTTGTTTTTTCTTCCCCCCTTCCTCCCCTTCTTGCTGCTACTGCTAAGTCACTTCAGTCATGTCCGACTCTGTGTGACCCCATAGACAGCAGCCGACCAGGCTCCCCCGTCCCTGGGATTCTCCAGGCAAGAATACTGGAGTGGGTTGCCATTTCCTTTTCCAATGAGTGAAAGTGAAGTCGCTTAGTCGTGTCCGACTCCTAGTGACCCCATGGACTGCAGCCCACCAGGTTCCTCCATCCATGGGATTTTCCAGGCAAGAGTGCTGGAGCGGGTTCCCATCGCCTTCTCCTCTTCCCCTTCTTACCTCTTGCTAAAGTGGTAGTCAACAGGGACAGGAATAGAAGCCCATGGTGATAAAGACAACACAGTGGAACAAGAGGCAGAGAGAAGCTATTTCTGAGAGAGGAGTGTGGATGGAGGAGTGCTGACTAGTGATGCTGAGCTTTGGAAACATACACAGGAGGCTGCAGCTTTGTAAGGGCTGACTGTGTGCCAGGGAAGACTAGGGTCGAAAAGAAAAAAGGGGCTACAAATAAGAAGTGGAAGGCCTGTGGACAAATGAGTGGCCCCACTGCCTTCCAAGATTGTAGAGGTAAGTAACCGGTAGGCCAGAATCCTGATGTAACTATCAAGATGGGTGGTGGTGGGGACTGAGTGAAGTCATCCCTTTGACAGAAGGAACAGCACAGACGTCAACGTTGACCAAACAGGGAAGAGTGGGTCACTTTGTTAATAAGAAAGTATCAAGAGAACTAAAAGGAGGAACTGTTAAAATTTCATTCTCCCTGAGGTTAGCCATGAGAGATCAGTACTGCACAGAGAAGCTATAGTATAAGCCTTTCTTTCTAAGTAATTTGACTATTTGCAATTTCACTTTGCAAAGACGGTCAGTGTAGTATGAGCCAAATATTAAGAAGTAAATAAAAATGCTGCCTAAAACCCCTTGAGTCCCTTTACAGGATCATCCTGAGGACCATCAGTGAATGGTTGGATAATTCTTTGAGAACAGAGAATTATCACACTACCAGAATCACTCCTCAAGGGCTGTGGTCCATTCGGCATGCAAGTAAACAGATCCTTCTCTGTCTTCCTCAAACATCTTGTGTACACTTAAAATCTGATTTCTTGTAATCACATGCAGTGCCCTAAAATCTAAACTATTGCCCCGGTTTTCCCATATCACTCTTACAACCTCTGTTTTATGTATGTTATCTATTCACTTATGTTTCTAACTTCTGTTTAATTATTTATCCATTTATTTATGTGTATACATTTATTTCCCATTAAATTTTAGAACGTTTGAAGAAAGCTATGAAGTACAATAGGTTATATGTTATAAGTGGTAGCAGACACATAAAAAATTTTATTATGTATTTGATGAATTTTCCCAGGAAAGGCTTGATGTACTTGTTCTCAAGTTTTGAAGGATAAAATCATTTTTAAATGGTTGTTTGGCTGAAACACTAGATAACATATTTAATTTAAAAACAAAAACTAGGTATTTTATAAACTTTATTTTGCAGCAATTGTACATAAACAAAAGCAAGAGCATATACCTAAGTTTATTCAGTGTATATTACCACCACAGAAGTGAAAATACAGCTTAGTAATTTAATAGGGACTGAATACAATTCAGTAACAGTTTTCAGAGAGCTTGTGAAAAAGTCGGCTCATTTGAAATGCTCAAGAACAACACTTTAAAGAGACCGAGACAGAGCAGGTATCAGCCCGGTCTCACTTCCATTTGCTTTTGTCCTCATGAGAATGCCCTTCAACATTAGTTTCAGTAAGGGGCCTGGTTTTGTTCTCAACATTTTTCTTAATTCAAAAGTAGATGTGGGGTCAATTGAGAAAAATGAACATTTCATGTTCCCAATAGCCCCATAATCAGTGTTGCATATCATGAATATGGTTAGGGGTTTGGGTCAAATGCCAATACAATATTCAGTGGGCTATGAATTACTAATGTGTAAGCCAAGAAAAGCTTGGTTTGCAAATGCAAAAAGGATGAAGAAAAATCTCTTCATGGTTCCTTGCACATGCCCACATTTGTAGGCCAAATCAGGGGGGCAGAATGGGACATTCGTCATTACAGAGACCCCTTCCCTGGTCCAGCCTTTAAGGATTAGCCTCTATGATCCAAGACAAGCCCTCACTGGCTCCTGAGCCTCCTCTCTCTTCATTCCCCTCTAGGGATGGAGTCCACATTTTGTGTGGCTACCTGATTATAGTGACTTGCATCTTTTTTTTCAGTCCTTTCTCTTTCTGTAGTCTCATCACTACAGAACCACAGTGTTTCCTATTCCTAACCCATCTATTTATTGAAAATAATAAATTACCTTTCTTCCCTCAAGTATTGTCCATTCAAGGCTACCTGGCTCAGGATACTAAATAGGACAAATAAGAATAATGGAATTTATATTTTCAACTCCTGTCAACAACTACTCTTTTTATCATCTTAATATCCAACACCACAAAAGAAACAGTAAAATAATGACGATGATAATTAGAATAACACAATTACTATAATATAATTCAGCAAGCTTGTACCTTTGGTCTCCTTTGACTTTTGACTCTTATAGTGGCAAGACTTGAACATTTTTACATGTTTTTATCTATCAAAACATATGTGTGTGTGTGTGAGTATGAATTTATTAAGGCTTTCTGATTAGACTGTAAGATACTTGAGAATAAAGAAAGCTGAGTCTCTTATTAATGTATTTTTCACTTGACTGGCTATAATATTAGCAGAGGTAATCATTTATCCACAGACTTCACTCTTTGTTACAGATTGTCCTAAATAAACATTGTAGTGGTATTTTTCCTAGTTATTTTCTCTTGCAACATCATTGTAGTACTTTGCCTGTCGTATTAAAATAAGTCCAACGAGGCATAACCATTAATTACTGCCTTCCGACCAGTAATCTTCATTCGTATCAGTCAAAAGCAGCTAGATAATTCTGTGATTTTGAAAAAAAGAACTTCAGTGGAAAAAAAAAAAAAAGAAAAACTTTTTTTCTTGATACACATTCATTAAGGGTCATGTGGGGACTCTGTTCCGATGTCATTATTACCCTCATCCCAAGATTCAGACAGAGGGGCTGGCCTCTACCAAATATGAAGGTAGAGAGGAGAGAGAGCATGGCATGTATGTGCTAGTTCTTAAGACCTCGGCCAAGTGGCTTCAATTTCATTGGGCAAAGCAAACATCATGGCCACATCTGAATTTAATAGGCTGAGTAGTATAATCCTTCCCTAGGTAGGAACACAGAACACCAACTGACACAGTCTACCATTACAGTTAATTAGAGTTTTACCCTTTACAGAGTGACTTCCCATAGATATCCATCTACCTGAGTCACTCAGCTGTGTCTGTGCTGGGGTCCAGCCCCAGTGGATCCAGGGTAATTCGAAGCGGGGATGGAGTTGGCGAGGAGAGATTATTTATTTAGAGATATAAAGAGAGATTAGGAAAGAAGAGTGTAGAGGAGAAAATAGAGGATAAAAGAGGCTGTATTCCTTGGTTTACACAGGAGACCAATAAAGCTCTGGACAAGGGGCTTGCACTGTCTACGTAGGCCACCAGCTCCCGCTTGAATAGTGGAGGGTGCCCCGCCTTGGGCTCCCTCTCGTGTGGGTCTTAGAAGCCAGGGCAGATAAGTAGACATGGAGAGCCTCTGTGCTCCAGACAGGAATTCAGCCTGAAAAGGGAGAAAAGAACGACATGGGGGAGCCAAGCACTGGTGCCAGACCCAAGACTTTATTTTCAAAGGCAGCTTATATACCCCAAGTTGTACATAAAGAACTAATGGAATATGCAGAGTTATGCAGGGGCAGCAGTCCTGACGCTTATTGAGACCAGGCTTTCCTCTTGCATACTTTCCCATATACCAAAGGTCTCAGGTGGTTTTATATCATCTTCTGGCCAGGGGGCCTGTTAACATTTTTATGGCTCTTTTCCTAGATAAATGTCTATCAACAAGAAAACTCATTTTCCCTTGAAGTGTTTTTTCTTTAATCTGCATCACCCTCAAAGTACTAAATAAAGTTACATTCCTATAGAACAAAGGTGCAGTGGGTTATAACAAAGAAAGTACTTAAAGATCTAATGTTGCCAATACCAGGGCTACTACCTGTTTTTTCTACATACCAACTATATCAACAAATAAAAGATATGAAAACTTGGCAGCAAGTATTGGCTCAACAATGAAACCCTTAATCAGTCCTATTCTAATGATTTTGACTCCTTGGAAGCCCCTACATTCCTAGGATGTTTTAAGTTTCCTGTGCCTCTCGTGGTCAGGAGGCTGCAATCACACGTGCAGCTGTAAGAGTCCAGACAAACCTGTCAGGCAGGCTAGAAAGCCATCAGAGGGGTTTTTGGATTGAAACACTCTTATTATGCCCAGGAGACTTATTATCTAAAAGCTCTAAATTAACTTTTTCCAGAAAAAGGTGGTGGGGGGGACAGCCTCCTGTTAATGTCAGAAGAGTAGGTGGAAAGCATAACNGGGACAGCCTCCTGTTAATGTCAGAAGAGTAGGTGGAAAGCATAACACAGTAAGGCAGACAGACTCTGGTTTGGGGGGTAGATGCTCAAGAAAGTCCAGGGGGACCCCTGAGGCCTGATCCTGCCTTTGCGTTTGTCAGGCCCCTTTCCTCATGACCTTTGGCATGAGCGGATTCCCCATGCTGGCTCCTGACATGTCTGACTCTTTGTGACCCCCGTGGACTGTTGCCCACCAGGCTTCTCTGTCCATGGAGTTCTCCAGGCACAAATACTGGAGTGGGTTGGTATTTCCTTCTCCAGGGGATCTTCCCACCCCAGGGATTGAATGCAGGGTCTTCTGCATTGCAGGCAGATTCTTTATCTCCTAAGCAACCAGGGAAGCACACCCTCCCTCCCCTGTTCATAGACTATGTTCCCACAATAACCTTTCTTTGGCATCTCAGGATCCTTGAGTTTTAATCTTCTTCAAACTATCTCCAACCCAGCTCCACCTCATACAGGTCAGATCTCCTGCTTACCCCTCCTTGCTTTCCCTTTTCTTCTAAGTCTCTACTCGGATTCTGATGTCTAGGTTCATTTGCTTTCTTTAGCCTCTGATCTATTAGGTCCTCTTATGGGTTACATCTCATTTCCTTTCTAGCTGGGTGCCATAAGGCAGTCCTTTGAGCATTTTGTCTTTCTGATTCAATCCCAGAACATTTTGGCTCTTTCACAATGGGTTTCCACAGCCTGACATTTCTTGGTCCACTCCCATACCCTGGCTCCAGCCTAATGGATCATGCATCATAACTGGTTCCTCACAGGGACCATACTCTCCCAGGATACAAAATATTTGTATTATTTTATATCTATGTAGACATTGGAAAAGCCCCTGATGCTGGGAAAGATTGAAGGCAGGAGGAGAAGGGGACGACAGAGAATGAGATAGTTGGATGGCATCACCAACTCAATGGACATGAGTTTGAGCAAGCTCTGGGTGTTGGTGATGGACAGGGAAGCCTGGCATCCTGAAGTCCGTGGGGTTGCAAAGAGTCAGACACAGCTGAGTGACTGAACTGAACTGATGTAGGCATGGTTTGGGGAGGTGAAGTGGTTTTCTCAGGAACACAATGATCACATTTAAAATATTTTTACCCGTCTCTCACTTTTCTGCAGGGCCTAAGATAAATAGACGTGGTAGTGTCTAAAAATATCTGAGTTTGATAGAGGCCTTTGGGAAAACAGTGATATTCATTTCTTAGTGGGCAGGGAAGGTGGATGTAAACACTACATGAGATTGCATCCAATCTGAATTTTAAGCATTGCCCCTCTGGTCTGCAGGAACGTCTTGTTCCAGCAGATTGAGAAACAGCATGGCCTGGGTGAATCTGAGGGGTGTGTGGGTGGGAGGGAGCCAGATCTCCACAATAAGGCAGCCAACCATTTCTTGGGTTTGATATCCTTCGGGGAATGTAGGTACCCATTTTCATCATTCTGACCTACTTGCAATGTTTCAAAAATAATATTTTTGCTAATTAGAGATTATTCATATTTGTCTTACTTATTCTCCTGTGCCATCTTTTGTTGTTCTACTGGTTTTTTCCAACTATACAGAATCTCTAAAATCTTTCTTATAACCACCCTGACCTTGGCCAACCCCTCTCCCAGATCCATGTAGAATCAGAATTTTAAAAGCATGGCATCATTTCAAATAAGGTAGAAGTGATCATTTAGACTAGAACTCCTCAAGGCATAAACATTGTCTAATGGATTTTGCTTCTTTGCAGTCCTCTGAGGAGAACATAAGCCTGAGGCTTTTGTGAGTGCAGAGGCAAAAAGCTCCTCAGAGCAAAAAAAAAAGAAAAGGGGAAAAAACCCACTGTCTTACCTGAAGTCCATGTTCTTAATGGGGATGGACCCATTTAGCTTCCTGCATGGATTTTCAGTTTTGAGGTTAACACAGATCTTGAAGTAGCCACCATGAATATAGCAAGACTGCTAACCCAACTAGGGGGCAGCTGAGATCTCTTGGTCTTTTGCTGCCTGCCTCACCTCTCATATTTAGACAGTTAAATTTGCCCTTGAGTTAAATTCTACATTATAGGTGGCTCCAAACTGGGCATAGCACTGGTTCTGGGGGGATAGATCGTCTAACTTATAATTGCACGTAATTGCACATAAATTATTATGACTTGATTTAAAGCAAAAACATTCATCAATATTTTTATGTTCATATTTTATATTATAAAATCACTTCTCAACACTATCCTCTAATTAGTGGCTTGGAACCAAAAGTGAGCTCCACACTCCATCTCTAGAATGTTTTACTGTAGGAAGTATCAATAAATATGGCAATCAATGTTCTGCTACTCTAAGAATATTGAGTTCCTTTATTTTAGGGAAAATGGTTGTGAGTCTCAGGCTATATATTATCATTAGAATGCAAACAAACTGTAGTTTGGGGGAATTTTATATCATTTTGGACATGATAACACATTCAGAACAGTGTAATCTACTGAAAAAAGAGGATGAAGAGTTACCTAAAACTCTTGGGCCCTTTGGATTGTGACATGGGGGAGGCAAAGTAGTATAGACAGATTTGTACTCTTACAATGGCTGTGGGACCAAGTCATCTTCAACTCTAGCGTCCCACACTCCCCAGCTATTAAGAAGGTTATAACTAGACCTAAAATTCTGGATTCCCCAACTATCACATGCCCAGAAGAAAAAAGTCACCATTGTTTTACCATGCTTGGAAGAGCTTCAGTTCAGTCACTCAGTCGTGTCCAGCTCTTTGCAACCCCATGGACCATAGCACACCAGGGTTCCCTGTCCATCACCAACTCCTGGACCTTGCTCAAACTCATGTCCATTGAGTTGGTGATGCCATCCAACCATCTCATCCTCTGTCGTCATCTTCTCCTGCCTTCAGTCTTTCCCAGCATCAGAGTCTTTTCCAATGAATCAGTTCTTCTCATCAGGTGGCCAAATTATCAGAGTTTCAGCTTCAGCATCAGTCCTTCCAATGAATATTCAGGACTGATTTCCTTCAGGATTGATTGGTTGGATCTCCTTGCAGTCCAAGGGACTCAAGAGTCTTCTCCAACACCACAGTTCAAAAGCATCAATTGGAAGAGCTTACCAGAACACTTATCACCTCCATCAGGATAACTGGAGGTAGTACAAGCCCTTCTACCTCTGCAGGGTAGAATGGCCACCAGTGCTCCAGGAGGAAATTTTCATCTGGAGGATGAGAGAGATTTCTTGCATTTTCTCACATGACTTTCAGAAAAGTAGCTTGCAATATTGCCTTATACACTGCTTCATTTGTAGACAGAAGGAATGGAGGAACTCTACATTACTATTCGCTTTGAGTCTTCACCTGCAGAGTCAGAAGTCAGCTGTTGGAAGCTAAGGACTTAAGGCTCTGAAGTGTGGTGAGATGTGGGAAGCGCCTCTTCTTTTTTCAGGAACTTCTATCCAGCTCTAACATATATGCCAGCCATTCTCTGGGGCAGAAGAGAGAAGCAGGTCTATTGTAGATGAAGCACAGTAGCAACTTCAGTACACAATCCTACCTTTAAAATTGAAAATATCAGATATCTAGAAGCGTTTTCCACAATCTGTTAGAGTATCAGATAGTTCAAAGTTGCCTGTAAACCCCCCATCATAGGGAATTATGCTGTTACTCTGAAATGCTTGCTCTTTCTTCTTACAGATGAATGATGGAAAAGAAAAATTTAGTTCCACAAGCACATTTTCATAAACACAAAGAAAACTAATTCAAATCCATCATGATTTGAGTAATTGGTTCAATTCAACTGAGTGGCTGGTAATAGCACTGGCTATGTTCCTTTCAAAGGTTACTGTTTATAAAAAGGAAATAAATTCAATGGATTTCAAGCAGAAGCATATTCTAAAAAGACCTAACTAAAGAGTCATTTCAGAGAATAGTTAGAAATCATGACCCTTTTATTGGTACTTCCAACAGAAAGCTTCTTGGAATGATTTGCTAGATGAGATTTTGCCATTAGGATTTCTTCATAAAACAATTGACTAAGTACCTATATTCAAGCATCCTTACCATTTTGGAATCTGGTCATATTAAACCAGAATGTTATTTCAAAATTATTTCTATTGTTAGCAATTGTCATTTGTGTTGGCTTCTCCAGTTTTCTGACCCATCTGTAAATGATCCTCAGAAACTTCCCATCCACTATTGTTCAGTTCCTCGGTCAGCTTGGCCTTGTACTCGAATGACTCTCCTCCGTGGGATCAGCAAAATCTTATATGAATAATTCATAAATTAAACTTCACTTTAAAAATTAAATGAACAGATTATAAACACAGAAAAGAATGACAGCTAATGAAAGGTTAAGAGTTCATAGTTACCATCAACATAAGACAAAAAGGCAATTTAAATGGTGGCCTTGTTTTTCTTTTTTCTCAGTTTCTCTCTGCCTATATTCCATGTATATAATGTGGGGCTAATCATAGTACTTATCAATCTCCTAGCATTGTTGTAAGGATTAAGCAAATTAAATTTATATAAAAGAGCTTAGAATAGTTTCTGGGACATAAAAGTACATGCTTTTATATAAGTACAAGCTAGTATATAATCATAAATTTTACTTTTTTCTCTTCTGATTGTACCAATGATAATGACACATCTTCCCATGATAAAAGTATATTATAATTTGTCATTGTAGCATAAATCCAACAAATTCAAATAGTTTTATGATTTTAAAATCTACCTATCCTTCGATTGGAATTGAAACCTTAAAGATATATTGAATTCTATTCTGGAACATTAACATGTATGTTACAGTTATTTTTATTAAATTTCACTATGTATCAAACACCTTAAATGTGCTTTACATGTGATGGTTTATTTAATCCTCAGAAATTAGATATTGTTATCCTAATTTTGCAACTGAAACACAAACTATTTTCTTGACTTGCCCAATATCACACAGGTAGAAAAGTGATGAATGAGGAATTTAAGTGGAGGCAGTTGGCCTCAAGAGACCATTTGATTAACCTATATACTCTTTCTTTATATGGATGGAAAATTCCTCATTTACTTCCTGAGCTAACAGCTACTATTATGCAATAATGGATAAGTCAGTATATACTATAACTATTGCCATCTATAAATCAGAGGAGCTGCCCAAGTTCAGGTTCTTTACAAGGGACACAATTTTATTTAATGAGCAAACTGTCACATCATAGATGTCCCATCTCCCTCATTATACTTTAACCTCCATGAGTAGCTTTTATCCTCCAGAAAGTCCTGTATGGATGAAGTCAGCCCTTCATAAATACCAGGACTGGTGTGATCCCTTCCCACCTGATGGTAAACATTACAGAATTCCATTTGAGTGAGGCGATGTTTCCACTCCTGATTTAAGACTGGTTTCCCCTGCCAGCACTTCTTCCCTATACCACACATCTGGTCAAGTCAGCCCTGAGTTCTCTGGAGGGCCCCACCTGGCAAGGCTTTGTCTTCATTCTTCTGTGAGCCATCTGCATCTATCTTGCTTTTATAGGAAAGCTATCATTCAGGCCTTGATGTAAATATGGGACTCTCGAGATAATATTAGCTTACAAGCCGATGTTGTCAGGTATAGGGCTTCAGGGACTTATAAGGAGACCTGGGTTGGGTGACACAGATCATATGATGGGTCTCAGGATTTTCTTTCAGATATATAATGTGCTGCTGCTGCTAAGTGGCATCAGTCCTGTCCAACTCTGTGCCACCCCATAGACGGCAGCCTACCAGGCTCCTCTGTCCCTGGGATCCTCCAGGCAAGAACACTGGAGTGGGTTGCCATTTCCTTCTCCAGTGCGTGAAAGTGAAAAGTGAAAGTGAAGTCGCTCAGTCATGTACGACTTTTAGCGACCCCATGGACTGCAGCCTACCAGGCTCCTCCGTCCATGGGATTTCCCAGGCAAGTATAATGTGCTAAGTTAATATATTTAAACCAGGTCCAACAAAGACAGCTATAGCTAGCCCTGTAGCTGTCACTGTATTCCATAACGGGCATAGCTGTGATAAAGCAGAAGGAACGCAACGTTTCTACTCAATGGTACATATTCCAATTCTCCCACTTCTCAAACTCTATAAACTCGGGTAATTCACTAACCTTTTCAAGACTCAGTTTCCTTGGATGTCAAATTGGGAGACGTGTGCTAGCCTTCTCCACTTGCTGTCCATGAGTGTGTTTTTGCTCTTTAATTAATTCCAGGGAGCAATTTAACAGCTGAATGTGTCTTTTAAAAGACTTACTGTTTAAGGAGATAATAATGAATCAAGATCATCATTCTTTTTTGGTTGGTTTGGTTTTTTGTTTTTATTGAAGAATGGTTGATTTATAACATTATATTAGTTTCAGTGCACATCATAGTGATTCTGTATTTTATAGATCATGCTCTGTTAAAAGTTATTACAAAATAATGGTTATAATTTCTTCTGCTGTACAAGATATCCATATTGCTTATCTATTTTATGCATGGTAATTTCTATCTCATCCTTCACTCCTTTTTTGCCCCTCCCCACTTCCCTCTCACTACTAGTAACTGCTAGCTTGTTTTCTACATCTGTGGGTCTGTTTTCCTTTTCTGTTTTACATTCATTTTCTTTTCTAGATTTCACATATAAATGATGTCAAACAGTATTTGTCTTTCTCTCTCTGACTTATTTCACTAAGCATAATATTCTCTAGGCCTAACATCCATGCTGCTGCAAATGGCAGAATTTCATTTGTTTTATGGCTAAATAACATTCCATTGTAGGGCTTCCCTGATAGCTCAGTTGGTAAAGAATTCACTTGCAATGCAAGAGACCCTGGTTTGATTCCTGGGTCGGGAAGATCCGCAGGAGAAGGGATAGGCTACCACTCCAGTATTCTTGTGCTTCCCTTGTGGCTCAGATGGTATAGAATCTTCCTGCAATGCAGGAGACCTGGGTTCAATCCTTGGGTTGGGAAGATCCCCTGGAGAAGGGAAAGGCTACCCACTCCAGTGTTCTGGCCTGGAGAATTCCATGGACTGTGTAGTCCATGGGGTCTCAAAGAGTCAGACACAACTGAACAACTTTCACTTCACAACATTCCATTGTACATATGGAACATCACATCTCCTTTATCCATTCATTTGTTGAAGGACATTTGAGTTGCTTTCTTATCTTGGCTGTTGTAAATAGTGCTGCCTTGAACATTGGGGTTCATGTATCTTTTAGAATTAATGTTTTTGTTTTTTCTGAATATATACCCAGGAGGGGGATTTCTAGATCACATGGTAGTTCTCTTTTTAGTTTGTTTTTAAGAACTTCCATACTGTTTTCCATAGTGGCTGCACCAATTTACATTCCCACCAGCAGTGTACAAGAGTTACCTTTTCCCCACATCCTCTCCAACATTTGTTACTTGTAGACTTTTTGATGTTAGGCATTCTGACAGGTGTGAATTTATATCTCATTGTGGTTTTGATTTGCATTTCTCTAATATTTAATGATGTTTATGTGCCGGTTGGCCATCTGTATGTCTTCTTTGGAAAATGCCTATTTAGATCTTCTGCCAAGTTTTTTCATTAGATTGTTTGTTCTTCTGATATTAAGTTGTCTGAGCTATTTATATAATGTGAATAATAACCACTTATCAGTCATATCATTTGCTAATATTTTCTCCTATCCCGTAGCTCACTATTTGTTTTGTTAATGGGTTCCTTTGCTTTGCAAAAGCTTTTAAATTTAATTATGTCCCAGTTTGTTTATTTTTGCCTTTATTTCTTTTGCCTTTTGGAGACAGATCCAAAAAAGCACATTGCTACAATTTATGTCAAAGAGTACTCTGCCTATGTTTTCTTCTGGGAGTTTTATGGTTTCGGGTCTTACATTTAGATCTTTAATCCATTTTGAAGTTTGTTGGTTTGTTTTTTCGTATGATATTAAAGAATGTTCTAATTTCATTCTTTTACTTGTAGCTGTACAGTCTTCCTAACACCACTTATTGAAGAGACTTGTCTTATCTCCATTGGATATTCTTGCCTCCTTTGTTCCAGATTAATTGACCACAGGTGGATGGGTTTATGTCTGGGCTTACTATTCTATTCCCGTTGAGCTATGTGTCTTTTTTTGTGCCAGTATCATGCTGCTTTGATTACTATAGATTTGTAAGGATCGTTCTTGAAAACTAGTTCTTCTTCCCTCTTCCTCCCCTTTTCCCTCTCTTTAAGACATTAATTGACATGATACTCAGAAATTTTTCAGAGGAATGGAATATTGAAAATATCCATCAAAAACATGTACCCTGTCAAATAATGATCAGGACCCAACAAATGAAAACATGAAATAGGATTGAGAGTTTTAAGTCTCCTAAACTTCAAAGGCAAGGCATTAACCCATTTTGAACCCAAAATGGCTAACTAGGCAGGGGGCAAAAGATTGAGAATTTAGAGATCAGCTATGTGGGAGAATCTTGAGGAAGCATTTCTTCTATGCCCATCATTCTCTCATACGTTAAACTCTAGGCCTGGATTCTTTTCCAGGCATAGACCAGCCAAGGCAATACCAGAGAGAATGGAAAATTATTCTCCAATTCTCTTCACAATGCACATTTATTTATTAAGGTTTATGAGAATATTTTAGGTATAAGCACTATTTTCCTTTCCTATGGATTCAGTTTTCTCATTAAGCCTCATCACAGTGGGAAGAGTTATTTCCTAGTGACTCACTATCATGTGGAATCACCTTAGCTTGTATCAGGCTAAATAATATTGATGGGAAAAAGTCCACAAGTATGAGATATCTTCAAAATACTAAACAGGAAAAATTGATTGTGGAAAATGTAACTGTCCCTGGCAGTTACTCATTTCCCCCTCAGGACAGCACTTTCTTCATGTTTGCGTTTTAGAGTTTCCTACTTCGTGTTCTAATTCTGGAGTCAGCAAACTTTCTGTAAAAGGCTAGATTGAAAATATTTTCTGTTTTGCAGGCAAGGTAGTATTGATACATACTACTCAACTCTGTAGTAGCATGAACGCAGCCATAGATACTGCATAAACAAATGAGTATGCCTGTGTTCCAATAAAAGTTTACTTACAGACACTGAATTTGAATTTCATGTAATTTTCATGTGTCCCCAAATAATTTTTATTTGATTTTTCCTCTAACTACTTAAAAATACGAAACCATACATAGCTCTTTGTTTTGTTGTTCAGTCATTAAGTCGTGTCCAACTGTTTGCGACCCCATGGACTGTAGCATGCCAGGCTCCTCTCTCCTATCTCTCTGAGTTTGCTCAAATTCATGTCCACTGAGCCAATGATGCCACCCACCCAACCATCTCATCTTCTGTTGTCCCCTTCTCCTCCTGCCCTCAATCTTTCCCAACATCAGGGTCTTTTCCAGTGAGTCGGCTCTTCTCATCAGGTTGCCAAAGTATTGGAGCTTCAGCTTCAGCATTAGTCCTTCCAATGAATATTCAAGGTTGATTTCCTTTACGATGGACTGATTTGATCTCCTTGTTGTCCAAGTAACTCTGAAGAGTCTTCTCCAACACCGCAATTCAAAAGCATCAATTCTTCAGTGCTTAGCCTTCTTTACGGTCCAAATGTCACATCCGTACATGACTATTGGAAAACCAATAGCTTTGCTTATATGGACCTTTGTCAGCAAAGTGATGTCTCTGATTTTCAATATGCTGTCTTGGTTGGTGATAGCTTTCCATCCAAGGTGCAAGCGTGTTCTCATTTCATGGCTGCAGTTACTGTCTGCAGTGATTTTGGAGCCCCCCAAAATAAAATCTATCATTGCTTCCAATTTTCCCCCATCTATTAGCCATGAAGTGATGGCACTGGATGCCATGATCTTAGTTTTTTGAACGTTGGGTTTCAAGCCAGCTTCTTCACTCTCTTCTTTCACCCTCATCAAGAGGCTCTTTAGTTCCTCTTCACTTTCTGTCATTAAAGTGGTATTATCTGTATATCTGCAATTGTTGATATTTCTCCTGGCAATCTTGATTCCAGCTCATGATTCCTTTAGCTTGGAATTTCACATTATGTACTCTGCATATAAGTTAAATAGGCAGGGTGACAATATATATCCTTGACAAACTCCTTTCCCAATTTTGAACCAGTCCATTGTTCCATGTCCAGTTCTAACTGTTGCTTCTTGATCTGCATACAAATTTCTCAGAAGACAAGTAAGGTGTTGGCAGTTTGATATCTGGTTCCTCTGCCTCTTTGAAACTCAGCTTGTCATTTGAAGTTCTCAGTTCATGTACTGTTGAAGCCTAGCTTGAAAGATTTTGAGCATAACCTTGCTAGCATGTGAAATGAGTGCAGTCTTAGGGTAGTTTAAATGTTCTTTGCTAATGGAATGAAAACTGACCTTTTCCAGTCCTGTGCCCACTGCTGAGTTTTCCAGTTTGAGTGCAGCACTTTAACAGCAGCACCTTTTAGGATTTTAAATAGCTCTGCTGGAATTCTGTCACCTCCACTAGCTTTGTTCATAGTAATGCTTCCTAAGGCTCACTTGACTTCATACTCCAGAATATCTGGCTCTAGGTGAATGACCACACCATCATGGTTATTGAGGTCATTAGGACCTTTTTAAAAAAATTTTTAAGACCATTTTTTATATGGTTCTTCTGTGTATTCTTGCCACCTCTTCTTTATCTTTTCTGCTTCTGTAGATTCTTACCATTTCTGTCTTTTATTGTACCCATCCTTGCATGGAATGTTTTCTTGATGTCTCAGTTTTTCTTAAAGAGGTCTCTGGTCTTTCTCATTCTATTATTTTCCTCTGTGTCTTTGCACTGTTCATTTAACAAGACTTTCTTATCTCTCCTTGTGATTGTCTGGAACTCTATAGTTGTATATATCTTTCTTTCATAGCTATTCAGTTCAGTCTCTCAGTCGTGTCCAACTCTTTGTGACCCCATGGACTACAGCATGCCAGGACTCCCTGTCTATCACCAACTCCCAGAGTTTACTCAAACTCATATCCATCACATCGGTGATGCCATCCAACCATCTCATCCTCTGTCATCCACTTCTCTTCCTGCCTTCAATCTTTCCCAGCATCAGGGTCTTTTCCAGTGAGTCAGTTCTTCACATCAGGTGGCCAGAGTATTGGAGTTTCAGCTTCAGCATCTGTCCTTCCAATGAATATTCAGGACTGATTTCCTTTATGACAGTTAGCTATTGTATAGCTATTAGGCCCAGAGAAGGCAACGGCACTCCACTCCTGTACTCTTGCCTGGAAAATCCCATGGATGAAGGAGCCTGGTAGGCTGCAGTCCATGGGGTCACAAAGAGTCGGACTCGACTGAGTGACTTCACTTTGACTTTTCACTTTCATGCATTGGAGAAGGAAATGGCAACCCACTCCAGCATTCTTGCCTGGAGAATCCCAGGGACAGGGGAGCCTGATGGGCTGCCGTCTATGGGGTTGCACAGAGTCGGCCACGACTGAAGTGACTTAGCAGCAGCAGCTATTAGGCCATACAAAAACAGTTGATGGGCCAACTATGACTCACAGGCTATTGGTCCCCTACTCTTGTTTTAATTCATCTATGTGAGACCTTTGAGAGTAACACCCATATTATTCTCATCCAAATGAATTACAGTGATAATCAGATAATCAGCAATAAATATAAATGCTAAGGATCACAGGAATTTTCAAACCAGTATAAGGAAAGAGAAAGGAAGGAAGAACAAGGAAATAAATAACTGAAATGTCACATCTCAAGAGTTGCTGAAATTGGACTGTGCTATTTGGGAAAACATTTCTTGATAAGCTATTTGAAAGCATTGCCTTTATGTTTTACTTTGAGAATCTGGTTCACAGTTGAACCTGCTCAGCACTGCTTCAAGAGGCTGCTGGATCTTCACCATGATTAACATCAGAATTGAAATGATGGGATATGAGCCATGATTGTTAATGGAAGTAATGGCTTCACCCCATTATCATTCTTCATCACAGACAAGAGAAAAAACAAATACAAATAGAAATCTCCAGCTTGTTAATGTGTTCCAATGATAGCCTTAGGGTTGAAGAGTACTTTCAGTGTAATTCAAATAAGGCTACATCCCTCTGAACCTAAGAGAAAACCTTGAGATGAAGAGATTGCTTCAGAGTTGCATGGGGCTTCTGGGTTTCAGTTGGATACCTTTAACCACACTGAACTTGTGCTGTGAGTTTATCTAGTGCCCAGGGAAGAAATGGGCTCAGTGCCAGTTCAGAAAGTTTCCTGCTAGTTTCTGTCCTGATCACCATGAACATATTCTTTCCAAATAAATAGCAAGATCTCTGAGAGAGCTAATGCAAGGCATAAGACCAAATCATTTTACTTTCAAATCTATAAACATTTTAAAAATCACACTACTGCATCTAGACATTATTAATACAAATGGGAGCCTATCTGTAAGTCTCAGAGCCTCTAAAATTTGGGTAACATGAAAGCACTGTAGAATACTTTCATTCCAGTTAGAAAAATCTTAGAGTTAACAAATTGGAATAAACTTTGGACATCATGTAGCTCTCTTCAACATTTATCAGAACAATGCTTAGGGCATTTCAGCACCCTCCATACATGTTAGATCTCCTGTCTTGGGATTTATGGTCCTCTAACACCAGATATTGAAAAGCAGAGATGTTACTTTGACAGCAAAGGTCCGTCTAGTCAAGGCTATGGTTTTTCCTGTGGTCATGTATGCATGTGAGAGTTGGACTGTGAAGAAGGCTGAGCGCCGAAGAATTGAAGCTTTTGAACTGTGGTGTTGGAGAAGACTCTTGAGAGTCCCCTGGACTGCAAGGAGATCCAGCCAGTCCATTCTGAAGGAGATCAGCCCTGGGATTTCTTTGGAAGGAATGATGCTAAAGCTGAAACTCCAGTACTTTGGCCACCTCATGCGAAGAGTTGACTCATTGGAAAAGACTCTGATGCTGGGAGGGATTGGGGGCAGGAGGAGAAGGAGATGACAGAGGATGAGATGGCTGGATGGCATCACTGCCTCGATGGACGTGAGTCTGAGTGAACTCCGGGAGTTGGTGATGGACAGGGAGTCCTGGCGTGCTGCGATTCATGGGGTCACAAAGAGTAGGACACGACTGAGCGACTGAACTGAACTGAATATAAGATATTATCCTTGTGCCTAATTTACATCCTACGAGACAGCTTAAGCTATACAAGGACTTATGTGCATGATAAGTCAGTTCATGAATTTCAACCCACTTAAACTTCAAACTTCTTTGTTTATAATTGAAGTATAGTTGATTTACCACTTATACCTCTAACATCAAAACTTAGTTAAAAAAAAATTTCTTCTTCAAGTGACTCAACCTTAGTTAGGTCATTAATTGCAATGAGAAAGGAAAATGTATTTTCATTTCAAGTAGCTCATATTTTGGGCTTCCCTAGTGGGTCAGTGGATAAAGAATTCACCTACGGTGCAGGAGTTGCAGATTCAATCTCTGGCTCCAGAAGATCCCCTGGAGAAAGAAATGGCAACCTACTCCAGTATTCTTGCCTGGGAAATTCCATGGACAGAGGAGCCTTGGCAGACCTGTCCATGGGGTTGCAAACAGTTGGATGCAACTTAGCAAGTAAACCACCAACCAGCTCATATTTCAGCCAGACTTGGTTGACATGTTTCTGCATGTGGTCTCTAATATATGCGTAAGCAAATATTGCTTAAGTTGTGCTGCAGCTAAAGACTAAACAGTAGATAATTACCATAGAGAAGCAAATAGTTAGAAAAATCATGTCAGATTCAATATATATATTTCTGTAAATAAAAGGGCAAACAATTATCAGGCTAAACAAAACCATTTGTTTTTATTACAAATATAAATATTAAAATATTAATTGAACTTGAGTCACTGCTATTAAATTACTGTAAGCCCCCAAAATTTTAATGCAGACAAAATACTTTTGTGTTAAATAAACATATGGTTAACAATGAGGAAAGACCTGTAAATAAATACTAAGTTTTGTGTTTAGATTTTCCCCAGATGCAAGTAACAAGAATTTCTTTTTTGGAAGAGGTCATAACATAAACATGTATTCATATAGATCTCAGTTTTCAGGAAGAATTTAGAAATATTTCTAAAACATCATTGCTATAACTACATTTCATAAGTATCTATCAGATATTTACAGGGGGTGGCTCCTCACATTTTTAATTATGTTCTCTAACTTCTATGATTAGAGAATATTTTTGTTGGAATTCACCATTTATTGCTTACAATATCTCACTTATTCTCACAGATTCATTTAAAAGGCACTTATTTTAGTAATCAGTTTATAGCTGAAGAAACTAAAATTGAAAGAGCATAGAAATCTTCCCCTCACTCTTCTCTCTCTCACCATGTAAGGACACAAAATGCCTGGCAGAGCAGAAAAGAAAATTTGAGGTTTCTGCATGGCAATACAATATTGCAATCTGCTAGGAAACACTGTCTTTGTTCCTGATTCTAAAGATACTTTTATCCATTCAGGCCTGTTTGCTGTTCATGGAGGCCTGGGACATCAGCAGAGAGGTTCATGGAAATCTAAAAGAAAAAAAAAGCACACACTTTAACAGTGTTGCTGTCCTTTCCGGATCCTTTACCAGAATGTGGGGAGCCATAGGCCTGGTACTAGGGCCGGAGACCAGAGCCAACAATTGACTGTGGCTCCAATTCACCTGCCAATGTAGGAGATGCAAGAGATGCAGCCTCAATCCCTCAGTCGAGAAGATCTCCTGGAGGAGGAAATGGCAACCCAGTTCAGTATTCTCACCTGGGAAATCTCATGGACAGAGGAGCCAGGTGGGCTACAGTCCATGGGGTCACAAAGATTTGGACACGACTGAGCCACTGAGCACACTAGACCCCTTTAAGGTCCCTGGAAGGAAAGTTATGAGCAACCTAGACAGCATATTCAAAAGCAGAGACATTACTTTGCCGACTAAGGTCCGTCTAGTCAAGGCTATGGTTTTTCCAGCGGTCATGTATGGATGTGAGAGTTGGACTGTGAAGAAGGCTGAGTGCCGAAGAATTGATGCGTTTGAACTGTGGTGTTGGAGAAGACTCTTGAGAGTCCCTTGGATTGCAAGGAGATCCAACCAGTCCATTCTGAAGGAGATCAGCCCTGGGATTTCTTTGGAAGGAATGATGCTAAAGCTGAAACTCCAGTACTTTGGCCACCTCATGCGAAGAGTTGACTCATGGAAAAGACTCTGATGCTGGGAGGAATTGGGGGAAGGAGGAGAAGGGGATGACCCAGGATGAGATGGCTGGATGGCATCACGGACTCGATGGACGTGAATCTGAGTGAACTCCGGGAGTTGGTGGACAGGGAGGCCTTGTGTGCTGTGATTCATGGGGTCGCAAAGAGTCGGACACGACTGAGTGACTGAACTGAACTGAAGGTCCCTGAGACATGGGTAACAACAGGATAGGAGCACCCTTCATCCAGGCTTATCTCACAGTTCCCTGGGGTCAAGGGACCCAGACTCATTCACAGATAGTATATCAAGTAATGCTTACAGAAGCCCTGCCAGCTCACAGGTGCTACCACTCTAAGTGTACTAACCAGGTTGGAGTGACTCAGTTTAGTTCAGTCGCTCAGCCGTGTCCAACTCTTTGCGACCCCATTGACTGCAGCACACCAGCCCTCCCTGTCCTTCACCAACTCCCGCAGCCTTTTCAAACTCATGTCCATTGCATTGGTGATGCCATCCAACCATCTCATCCTCTGTCATCCCCTTCTCTTCCTCCCTTCAATCTTTCCCAGCATCAGGGTCTTTTCCAATGAGTCGGTTCTTCTCATCAGATGGCCAAAATATTGGAGTGACTCAGTATACCATTAAACTCTAATCTGCATGCAATTAGTAATTAACAGATAAACCTTTAGATTTCTGATTGTGGGGAATAGAATAGGTCCCTTTGCATATAACACTAATGATTTATATTTTTAGGCCAGGAAGGCAAAAATGACATTTTGAGAAAGATTATTATATCTCAAGGACCTCAATTCCAACAGGATGGCAAAGGGGAATTTTCTGTCACCCCCAAGGCCCTGAAGTCCCACCTCTCTCCATGATTTTGATCCTTAAAAGGTCCATCAAGGCACGATAGTATTACTCATGTTTCCTTTTGCTCCCTTGGGTAAAATCTGGTGAGCAACCCTCAAGGCCTGAGATGCTGCGGTGTGGGACAGAGTATGTCACCTCTTGCCACCAATGTTCTCCGTTTAGTTTAGAAGATGAGGCCACAGCTCCTCAGGGAATCTTCCACTGTGGCTGAGTGGCTGCGCACTTGCTGGGTGGTTGTCTTAGTCAGAGGCTCACTCTCTTCTCTGTATGTCCACTGGCACACACACGCAAGTGGGGAAAACCGCAACGCACTCTTGTTCGAGCCAGACCATAGATCCTCAGAGGCCTCAGAGGGCCTGAGGAGAGGCAGCGCTGAGACGGGCGGCAGAGGCCAGGGAGGGAATGTCGCAGTCATCACAGCTCCTGTCAGAAAGACTTCTGCGTGAGTGGGTGCAGCTGCTCAGGTGTGATGAGAAGCGGGAATCGTGTAACACTTCATCTATGGACTTCACAGCACTGCGACGGGGAAGTGAAAAGATTCCTCACAGGAGTCTCACAAAAGCTCCCTTCAGACAGGTTGTATTCCAAGAATGTATTTGACCTAAATATCTTGAATAATAGTGGAAATGTTAGAATGGAGAACATTAATTGCTGCATGTGAGTGTATGATATATACACACATAATCTTACAATTTTCAAGCATATAATCAGTTCAGTTCAGTCGCTCAGTTGTGACCGACTCTTTGCAACCCCATGAATCGTAATACGCCAGGCCTCCCTGTCCATCACCAACTCCCGGAGTTCACTCAGACTCACGTCCATCGAGTCCGTGATGCCATCCAGCCATCTCATCCTCTGTCATTCCCTTCTTCTCCTGCCCCCAATCCCTCCCAGCATCAGAGTCTTTTCCAATGAGTCAACTCTTGGCATGAGGTGGCCAAAGTACTGGAGTTTCAGCTTTAGCATCATTCCTTCCAAAGAAATCCCAGGGCTGATCTCCTTCAGAATGGACCGGTTGGATCTCCTTGCAGTCCAAGGGACTCTCAAGAGTCTTCTCCGACACCACAGTTCAGAAGCATCAATTCTTCGGCACTCAGCTTTCTTCACATTCCAACTCTCACATCCATACATGACCACAGGAAAAACCATAGCCTTGACTAGACAGACCTTAGTCGGCAAAGTAATGTCTCTGCTTTTCAACATGCTATCTAGGTTGGTCATAACTTTTCTTCCAAGCAGTAAGCGTCTTTTAATTTCATGGCTGCAGTCACCATCTGCAGTTATTTTGGATATAATCAAGCATATAATACAGGGATACAAATGAAAAGGCCAGCAGTTCAAATGATAGAAATACAGTGTGAATACAATATATAATCACAAATATGTAAATTTATGTATAGATACACATCAATATATATCTTGATTAGTTAAATCATCTTAAAATTGGTGGTGTCATTCAGCCTCCTCCTCCATGATGAACCTGGAACTTTCCAATTAAGAGGCAACAAGAAAATTGAAATATCAGCCACCTTCCATGCTCTGGGATTTTTAAATTAGATTTACAGTTTGTATTCCAAAATATAACATTTCATAAAACTACCCTTTACAACCCAATCCAAAGTGGTGCTAACAACAGTCATACACTCAGCAGGGATACCTTGCTCCCTGAGTGTACACACAAGGAGAGACACACACAAGGACATGCACTGAAATTAGTGAGATGCTCAAGTGACTTTCCCACTGGGAGGAAAAACACTTGCTCCTCTCAATCCCACCGCTGAACACTGTTTGTCCCTGGAGAGAAGGTGGAAACCCTGGGTCTGACTGAGTATTTACCCAAGAGACTGAGAACAAATCTGTGAATAACACAGATTACTAGAAGTAACTAGATAAAGTTTTTGTGTTAGGCAGAATGAGAAACAGAAGCCATTCTATTCTGAGTTCAGAATTAAAACATAAGTTGTATTTATTTTTCATATCTCAGGGCTATGATTATAAGTCATATAACCAACTGTGTGAATTTTTAAATTTGATTTACAACATAAGGTTGAAAGGTAATATTCAGAAACTCTGGAAATACCAAATGATACTCAAAATACTGAGTTGTACATAAGGTAGGTGTTTTGCTGGGTGAATGCAAAGCAGACTGTATTAAAACACTCTTGTGTCTTTAAAACCAGAGTTCAATATCTATTTTAATTCATAAGCTTGTGAAAGTTACTGTCTGATAGCATCATAGTGGTCTTTTCTTCATTATTTATTTTCAAGCAAATAAAAAGGATTAGAGAACATGTTTTCAAGACAAATCAAAGAGACTATGCAGAATCACTCAAGACAAATAATATTTTCTTGAGGATAAGCCACAGAAGGTATCAGCTAAGAAATACATCTTTTAAATCTGATGTTAGGATTTGAGACATTAAACACAAACACAAGCATTACTTTGTCATGGGGGAAAATGCAAGTTCTCTAAGCAATTAATTCAGGTAAAATGGAACTGAAATATTTCTGATCTTTCCCAATCATCTGAAAATTTACTTAAAAGGATTTTTCCTCTAATAAAACAGAAGTGTACCTTGAACTTCATTAGTAACTTCTATAAACAAAAGTAAACATTTTCATTTCGGTAATTCCCATTAGTTATCATTATTTCATCTGTCAAATCCCAATACAAATATAAGGAGGGAAGACTTTAATAAATTGAATAGATTAACTTTGACAGCAATGTTCAAGTTGCCTGAAACAGAACATGGATCAAAGTCAACTGAGAAAAGAATATACCCACAAGGGTAGATATAGAGGCAGGTTCTACTTACAGGGAGCTCTTGTTTCTAATGGGACCATCACATGTCTTCCTGATGTGCTGAGGCAGAAAGAAAAAGCAGTATCTCATCTACGAAATTTTGCGAAGGATATTTTTCAATTTTCCTATCATTCTAAATACATATTATAAATAACCAACTATAGTTAATTGAGTTGCATTAATTTGCAACAAGATATACCAAAACAATTCAATAGCTGCATGTTTTAAATAAAATCACTGAAATTCTAGATCTTAAGATAAATAAATGTAGGGGCATATTTTTGGAATAAACCATGTGAGGAATTACTCAATCACATAATCTCCAGGATTGAACTGAAAAGCACAAATTTATATAGAAAGCCTCAGTGGCCACCATGTAAAAACAAAGGCTCTATGCACTTCAGTTTAGTTCTCCATATAAACTACAAGGGATTCCTTAAAGGAAAACTGAGTTACACGCCTTATCCTGTAAGGACCCTGTTCTTACCCACTATTGCATAAGGGTAGAGTTTCCCACGGAGAAGGCAATGGCACCCCACTCCAGTATTCTTGCCTGGCAAATCCCATGGACGGAGGAGCCTGGTGGGCTGCAGTCCATGGGGTCGCTAGGAGTCAGACACGACTGAGCGACTTCACTTTCACTTTTCACTTTCATGCATTGGAGAAGGAAATGGCAACCCACTCCAGTGTTCTTGCCTGGAGAATCCCAGGGATGGGGGAGCCTGGTGGGCTGCCGTCTATGGGGTCACACAGAGTCGGACACAACTGAAAGTTAGCAAGAGTTTCCCAGCCCTCAGATTTCCTGCTGAGAGTGCTTCTGGTGCACTCCCTACTTCTATGATGCAAAAATAGTATGACTTCTTAAAAAGGGACAGACAACATATTACCAGAAGGATACTCAATCTTTACTGATAGAAAAATAGAATAGAGTCTAAATAATGGGATATAAAGCAGATTCAGTCATGTTCAGGGAGTTTTCATGTGTTTTCTTCCTTATTCATTTATGGGAACTGCAGGCTCTTACCAAGATTTTGATTAAAAGAGAAACAGCAATTTTTAGTGGAAGTCACAATTTTTAATTATCACATCATGGATCTCATCAATAAATACAGTGGTTTCATTGCCTTTCATTATATCTGTCTCTTCCTCTCAGGGTTGCAACCTGGCAGTAGAGACTTTGACCTAGCATTCTTAGAATCCTTCCTCACTATTTTTCCAGGGACTCCTTTGCCTCTCTTCAGTGGTGAATTCCATGTTTCCTGTATCCCATGTTTTCCTCCTTCTTGATTTGCTTCCTCAGTTCAGTGGACCACATCTTCCAATGGTTTTCTGGCAGGCGGGGGGCAGGTGGGGGGGTGGATGGGGAATGGGTCATATGTTTGACAATATCTGCATTTTCTCCTCTCATTTGATTGATATTTTGGCTGTGTATTAAATTCTACATAGGAAATAGCACTGTTTGCGAATTTTAAAGAATTTCTTGATTTTTCTAGCTTACAGAGTTAATGTGATTTTTAACACTTTGTGTATGACTTGCTTTTCCATCTGGAAACTTTGAGAATCTACACTGTGCCCAGTTCTGAAATTTCACATTTATGTACTTTACATAAGCTTATTTTCATTCGTTGTTTAAGCCTCCCATGAACTCTTTTAATCTGAAAATTCATGACCTTCGGTCCTGGGGAAATGTCTTCAATTATTTTCTCAGTGATTTCCTACCTTCAATTTCCTCTGTCCCTGCTCTTTCTGAATATCTATTGTTGTGTATTATATTTTGTAGACTGTTTTCTAAATTTCTTATCTCCCCTCATCTTTATCTTTTTTTTCTACTTTCTGATCTATTTCTCTAGCTGTATTTTCAACTCTTCCACTGAGTTTATCATTTTTGCCATCATCTTTTTTCAGTTTCCAAAGATTTTTCTTGGTTTACTGAATGCTTTTAACCTAGTATCTTGTTTTCAATTCATGGAAGCACTAACGTCTCTTAATTCCCTGGAATATGTAGAATAGACTTTGGAAGATATCTTATTCCTCACTGCTTTCTTTTCCTGCCTATTTGTTTTGGTTTTTATATTCCATCTTGCAGGTCTTCTCTAGTGGGAAGCTCTGCATGTGTGTGTTAGACTTGTTGACTTTGAACTTCATTATTATGTTATCTGGGTGTTTATCAAAAAACTATGACGTCAATGACTTTAGGTCTTCTAGGCTGTTCAGACTTCCCAAAGGAGAACTTCCTGGATCTTATCTGAGTGATGGAAGCCCAGTGGTGCGCTTAAGCACTCAGCATTCAATACGTGTCAATTCACCTAAGTTGTTGTTTTCAGGATGAGGACTCATGGTCTAAACCCTGATCACTGCTCCCTCTTTGGCCTCCCCATTTTTGTTGTGGAATTCGTTTGAAATTTGCTGTCTTAAGGTAATAAATATGAGGAGTGTATTTACATCTCATGGACCAGATCTAGTCACTGACTGACTTATTGCTCAGATATGATGGAAGAACAGATAATATGATTTCTGTATACATATGGGAAAACTTTGTCTCAGTGATAGCCCAGGGTCTTCTAAGCAGTAATCTCCCCTATTTACCTGGTGACCCAGTTAATCAACTTATTTCTCATTACATAGCCTTTTTCCCCAATTTCCAATGCTGAAGATAAAGAGCCAGCAACCCTAAATTAAGCCAATGTTTATAAACAGTAAGCGTATACAGTTTATGGTAAATGTTTAAAGGCATCTGCAAGCTAAACTTTCACTTCATCTTAGTGCTGTTAATCAATTATAGAGTTCTTCTTAAAGAAATTGGCTAAGGGAAATGATGAAATGTAAGTTCTAGTGACAGGCATAAGAAATTCTAATATAGTGTTTGCCCTTGAGTCAATTCTGTACTAATTTTTCACACCAAGCAAATACTTTCCTTATGGCTTCCCGTGTTTTCCATATTTTCATTATTTATGACTTTTCTCTTCTAGTTGGTGTTTTCTATTAAGAGTTTTAAATTTCCCTTTTTTCTGCTACTTCAACTCTTTTTGAGAGAAACATCTGTTTCTCTTCCCCATTTACAGAGTAATCTCGTGATCAGTGTCATCTGCTAGCCGAGGGAGCATCACAATTACCGATAAATCAACCAATAAATGATTTCTGAGTAGATTAAGTGTGTGCGTTGTGTGTGTGATGGAAGAATAGATAAACCCAGGAAATGAAGCATGAGAGGTTTAATAATAGTTCATGAATATTCTATAACTGTAAGATTTCTCTATGCAAACTAGTTATGGTAAGTGTAGGTAGACTGTAACGTAAAATGTGGAAGATATCCCTGATTAAATTTCCTCCAGCTGGTGCTTTCCCCAAGTTGACATTGTTAGAAATGATTAGCATTCCACAACATCCAAGCTCACAGCCTCAGTGGGTTGTCTGTGAACTAGTCTAGATAAACAGGAAGTCATTCAGCTCTGGTTAATATTGTTAACAAAAAATAAGATGCTGGCAAGATTTGGGTTCGAGCTTCTCTCCTTTATCTGCCAAATTTCCGTTTTAAATGTATTCAGAACAGACATACTTTTAATATGGACAGCAGCTCCATAATAGCCAACATTTCTTGTGCATTCACTACAAGCCATGCAGGGTACAGAGAACATGTACGATTATATTTCATTCCTTCAGATCTCTGTGAGATACTTGTGATTACTCTGCATATTTTACAGGTGGAAAATCTGTGTCTTAGATTTATAACGTGCCAAAGACCATGTAGCTGGAAAAAAGGAGAATCTAGTTTTCTTGGCTCCAGATGGGCCACTGCTATAATGCTTTAATGTCTTTAGGTCTGAATAGAATATACTTTAAATAATTAATCCATTAGAAACTCAGGGTAACAGTTTCTGTATTTCTCCATACTGATTTATTAAGAAAACATGATGGAAGATAAGAAATAGAGAAGTCATCCAATACTGTGAATCCTGAGGCATTTTTAATACCTCAAAACTGAGTTAGAATTAGAATCACTGCCTGCATTAAGAATGCATTGCTTATTCATTATTGTTGAATAAGAAGTGAGTGAGTGAGTGAAGTCGCTTAGTTGTGTCCAACTCTTTGCGACCCCATGGACTGTAGCCTACCAGGCTCCTCCCTCCATGGGATTCTCCAGGCAAGAGTACTGGAATGGGATGCCATTTCCTTCTCCAGGGGATCTTCCCAACTCAGGGATTGAACCTGAGTCTCCGTGATTCCAGGCAAACGCTTTAACCTCTGAGCCACCCTTTGACTGCAAACATTTGGATTATCCACATGAAGCAATTCTGACACTAACTGCTTAGGCTAATGCAATCCCTGTAGGTAGGGCTCAGTCTCACAGGATTACTTCATACACCAGTCACAAGTAGTGGGTATCCCAGGATATTCACAATGCCTGTCTGACTCAGCTACAAATCAAGGTTCCTGTGACCCCGGGCTCAATAACTTAACAGAGTGGCTCACAGAACCCAGGAGAATGGCTTATTTAGTATTGCCAATTTATTACAAAGGACATTTCAAAGTATACAAATGAACAGTCAGATGAGGAGGTACACAGGATAACGTCGGGAAAGGTCCTGAGCACAGAGGCTCCTATCCTCTGTGGAGTCAAGCATACCATAATCCTGGTACATGGATATGATCACCAACCCGGAAGCTCTCCAAACCCCATATTTTAGGGATTTTTGTGGAGACTTCATCACATAGGCATGATTGATCGGTAACTAAGTTTTTAGCCTCTGTCTCCTCTCTGAAGAATGGGAACTGGGGCTGAAAGTTCTAAGCTTCTAATCGTGGCTTGGCCTTTCTGGTGACCAGTCCCCACCCAGGAGCCCACCAAGAGTCATCTCATTAGATCAAAAGATCTGTCACTAAAGAAATTACAAATATTTTAGGAACTCTGTGTCAGGAACTAGATCAAACAGCAAATATTAGCACGAACTAGAGCTAAGACCAATATGTATTTCTTATTATTTTACAGTCGCAAAAGGCAAATTACAAAACTTAGTCACTTAAAATAGTAATAAACATTTTCTCTGGCGGTTCTCGTGAGTCGAGAATTCAGTGGTAGTTTGGGTGGTTCTGAGTTTGGACCTCTGAGTTTTAGTCCAATGTCAGTCAAGACATTTGTCATCAGTTTCAAGAAAGTTCACTGGCATGACTGGCAGCGTGGATGATGCTGGTGCTGGCAGGTCCTCAGTTTCTCTCTACATGGGCCACTTCACAGAGCTGCTTGAGTGGCCTAGAGGCATGGCTTCCTCCAGAGTGAATTATCCAGAGACCAAGGTGAAATCTGCAATGACTTTAAGACCTGTCTTCAGAGGTCATACACAGCCACTTCTACCAGATTCTCTTGGTCATATGGGCCATGATAATTTACGATTCATTATAGGTGGAGATTACATAAGAAGAGTAAATTCCAGGAGGTGAGAATCATTGGGGGCCATCTTGAGGTACATGATCACAAAGGAAAAAACTTGCTTAAAGAATACTTGAAAAGTGACTGGGTATAGGACATGAGATCCCAAGGGTTTTGGGGTGATAATAACTGTCAGTAGGAGAGCAGTTTCCAGGATCCTTCTGTCCATAGACAGTGAAAGTCGCTCAGTTCTGCCTGTTTGTGACCCTATGGACTATACAGTCCATGGAATTCTCCAGGCCAGAATACTGGAGTGGGTAGCCTTTCCCTTCTCCAGGGGATCTTCCCAACCCAGGGATTGAACCCAGGTCTCCCGCGTCACAGGTGGATTCTTTACCAGCTGAGCCACAAGGGAAGCCCCTTCTGTCCATAGAGCTGCTCTTTTGCCGAGTGGGATATACTAGCTGAGGGTAAGGGCAGTATTCCTCCAAAAAGTGGAACATTTGAGAGGGGGAAGGGAAAGAAAGCAGAAATTTGAGGCAGCTGGAGAGAAACTATGGTGAAATGGTAAAATACCTAATGTGAACTTTTATTGTTTGGATTTTTCTTTTTGTTTGTTTTTTGGGGGAGGAGGGTGGCAGAGGTGGGGGACAATGTCAATTTGCTTTCTTACATTCCTACTAAATCCTGTTAACTCCTGAAATACTTATCATGTACTGAAGAATTGGATTTGTTCTTTGGGATGTTAAAAAAAAATGCTGAATTATGTTTCAAAGTGAGCGCAGATGTTCAGAGCCTTGGGATCCCACTACAGCTGGGAGTCCATCCCTACCACCTTCCCTTAGCTGAAGCTGGAGGGAAGCACCTCTCTCTGGAGAAACTCTTTTATAATTTAGCTCAAAGGATGATGTATTCATTGTTTTCACAATGTAATCAAAGAGCTGTTAATGAAGTCCTAAGAAAAAAATATCTGGTAAATGAGATACTTCGAGTGGCTGATTTCGAAAATCATTTAATCTCTCTCAGTGGAACTTTTTAACAATTACTTTTAAAACTTTTATAAATAAGTATTTGTGCTTCCATCTCCCACTCCCATCCTCACCTCTCCATTAAGCTGTGATTAAAACTGCCTTTTCCCTGCTACCTTGGGAGGAGCTGGAGCAGGTCACCTTGCAATCTCTATCAACTTTACATTCCTACACATCCCTCGGGGATAACTAATAGATATCTAAAACATTGTGCAGGAACATGTCATGAATGCAATAAAACTTGTCTTCTGGGGGTGACATATGCATTTAAAAAATTCCCCTGTGTAGACATTGACCAAAACTGGAGTTTTTTCTTCGATTACTGGCTTGTTTCACATTTTCCATGCTCTGTTTTCCATCATGTTCAGAAACTATTTTCAAGTTTTTGATGAAGTTTTTATCCTTTGAAAATAAGAAGGTCATCTTTCCAAAGACTGTACATTCACCCACATTCAGCTGTTTTCCTTGTGCTTGAAAACCATGGATGAATTTTAATACTTTCATCGTGGCAGTCTTGACAGTGAATTTGTCTAAGATTCCCATGTGTATTTACCGCCAACTGACCACAGATTCTTGGGAAGTTTTCCAGATTGATTTTGTATCATTTAATTAACCAACCATCCATCAGAGACTGTGGTCACCAACATGACTCTGCAATATGTGGAAATTAGGAAAATTGTCTCTTGAAATGTATTAAAAAAAAAACAAAAAACTTTAAGTTGGAGCTTCAAGTTTAATGCGTGTTGTAGGTGGTATAAGGGTTCCCAGTTGGCGCTAGTGGTAAAGAACCCACGTGCCAATGCAGGAGACATAAGAGATGTGGGTTTGATCCCTAGGTCAGGCAGATCCCCTGGAGGAGGGCATGGCAACCCACTCTAATATTCTTGCCTGGAGAATCCCAAGGACAGGGGAACCTGGTGGGCTACACTCCATAGGGTAACAGAGTTGGGCACAACTGAAGCAACTTAGAACACACACACACGCATAAATGGCATAGGTCTCCCTCCTACCTTCCAGTATTCTCATCTAAGACCCTTTACCAGAAAAACAGAGCAATTTTCATTTAATAAAGTCATTTAAAAGATTTTGCCACCAGTCCGAAATTTTCAGAATTAAGGATGAAATTTACAGTTTCTACACCATCCACAGAGAGCTGATGACTCAATTATCAAAACAAAATCTCCTTTTGATAAACATCTAATAGCCACTCTCCCCATCTGCTTTTCTCTTAGATAGGGCTTATAGGAGAGAAAATAAGAGTAAATATCTAACAAGGGAAAATCTGCCATTTTGAGAAGAAGGATGAAATTGTGAATGGGGGCTTCGGAAAAAGGCTGCCAGATAAAAAGCAGGATATTCAGTTCAACACAGATTTCAAGTAAATAATTTAGTGATGTTTTTTAGCACAAGGATATCCCTAATGTTTTACTGAATATCCTGTATTTTATCTACTGCATCTGGCAACCCTGCTTAGGGGATTTTGAGGATCCCTTTCCTCCCCTGGTTTCAATGCTTATGAAATGATCTAAAGAAGACTTACCTGACCACATTGCTCAGGAAGATAACATGCGGTTTGCAAAAAAGATAAAATGTCTGCTTTCTAACCATTTATATGAAAAAACTGGCTGAATAAATAATGAGTGGGATACATTCATTAGCATGTGTGTGGTTTCACCAAAGGCATGATTTCCATTTTGAAGGATCAGGAGCTCTGACTCAGTATAAAACACTGGCCCTGCTGCCTCCTGGCTCAATAACCTCCGGCATGAAACAATCCAAGTTGCAGTTTTGTTGTCTGTAAAAATGGAGATTTTCATTAAAGCACTTGCCAAGTGGCTGGCACTCAGTAATTCTAGGCTTGGCTTTTTTCTTAGACTTAGCTGGGAAAGGTTGAAATTCCAAGCTGAGGGAAAGGATGTTACTCACTCCCAGACTCCTTAAATTACCTGGTCTGCCTTCAGTTACAGAGATGGGAAGAAGCATCTTGTCTAAAACAAAAACTTTTATCCAGATTAATCAAGGTCTATCTAAATTTAAAATTTTTTCTCTGAACTTCCAGAAAGTTTATAGACAATGCTGTTTAAATTAGCAGTTGACTGTATTCTACCATTTTCTAATGGTCTTTTTGGGGAGGTGTTTTCTTCTCAATATGTTTGTTAATCCTTGAAGAAATATCTGCTCTTCCAGCCTCTTTCAGAATTTTCCAGTTTATTGTGATCTACAAGTCAAAGGCTTTGGCTTAGTCAGTAAAGCAGAAATAGATGTTTTTTTGGAACTCTCTTGCTTTTCAATAATCCAGTGGATGTTGGCAATTTGATCTCTGGTTCCTCTGCCTCTTCTAAAAGCAGCTTGAACATCTGGAAGTTCACAGTTCATGTATTGCTGAAGCCTGGTTTGGAGAATTTTAAGCATCACTTTACTATTGTGTGAGATGAGTACAATTGTGCGGTAGTTTGGGCATTCTTTGGCATTGCCTTTCTTTGAGATTGGAATGAAAACTGACATTTTCCAGTCCTTTAGTTCTTCTTTGCTTTCTGCCAAAAGGGTGGTGTCATCTGTATATCTGAGGTTATTGATATTTTTCCCGGCAAGTTTGATTCCAGCTTGTGCTTCCTCCAGCCCAGCATTTCTCATGATGTACTCTGCATATAAATTAAATAAGCAGGGTGGCAATATACAGCCTTGACGTACTCTTTTTCCTATTTGCAACCAGTTGTTGTTCCATGTCCAGTTCTAACTGTTGCTTCCTGATCTGCATATAGATTTCTCAAGAGGCAGGTCAGGTGGTCTGGTATTCCCATCTCTAAGCAAAGAAGAACTAAAGAGCCTCTTGATGAAAGTGAAAGAGGAGAGTGAAAAAGTTGCCTTAACGCTCAACATTCAGAAAACTAAGATCATGGCATCTGGTCTCATCACTTCATGGGAAATAGATGGGGAAACAGTGGCTAACTGTATTTTTCTGAGCTCCAAAATCACTGCATGGTGATTGCAGCCATGAAATTAAAAGATGCTTACTCCTTGGAAGGGAAGTTATGACCAGTGGTCATACTGGTGAACTGTGGTGTTGGAGAAGACTCTTGAGAGTCCCTTGGACTGCAAGGAGATCCAACCAGTCCATCCTAAAGGAGATCAGTTCTGGGTGTTCATCGGAAGGACTGATGTTGAAGCTGAAACTCCAATATTTTGGCCATCTGATGCAAAGAGCTGACTCATTGGAAAAGACCCTGATGCTGGGAAAGATTGAGGGCAGGAGGAGAAGGGAGTGACAGAGGATAAGATGGTTGGATGGCCTCACCAACTCAATGGACATGGGTTTGGGTGGACTCTGGGAGTTGGTGATGGACAGGGAGGCCTGGCGGGCTGAGGTTCATGGGGTCGCAAAGAGCTGGACACGACTGAGTGACTGACTGAACTGAAGAAATATTCTACAGGTTCTTTATGTTCTCTACTGTTCACAGTAGTTTATGCTACCATATCTTTTGCATAAAAAACCAGGACACACAGCCTCACAAATAAATGGGTTTTCAGAATTTGTTAGTTTAGATAGGAAGCCAGCTAACATTATAGAAATTTAATTTCAGATTGATTTCCTCTTTTGAAAAGAAAAAAAAAAAAATCAGTGTCAACTAGACTGTCCTAAAAGATTACACAGGTGGTTATGGTACTCCCAGCCCCTGGTATAGTCATACCTCTTGCTTTTACCTAAAACTCACATCATTTTGCAATTAAGAGGGGTTTCTAGACCTTGATAGGTACAAAATAGATTTGTAGGCCAGTGGAAATCAGAAACCATTTCACTGAATGCATGAAATCTCAACTCAGACAGCAATCTAATTGCAATTTGGCAGCCAGTTTTCTTTTTCTTTCCTCAACATTTTCATCTAAAGATAGTATGAAGATTGTAGAATGAAGTACTTAGAACTGGAAAGCCTGACCTCTACAATCAATACATTAACAGTAAGAGCCTAAAAGGAAGAATATTGCCAAGACACAAAAGCCTAGCAATCTTCGTGGCTTCCTAATGATGGATCCTGAGTATCTAAAAATAAGTAAATAAATGGACAATGGTCTATGTGGAAGCAAAAAGGCCGAGTGAGGGAAGACTCTCAGGCAGCATTGCAGCTGTATTGATCAAGAACAGTCTTATGAAGAGGCTTTTTGCTTCTCAGAAACAGAAGGACTTTATCACTGAGATGTTTTCTTTTGAGGAGACTAGCAGTCCAAGTTCTGTCCAAGTTGTTGTTTGTTTTTTTTTAAGTCTAATCACTTTCTTCTTTAATTTCCTATTACCTCCCAATTATGAATTTCCCATCTAATATTGGGAAAGAGGGACTTCCCAACTGGCTCAGTGGTAAAGAATCTGCCCACAAAGCAGGAGACCCCGGTTCGATGCTTGGGTCTGAAAGATCCAATATTCCTGCCTGAGAAACACTGTGGACATGGAGCCATGGAGTTACAAAAGAGTTAGGCACAGCTTAGCAACTAAACAACAACAACAGCGGGAAAGCGGCATTCAAGATAGATGTGACATCCACCAAGACATTATAGTAGTCATGAACACTTACACAGTCACAGTGCTTTAATGTGAAAGAGAAAACTGGCAATCTAATATCAGACAGAGAGATTTAACATGACTTTCTTATTTATATTTAAGACCATAAGGGTATAAAGGTTTTGAGGTTTATCGTCAGTTCAGTTAAAATACTCAGTTGTGCCTGAGTCTTTGTGACCCCATGGACTACAGAAGGCCAGGCTTCCCTTTCCTTCACCAACTCCCAGACCTTGCTCTAACTCATGTCCATTGAGTCAGTGGTGCCATCCAACCATCTCATCCTCTGTCGTCCCCTTATTGTCCTGTCTTCAATCTTTCACAGCATCAGGGTCTTTTCCAATGAGTCAGTTCTTCACATCAGGTGGCCAAAGAACTGGATTTTAGCTTCAGCATCAGTCCTTCCAATGAATACCCAGGACTGATCTCCTTTAGGATCAGCTGGTTGGATCTCCTTGCAGTCCAAGGGACTCTGAAGAGTCTTCTCCAACACCACAGTTCAAAAGCATCAATTCTTTGGTGCTCAGCTTTTTATAGTCCAACTCTCACATCCATACATGACTACTGGAAAAACCATAGCTTTGACTAGATGGACCTTTGTTCACAAAGTCATATCTCTAATTTTTAGTATGCTGTTGTCACAGTTTTTCTTCCAAGGAGCAAGCATCTTTTAATTTCATGGCTGCAATCACCATATGCAGTGATTTCGGAGCCCAGGAAAATAAAATCTCTCACTGTTTCCATTGTTTCCCTATCCATTTGCCATGAAGTGACAGGACCGGATGCCATGATCTTTGTCATTTGAATGTTGAATTTTAAGCCAACTTTTTCACTCTCCTGTTTCACTTTCATCAAGAGGCTCTTTAGATCCTCTTTGCTTCCTGCCATAAGGGTGGTGTCATCTGCATATCTAAGGTTATTGATATTTCTCCTAGCAATCTTGATTCTAGCTTGTGCTTCATCCAGCCCAGCTATTCGCATGATGTATTCTGCATATCAGTTAAATAAGCAGGATGACAATATATAGCTTAGATGTATTCCATTCCCAATTTGGAACCAGTCCAATGTTCCATGTCCGGTTCTAATTGTTGCTTCTTGACCTGCATACAGATTTCTCAGGAGGCAGGTCAGGTGGTCTGGTATTCCCATCTCTTTCAGAATTTTTCACAGTTCATTGTGATCCACACAGTCAAAGGCTTTGGCATAGTGAATAAAGCAGAAGTAGATGTTTTTATGGAACTCTCTTGGTTTTTCTATGATTCAGCATATGCTGGCAATTTGATCGCTGGTTCCTCTGCCTTTTCTAAATCCAGCTTGAACATTTAGAAATTTTTGGTTCACTTACTGTTGAAAGCTCACTTGGAGAATTTTGAGCATTACTTTCCTAGTGTGTGAGATGAGTGCAATTGTGTGATAGTTCAAACATTCTTTGCCATTGCCTTTCTTTGGGATTGTAATGAAAATTGACCTTTTCCAGGCCTGTGGCCACTACTGAGTTTTCCAAATTCTCTGGCATATTGAGTGAAGTACTTTAACAGCATCATCTTTTAGGATTTAAAATAGCTCATCTAGAATTCTATCACCTCTACTAGCTTCATCCATAGCAATGCCTCCTAAGGTCTGCTTGACTTTACACTCCAGGATGTCTGGCTCTAGGTGAATGATCACACCATCATGGTTATCTGCATTATTAAGATCTTTTTTGGTTAGTTTTCTCATGTATTCTTGCCACCTCTTCTTAATATCTTCTGCTTCTGTTAGGTCCATACCATTTCTGTCCTTTACTGTGCCCATCTTTGCATGAAAGGTATTCTAGTGTCTCTAATGTTCTTGAAGAGATCTCTAGGCTTTCCCATTCTACTGTTTTCCTCTATTTCTTTGCATTGATCACTGAGGAAGGCTTTCTTATCTCTGCTTGCTATTCTTTGGAACTCTGCATTCAGATGGGTATATCTTTCCTTTTCTTCTTTGCCTTTCACTTCTCTTTTCTCAGCTATCTGTAAGACCTCCTCAAACAACCACTTTGCCTTTTTGCATTTCTTTTTCTTGGGGATGGTCTTGGTCATTGCTTCCTGTACAATGTCATTAAACTTCCATCCATAGTTCTTCAGGCACTCTGTCTATCAAATCTAATCCCTTAAATCTATTTGTCACTTCCACTGTATAATCATAAGGGATTTGTAAAGGTCATACCTAAATGGTCTAGTGATTTTCCCTCCTTTCTTCAATTTAAGTCTGACTTTGGCAATAGGGAGTTCATGATCTCAGCCACAGTCAACTCCAAGTCTTGTTTTTGCTGACTGTATAGAACTTTTCCAACTTTGGTTGCAAAGAATATAATCAATCTGATTTTGGTATTGACCATCTGGTGATGTCCATGTGTAGAGTCTTCTTTTGTGTTGTTGGAAGAAAGTGTTTGCTATAGCCAGTGCATTCTCTTGGCAAAACTCTGTTAGCATTTGCCCTGCTTCATTTTTAACTCCAAGGCCAAATTTGCCTTTTACTCCAGATATCCTTTGACTTCCTACTTTTGCCTTCCAGTCCCCTATGATGAAAGGGGCTTCCTTGGTGGCTCAGAGGTTAAAGCATCTGCCTGCAATGCGAGTAGACCCGGGTTCAATTCCCAGGTTGGAAAGATCCCCTGGAGAAGGAAATGAAAGGACATTGTGTGTGTGTGTGTGCGTGCACATTCTGTCATTTTTCAGATTGCACCCAAGTCCTGCATTTTGGACTCGTTTGTTGACTATGAGGGCTACTCCATTTCTTCTAAGGCATTCTTGTCCATGGTAGTAGATATAATGGTCATCTGAATTAAATATGCCCATTCTGGTCCATTTTAGTTCACTGATTCCTTTTGCCGCACGGACAGGGGCTCTAGCTGTAGCAGACCTGGGACGTGCAACATCTGGCATAAGCCCTCTTGGGAGGAGATTGCCATTAGCCACACCATAGAGCCACGGAGCAGATGACCCACAAACTGCAGAACAATAATACCAAAGAAATTCTCACACTGTTAAGAAAATTCTAGGACTCAACAGATTTCCAAACTTGTGGATCCAACAAAGGGACTGAGAACTCCCAGGGAATTTGACTTTGGAGGCCAGTGGGATTTGATTACAGAACTTCCCCAGGACTAGGGAAACAGACTCTTGGAGGACACAAACAAAACCTGTGCACACCAGGACCCAGGAGAAAGGAGCAGTGTCCCCACAAGAGACTGAACCAGACTTGCCTGTGAGAGTTCAGGAGTCTCCGGCAGAGGCGTGGGTCAGCAGTGGCCTGCTGCAGGGTTGGGGAACTGAATACAACAGCGTGGTCAAAAGTCCTTTTGAAGGAGGCTGGCATTACCACCATTACCCCTACCATAGTTTGGCCTGAGGCCAAACAACAGAGAGGGAACACAGCCCCACCCATCAATAGAAAATTGAATTAAAGATGTACTGAGCATGGTCCTGCCCATCTGAACAGGACCCAGATTCCCCCACCGTCAGTCTCCTTCCATCAGGAAGCTTCCACAAGCCTCATCCTTATCCATCAGAGTGCAGACAGAATGAAAATCACAACTATAGAAAACTGACCAAACTGCTCACATGGATCACAGCCTTGTCTAACTCAATGAAACTATAAATCATGCCATGTAGGGCCGCCCAAGATGGATGGGTCACGGTGGAGAGTTCTGACAAAACATGGTCCACTGGAGAAGGGCATGGCAAACCACTTCAGTATTCTTGCCTTGAGAACCCCATGAACAGTATGAAAAGGCAAAAAGATGGGACACTGAAAGATGAACTGCCTAGTTCGGTAGGTTCCCAATATGCGACTGGAGAAGAGTGGAGACATAACTCCAGAAAGAATGAAGAGATGGAGCTAAAGCAAAAACAACACCCAGTTGTGGTTATGACTGGTGATGGAAGTAAAGTCTGATGCTGTAAAGAACAGTATTGCATAGGATCCTGGAATGTTAGGTCCATGAATCAAGGTTTATCATAGATTGAACATGTATGTATGTTTTATCTGAGAAATAAATAATGTACTTTAATTTTTTAATAATAAGAACTTCATAAAAATTGATACGGTTTAGACCAAAATAAGCCTCAATAACCAAAAAACAGAAATTATACAAATCACATTCTTGTATTATGATGCAATAACTGTATTAAATAGTCACAGGGGAAAAAAGCCCATGAAAATTTAAATTTAGAAAGTAATTTTTTCAGTGACCTAAGTTTAAAGAAAAGAATTAAAACCAAGTGAAGAGAATAGTTGGAAAAGGCAATGGCAACCCACTCCAGTCCTCTTGCCTGGAAAATCCCATGGATGGAGGAGCCTGGTGGGCTGCCGTCTATGGGGTCGCACAGAGTCAGACATGACTGAAGCGACTTAGCAGCAGCAGAAGAGAAAAATTCCCTCAAAATAAACTGATGTTCTAGTAATTAAAGCAGACAGGTAGATCCAAAAAGCAAATGGGGTCCAGAAACAAATGCAGATAGATATCAGAATTTAGTATTTGTTAAATATGGGTTGTTGAATCAGTGAGAGAAGAACTATACAACAGAAGTATAATTCCAAATGGCTAGCCATTTGGAAAATGAAATAACGCTGTAGATCCTTTTACTCTTGTGATACTTTAAAAAAGTTTTTGCTGAAATATAGTTGATTTAGAGTGTTGTTTTAGTTTCAGGTATGCAACAAGGTGATTCAGTTTATATGTATAAATACACATATGTATATTCTTTTTTAGATTCTTTTCCATTATAGATCTTTATAAGATATTGATTATAGTTCCCTTTGACACACAGTAGGTCCTTGTAGGTTATCTATTTTATGTATAGTAGTGTGTATATTTTAATCCCAAACTCCTAATTTAACCCTTCCCCCATTTACCCTTTGATAACCATAAGTTTGTTTTCTATGTCTGTGACTCTATTTTTATTTTATAAACAAGTTCATTTGTATCATTTTTTTACATCCCACATATAAGTGATATTGTATGATATTTGTCTTTGTCTGACTTACTTCATTTAATATGATCATCTCCAATTCTATCCATGCTGCTGCAAATGGCATTATTGCATTCTTTTTAGGACTGAGTAATATTCTTTTGTATACAGGTACCACATCCTCTTTATCCACTCATCCGTCCATGGACATTTATGTTGCTTCCATGTCTTGGCTATTGTAAATAGTGCTGCAGTTCATGCTGCGGTACATGTATATTTTTGGCTCATAATTTTCCCTGGATTGTAATTCCTCTTTACACTCAATGTAAAAATAAAGTTTATCTAGATTTCAAAGTTATTGTTAAGCTATAATAATATTAAGAGGAAATTTAGGAGGCATATGTTGTGATTTTATAAGGAACTGACCTTCATAGTAAAGCTACAAATTCCCAAAGTCATAAAGAAAAAACTTTGATGCTATATAAAGGTAAAACTCCAACATGAAAATCAGGGTTCTGAGGGAACCTATCATTTGTGGTATACAATAGAAAATAGGATCCATTTCAGGATATGGAAAAAGTCCCTATGAATATATAATCACCTATGGTAAGAGACTCTGTACAGACTCAATAGCCAGGCTGTAAGTATCAATAAAAATAGAACTTATGACCTGCAGCAGTCAGCCCCCAAATTCAGTTACCCTTGTAGCACCTGGCCCCAAATAACCAAGAGTTGATTATTAATTGACATCTTCCCTAATTTACCCCCATTTCCATCTTCAGACCAACTGGAGAAAGCCAGATATTCACCCCTAACCAATGATATTGGATGTCCTGCTTCTACAGCCTCCTCATGCCAAAAGCCTCCAGTCAGGGCATACCTGCAACCTTCCCTTTTTCCACTGTTAAGTTTTCCCTTTCCTTTGCTTGACTTTGAGTATCTGCCAAACACAAGTGATGGTGGCTAACTCCCTTGCTATAGTAAGCCCTGAAGCAATAGACTTTGTTTGATCTCATTTGGGTGGTCTTCATTTATTTCCACAATGGAAACTCTATTCACCTGTTTTCTATGTATGTGAATTTATAGAGAAAGCATTATAAAAGCATATTTCTGATTGCACTTTGGTTGTGGTTTTGGTCACTCCAGTGGATTTTATCAGGAATGTAATAAAAGCGAAGTTAACCCAAACTGTGAATTAGGCTACAAGGAGAGATCTCATTGTTTCTCTCTGTGTGTGATCCAGGTGTATAATAAGCCCACTGGATAGCATTTAAATGGCTCACACACTCACTTCTGTCATTTTATACTCTAAAGCAGATAATGAGCAGATAGTGTCAATCTTAAAAATGAATACCTTAGGAAAAGCTAATCTGACAAGGTCAGGGAAAGCTGTATTTAATCTGTTTCGACTTTTTATTTGGCTGGGTTGGGATGAGTTTGGTATGTTTTCAAAGTATGCCAGAGTATAATCCTCACTGGACGGGAGCAGTTATAAAGGAACTAAAACCATCCAGAGACCAAAGTCCTGTGTGACTTTCCCTCAAAATACAGTTGCAGAGGACAGGAAGCAGAGTCAGGCCCACAGGAGAGAGGGACTCAGGCCTGGGGAGTCCTTATGTATGCTCCAAACCACATCATTTAGGGAATGCAGCTCATAACAGCACAATGAGTCCACAACCAGTGAGGATGTTTTGTTGGTGATGTTTTTAAGTCATTTATTTCTGCTAGGGTTCTCACAGCTCTAGAGTGGCCCAGGCTATTTTTGTTTATTGAAAAAAGGAGAAATGCCAAAACAGGGGTGAAGTATTGTGTTAGTATTTTAAGTGTTCAGTCTTCACTGTGTACCTCTGTGGCTGCCTGAATAACCCAGTTTGGAGGTAATGTTTGTGTGCAAGGCCTGAGCCCAAGGTGCAGCAGAAAGTCATAGGCTTTTGAAGATGAGGGTCCATCCTTGGAAGATGGGGTAGGATGTGAGACTGTGTTTAGAAGTTATTTCTTTTCCACCTTTAGTTCTCACTAGGGTAAATTTTCCAATTTTTACGAATGTGAAGTAAAGTGAAAGTCGCTCAGTTGCGTCTGACTCTGCGACCCCATGGACTGTAGCCCGCCGGGCTCTCTGTCCATGGGATTTTCCAGGCAAGAGTACTGGAGTGGATAGCCATTTCCTTTTCCAGGGGATCTTCCCAGCCCAGGGATCGAACTAGGGTCTCCTGAACTGCAGGCAGATTCTTTACCGTCTAAGCCACCAGGGAAGGCTTGGTGAGTGAAGGATGAGTTAACCTTAATTAACTGGTGTACTGGTGAAATCAGCATTCACATCTTTGTGTGAATTTTGTTTATTTCATCTCACAGTGTCTATGCTTTCTCCCATCCATTATCCACAACTGACATCACCTTTTAGGCTGCCCATATCACCTTCCTAAGCAAGCTAGGAAATTGGATGTTCTTTCTGACACATCTTCAATCTTATACTTTAAAAAAAAATCCTGTTAGACTATCATAGCCAAAGTTTAAGTTGTTCAAACTTTATTGCCATTTAATGTCTTAAGCAAATGCTATTCAGTTCATATAATTTATTCTGAGAAGTAGAAATGTTAGATAACCTATTCTAATGCCAAAAAAACTAACACAGATGTCAGTGACAAAGTTCTAGGAAATGACCATAAATTTTTGGGAGGCAGACTCAAAGTAACTGGTCTCTCGCAGAATCTCGAGGAATTTCAGCTACTAATTGTTATTAAAGATGTTTTCCTATGTCAAGACGTTATAGTCTAGTGAATGATAACCAGGTAGCAAAGGCATTAAAAAACAGATTAAAAATAGTGTAGGAAAGACCTTTCAGGACCTTTGCAAGTAAAGGTGACTAGGAGAACTTACAGAATAATTTCCAGAAGGCCAGCAAGTTTTAGTCTCCTCTTTGTAATCTGTTTGCTGCTACTGCTACTGCCGCTAAATCGCTTCAGTCATGTCCGACTCTGTGCAATCCCTTAGACAGCTCCTCTGTCCCCGGGATTCTCTAGGCAAGAACACTGGAGTGGGTTGCCATTTCCTTCTCCAGTGCATGAAAGTGAAAAGTGAAAGTGAAGTCACTCAGTCATGTCCAACTCTTGGCGACCCCATGGACTGTATAGGTAGGTTCCTCAGTTCATGGGATTTTCCAGGCAAGTGTACTGGAGTGGGTTGCCATTTCCTTCTCTATGTAATGTGTTTACAAATATACAAACATTTAGTAATTTAATTATAGTAATCTATGCCTTGACTCTTAATTTTCCTGAATAACTTAGGATTCTATCTAAAAGGAGAAATTTCCTTGAAGTTACTTGTAGCTAAAAGTATATTGATAGAACTTGGGTTTGTTTTTTTTTTAACCTGAGAAATGTTTCTGGTTTGTATTAATGCACATTTATTAGTGGTCAAAGAATGATTTCTCTAAGATAAATATAGACAGAAATTCTAAAATGTGTTCACTCAACTTCCCTCCAGCGCAGACAAGACCCAAATTTACTGCTGGACCTTCTGTGTCAGGGGCTTTTCCATATCCCATGTTTCCCAGAGAAAACGAGGCCCTTTCCCTGGGAGCAGATCTGAGGACAGTGGGCTCATATTAAATATCACTCATGTTTATATCCTCCACGTAAATATCCTTCAAACAGAGGAGAAATACTAACTCCCAAGCATTAAAGTAATCATCATTTTAATTCCTTTGTGAAACAATATATTTTCAGACTCTAAATCCATGTTTCTTCTCAGATACATTTGTTGTTGTTGTTCAGACACTAAGTCATGTCCAACTCTTTAGTTGTATCATAGAAAGAGAAGCATTGTGGGATGAATTACATTCCCTCAAAATTCTTATGTGGAAGGCCTGATCTCTAGTACCTTAGAATATGACTGTATTTGGAAATAAAATCTTTCAAGAGGTAATTACATGAAAATGAGATCATTAGGGTGGACCCTAATCCATATGACTAGAGGCCTTTTAAAGGTTAGGATGCACACATTACAGAGGAAAGACCATGAGAAGACAGAGAGAGGAGAAGACAGTTGTCTGCAAGCCAAGGAGAGGAGCCTCAGAAAATATCAACCCTGCCAACACCCTGATCTTGAACTTCCAGCCTCTAGAATTAGGAGAGAGTAAATTTCTGTTGTTTAAGCCACCCAGTCTGTGGTGTTTGTTATGGCAGGTCTAGAAAACAAATCCAGAGGATAAAACCTAGATTCATGGCCCAGCTCTGGACAAGTGACTTAAACCCTGAAAATATTCTCAGAACAGACATAACATTTGTATTAAAACATCAGCTTTATGGTTTTACATTCTGTCTCTACATGGCTGACTCTAAATGTCTATCTCCTGCATTTTCTCCAAATCCACATTCATTACCGTCTATACCTCAGATCTCTACTAGGAGATCTAGTGGGTACCCCAGACTTCAAATATGCAAAACAGAACTCTTGGTATTCCCCACAAAAAATGAATGCCCCTCGGTAAGTGGAATCCCTAGCATTCTAGTGGCTCAGGTCAAAATCTTGGAGTTAATGCCTGATTCCTCTTTTTCTGATGTCCCAGATCAAACAAATCATGTTTTTTCAGCTCTACCTTCAAAGCATATCCCAGTCCATGAACTGAGAGACAGATCGATGGAACTGAATATTAAATACAGAAATTGATCAGCTTTAAAAGATTGTGAACAAAGTCAAAAGATACGTGACAAACTGTGAGACAGTATTTGCAGCATATTATCGCTAAAGAGTTAATATCCCTAAGAGACAATGAGTTATTTTTGAGAGAAAAAACCCTATTAAAAAATAGGCAAGAGATGTGAACAGATGATTCACAAAAAGAATCTAAAAATGTATCTTGAACATATAAAAAGATACTCCATTTCATAATAAGTAGACTGCATATTAAAAGTACACTGAGATACCATTTCTTAGTGTTGCAGTTCATGGGGTCACAAAGAGTCAGACACAACTGAACAACAGCTCATCAGATGGGCAAAAATTCAAAAGCCTGACAATACAACCTCTTGGTGAGGCTGTGGAGAAACAGGCGATCTCATGTACTGCTGGTCAGAATGTAAAATGGTGTCATCCCTATGGAGGCAACTTGGCATTAACTAACAAAACTACATGTGGATTTCCTGTTAATCCAGCAGTCCCACTTGTAGCAATTTATCCTGAAGATACATATGCATCAATACAAAATTACATATGCATAAGGTTGTTCATTTGCAGCATTGCTTGTAAGTGTAAAATATTGGAAACTTCCAAAATGTTCAAGTACAGAAGATTAGTTGGATAAACTATTGTACTACACACAGTAAAATACTATACAACTATTCAGAAAGAATAAAAAAAGATTTCTATGAAACTGATACAGAGGGATTCCCTGAAGATATTATTAAGAGGCAAAAAGCCGAGTATGAAAGAACATATTTAGAATGCCAGATTTTGCATGAAAATTAGAAACTATGCATCTGTTTTCTTATCACTGCAAAACATAGAGGAATGATCAACCCTGGGGGTGATAAAGTTGGTGGCCAAAAAGGTACCAGTGGTGGAAGGGACAGAGAAGGGAGGGATGCTTTTCTGAGGACATAATTTTGTACAGTTAGGAGTTTTGAAAGTTTTCAAATATTCTACATATTTGAAAATAAAATTAAATCAATAAGGATGGAAAAGTAAAATTGAAACTGATTGCAAACTGAAAAAAAAGAATCTAACTGAATGGCACATGAATAAGACAACCGCGCAAAAGGAAGGGAAGAGGGAAGGAGGGAGGGAAGAAGAAAAAAAGTTACCAGATCAAGAAGAATATACAGGTCAGTTAATTTTGCATCTTAGATAAGCAGCAAATAGCTTGTAGTGTAAATATGTCTCATGTACCACCTCCCGAGCCACTGACCCTCCCTCTATTGCACTACTCACTCAGCAGAGACACGTGGACCCTCCTGCTGTCCCTTAGACTTGCCAAGCAGTTCCCACTTCAGGGCTTTGAGCGTGCATATAGGGCTCTCTTCTCTCCCTGACTTTAGGATTCTGGTCAGAGGTCATTATAATTAAGAGCTCTTGCTTGCCTTCCATACTCCTTGTACCTCTTACTTTGATATATGGTTGCTTTCTCTAGCACTTACTGGGAGATACATATCTGCCTATATAAAATAAATACTGTGTGTGTGTGTGTGTAAGAATATGGCACATAGAAAGTGCTCCATGACAATTTGATGAGGGAAAAAAATGGTATTATTGGGCCAGTTGAAGTGAGTACAGATGCAAAGCTCCTGAGACTGGGAGAATGTTATTTCCCATTTCTTATTCATCTTTCTTGGCTTATAGGGGTTTCCTTTTAAAACCTAGAACCTAAAGACTAGTCAAGAAATGCTGCAAAACCAGTGCAAAGAGAGGGGAGGTATTTTGCCTCTGCCTCTTTGTGACTAATCAACTCTGTTTCAAGGACCTGGAGGAGATATTTTTCTTCCAACTATAGCTCTTCCATTTAAAATGGTAATCCCAGCTCTCATTTTGTATTTTCTCCTTGTAAAAGGATGTGAAGGTCACCCACTCAACAAACTCTTCAGTTGATGCAAAATGCATGTGGAATCAGAAACTTAGGTAATATAAAAGTGAAGATGAATTGAAGTTATTTATATTCAGTAAAAAATAAAATGTGTTAGAGGAGTAAAGTAAGAAAAACGTGTCTCTCCAGCAGGAGTGCTTCATACACGGTTATGAATACCAGTGGACCACCAGCCACCAAGGATGGTCCCGGCCTCCCTCTGCCCAGAAGCAGCTGGGGAGGCAACGGGCAGGATAATAGTGATGTGCCTAGAGTTCTTCCAAAACAGAGGCACCCCGGGGTCTGAGGAAAAACTGGAAAGTTACATATGTTCACAACATTGAAGTGATAACCAATGGAAAAATAATGGTTTATCATTCCTACTGTACAGCTTAATCTTGTTTCACCTTTGAATTCTGGTGTAGAGATGCATCTTAATCTTTTCTGGGCATCAACTTCTCCATGTGGTCATATGGCCTTTTTCTAGAGGACAGCTCAGCTCATCTGAAAAAGGAAACTTCATCCTCCATTGGGCAAAACTTTACCTTTCCCAGTAATACCTTCTCCTCTGATCCAATAGAACACACCCTTAGAGCATCTTGAAGCTTCTGCCATGGAGATAATCTTGATGTTATTCCAAAATTAAAACACTCAACCCTTGTAACTCCTTCTTTTGTGTGAGGAAGGGGGTTACAAGTGATCAAGACAAGGGCTAACATTTGACTCCCTTAGACATGCATTTAGCTTGTGTGGACACCCTTGACAAGATTCTCTGTGTGCTAAAATGTGACCGTGGGCGTATAAGTGGATTCTATGACCATGTAGGGCTGAACCATTTCCACAGCTTTTTTTAAGTCTTATTTTTCTTGATAGTCTGGGATACTCAATATCAGTGTTCCAAAAGTCATTATATATCTAACAAAAATAAACCATAATCCTCACAAATCTTCATGATTCAAGGATTTAGTGTTTTAATCTTTTTATAAGGGAAAATGTCAGACAATTAATTTGGATTGCCCATGATCTTGTTTTCCCTTTTAACTCAATAAAATGAGTTTTTGTCTTATTTAGTAAGACAGTGTTTCTTATATTGCTCAATTTAGTGGGTCAAAACAAGTAGTTTTTTTTAATGAAACAGAATAAAACAGAAAACAGCAGCTTGCCCCTAAAAGAAGGGAAATTAGTTCTCATAAAACTTTTGTTTGGAAAATAAGTAAATGTTGAACTGCCCTGGCAGTCCAGTGGTTAAGACTCCAGACACACTCCATTGCAGGGAGCATCGGTAGATCCCTGGTTGGGGAACTAAGATCCCACATGCTACACAGCACAGCCAGGAAAAAAAAAAAGAGTAAATGTGTATCTATGTTCAGTTCAGTTCAGTCGCTCAGTCGTGTCCTACTCTTTGTGACCCCATGAATCGCAGCACGCCAGGCCTCGCTGTCCATCACCAACTCCTGGAGTTCACTCAGACTCTTGTCCATCAAGTCAGTGATGCCATCCAGCCATCTCATCCTCGGTCGTCCCCTTCTCCTCCTGCCCCCAATCCCTCCCAGCATCAGAGTCTTTTCCAATGAATCAACTCTTCGCATGAGGTGGCCAAAGTACTGGAGTTTCAGCTTTAGCATCACTCCTTCCAAAGAAATCCCAGGGCTGATCTCCTTCAGAATGGACTGGTTGGATCTCCTTGCAGTCCAAGGGACTCTCAAGAGTCTTCTCCAACACCACAGTTCAAAAGCATCAATTCTTCCGCACTCAGCCTTCTTCACAGTCCAACTCTCACATCCATACATGACCACTGAAAAAAACATAGCCTTGACTAGATGGACCTTTGTTGGCAAAGTAATGTCTCTGCTTTTCAATATGCTGTGTTAGGCTACACCATAAAATGCATTTCTTATTGTGGATCACAGTTAAAAAAAAAAAAAAGTGAAAGCCATAGGTTTAATATTTGTACTTTCATAAGCGATTAATAGACATCTATGGTAACATAAAATCCAATTCATAGATTAACTGAAAAACAAAACACCACTGCCTGTGTGAACTAATTTATACATAGACAAGGAAAAATATTAATGTTTCTCAAGAAAAACAGGTATTTTAGTATAGAAAAATAGGTTTCTGACTTCTTGAAAATCAAATCCCTAACTGAATTATAAGCTAAAGAGTGAAAACAAAAATCTTAGTCACCTTAAATGACGTTTAAACTAGGATTTATGATGACTGGGCGTTGCTGGCATTTTTGTGACTAATTTAAAATTTTTTTATTGAAATGCAGACAGATTTATTGGGATCTAGAAAATCTTAAAAGAAGCCTTATTACACGACTTATTTCATTATGACAAAAACTGTGATGAACCCTCAGTTTGAAGGGAGAAATGACATCTTTGACATTTTAATGGGTGATGTCAAAGATGGGCACATGATGGATGTTGCTCCGGTCTCTCCCCTTGTTCTGGTACTTTTCAGTGGCTTCCCATGTTGTCGTTGCACAGAAAGTCAGACTGTGGAGGTCCACAGCAGTAGGATAAGATTCCACTTGGGGGCTGCTCCAGCAATGAATGAAAAACCTAGGAAGTTGTCCTCTGTGGCAACCTAGAAGGGTGGGATGAGGTGGGAGGTGGGAGTTGGGAGGGAGGTTCAAGAGAGAGGGGACATATGTATATCCATGGCTGATTCATGTTGATGTATGGCACAAACCAATACAATATTGTAAAGCAATTATCTTCCAATTAAAAATAAATTTAAAAAATCAATAGTAACCCAGTGAAGAAATGAAAGAAAAAAAAAAAAACTAGGAAGTTGCACATAAAAGATTTTCCCATGGAATATTCTGGTACAGAGATAGCTGAGGATATTTCTTGAGACCTACTGAAATGCCCCTCAGCCTTCTGAAACCACCATGTGTACAGGGGGTGGATATGGGATTCAGTACTCTGATTGCGACCATTCAGCCCTCTGCCAACCAGTCTGTTATTCCCATCTGCCAGTATTTCTGGAGCTCATTTGTCCCTATCTCACTCCAAGGTACCTTTTTATTGAATGTCCCCCTGTTTTGGAATAGAGAATCAGCATAAAATGTGGTACCTAAGTAAGAACAGAATAGTTGACAGAAATATCTGCATATTGATTTACTGCTTTGGGGGAAAGTCTTAGTGTAAAAATTAATCTAGTTCATCGACAATATTTGAAACTCATTGACCGCCCTCAAGAGAACTTGACAAATCATTTCAAAATGGCATCAACTGTAAATGGAAAATGTTGTTTTTGCTGGGAAGAAGTCCAAAAAAGCAAAGCACTCCTAAAATTTATTTCACAGAATCTACATATTCCTATTCTCATTCTCTCTTGCAAACAGGGGTATAAGGTTAAAAGTTAAGTTCCTAAGCCCAAAGTCTGTAAATAAATCTTTATCAGAGAAATCTCTGTGAGACAAGATGGTATAAATATTAGAATGGTAACATTTAAACTTTTGCACTACCCTTTCATAACCTCCCCCTCAGATGTGAGAATAGGGCCTGCTGACTGTAAGGCATCCTGGTGTTCTAATGTTTAAAAGATGGCTCACTTAGAAAAATGCTGAGGGCTGTAGAGCATTTGTTTACTAGGGTGTGCGGACTAATGGGTCCCCAAAGATGTTCTTCACGTCCTCATCTCTGGAACCTGTGAATATGAAACATAGCACAATGGCCTTTCCAGGTGATTAAGTTAAAGACCTTGAGATGGGGAGATTATACTGATTCTCTGGGTGGTGGAGGTGTTTAATCGCTGAATCATGTCCAGCTCTTTTGTGACCCCACAGATCCTTTTGTGATCCCTCTGTGCATGGGATTTCCCAACAAGAATAGTGGCGTGGGTGACCATTCCCTTCTCCAGGAAATCTTCCTGACCCACGGATAACACCCACATCTCCTGCATTGCTGGCAGGTTCTTTACCATTGAGCTTCCAGGGGAGCCCAACTACCCAGATAATCACAAGGGTCCTTACAAGAGATATGCAGGAGGTGTTCACATCAGAGGCAGAAAGTGTAAGGACCCAAGCAGGAGTCAGAGAAGATAGATCTTAACACCGCTGGCTCTGAAGATAGAGGAAGGGGCTGTGAACCAAAGAACGATGGCAGCCATTAAAAGCTGAGAGAGGCAAGAAATTGATTTCTCCTCTTAAACCCTCTGCAAGGGAACAGCCTGGACAATGCCTTGAGCTTAGCCCAGTGGGACTGACTTTTGACTTCTGACCTACTAAGAGTAAGAGAATAAATCTATGTTGTTTCTGTCACTAGGTTCATGGTATTTCTTACAGCAGTAGCAGGAAACTAGGACATTTAGTAAACTGAAGAATAAAAGACGGGAGCCCCTTGTATCACTTTTACTTTGGAGCAAATGCGTTTCTTCTTAAAACAGATGTAGAGTCCTCCCCGACATCCCAGCCCAAAGAGGCCTAGGCCCTTTTTCATCAGTTGCTACTCATTTAATACTAGGAGTTGGAGGATGACAAATCTGCTTACTCACCCAAATAATTTGAAAAATTCCATGATGGAAAATTTTTTTTATGTAACTTCTCAGAAACAGTACAATTTTTGAGAGGTAAGAAAATATAACAGACTGGATAAGTAAAGATTTAACACTTACTAGAACATATTTAAACTACTGCAGTTTTATAAATAAATCTGTCTTCCATGAATGCTGTATTAACTTCTAGGATTTCTCTGACTCATCTTTGCTTACCTTGGTTTGTACAGAAGTTTCTAAAACAAGAAAAAGAGGGATAGATTCATTTCCCCTCTTTTTCTAGTATCTCTCTAATATTACCAGGTTCTTTTTCAATATTGGTTGTTTATTTTACTGTTTACTTTGGATGGAATCAGGTGATTCAGCTGAAGTCCAAATAGACTACATTTCAACAAATAAAGTAGTTGAGCTATTTTAAATCAATGCTTGGTAAAAATATTTTCTCTATCATTAAAACTTCAGGAATAAGTCCATGCTGTCAAAGACAACATTTTTCTCCAAATTATTTCTTCCTTCTTATTTCAGAAGATATCATTAAATAAATATTTCTTCTTAATATCTTATCCAGTTGTATCAGTGGTGCTTCAAACTAGGAAGAGTAAAATATAAATGCTGTTGGTTTTGATCATCTATGAATATTGAACTTTCACATTACAAAAAACATATTAAGGAGAAAGGGAAATATCAAATCCTCCAAGATTTGATATTTCTGCAATAATCTCAGTGGAGCAAATATTTCTTCAGATTCAGTGAAATTGCCTACAAAACTTAAGAAGAAATCCTCAGAAGTCAAATTTGCATAAGATTTGAAATATGGAAGTCTGAATTAGTGGAATACAAGAGCTTGCAGGGTAACAGGGGAGGTTATTATTTTAATTTATCCTGGCTATAAGTTTTGCTTTAACAAGTGAGAGTTGGCCCCAGTGTAAAATACAGCCTGAAGTACAGAAAGTTCACACAAGAAAGAATTCACCCAAAAAAACTTGCAAATAAAAAAGGGCCATGCAGCAAGCTGGCGCTGCAATGAGAAACAACCTCTTAGAGAAAGGTCAAGAGATGATGTGGAGTGAAAAATCTCCAGGGAACTGTCACTTTCTGAAAAGGAAAATGACAAAAGTGACAAATTTCAGAGAGTCTGAGGAGAACAAAGGACAGAGGTTGAAAAACATAGAGTAGCACTGCCTGCGTTCTTTCCTTGAGAGAACATTCAAGGTCATTTCCCCAGAATCCCTTAGTGTTTCTCCCTTAAAGGAAAAAAAAAAAAAAGAAAGAAACTCCTGCCCCTCATCATTGCTAACCAGAAGAGGTGCCTGAGAAGACAGTGATCTGGGTTCTCTGAACTGGCAGCCATGGCCCCTGCTTACGACCCAAGCTCCTTGAGAGCTTTTTTCCTTCAATATTAAAAATAAAAGGGGCTTCCCAGGTGACGCTAGTGGTAAAGGACCTGCCTGCTAATTCAGGAGATGTGGCAGACTGGGGCTCAATGCCTGGGTGGGGAAGATCCTCCAGAGAACGGCCCAGCAACCCACTCCAGAATTGTTGCCTGGAGAATCCCGTGGACACAGGAGCCTGGTGAGCTACAGTTGATTGGGTCACAAAGAGTCAGACACAACTGAAGCGAGTCGGCACACATTAAAAATAAAAATGCATAGATGCGTTACACCAACCTACCTTATAATGCTCTCCTGAGTAATAATGGCCAAGCTTAAATACACACACACATAAAACACACACACCCTCGCTCAAAGTTAACCCATTTCCCAGTTGGTGCCCTCCTGCCACTTCACTAGCAGGGAACACTTTCTCTCCTCTTTCTTTCCCATCCTTTGGTTTTGTCTCTTTCCATTTTTTTTTTACCCTCTCCCCTCAGCTGGTTTTAAAGGTAGTAGGAGGAACATCCAAAGCATTTCTTTGCACCTTTGATAGTATTCAGAAATTTTAAATGCTCCCTGGCCTTACCCTTCATTGTGGTTTTGTATTTTGAGACCCAGTGCAACTCTAGTTGAGACCCAGACCCAGAGACCCAGACCCAACTCTAGTCAGAACTCCTGACTCAGGGCAGATGGAAACTGAACTGGGGATAGTTCTGAAGAGTTTCAAACAAATATGCAAATCTATCTCCCAACCAGCTCCTCTAGCCTCAAAGAGATAAAAAGTTGAAAAGCTTCTCTAGAGAGGAAAATATGTAATATTTGTCAAACAATAAAAATTCTTTGCTTTTAATATTTCCAACTTTAGGATATAGTTTGAAATGTACAGATAGCTATTATTTAACTACTTTAAGATAAACTTATATCTTTGGGGTTTTAATCATTTCTTTTAGAAGTTATTTTTAGATGTGTTCATTTTTGGTAGAAGCACTAAAATACAATGGCATTTTGCAACCGCAGTTTTTCATCAGATGCTTTTTTCTGTAAGTCGTGAAAACAACATTGATTATCCTGCCAAGCGCTGCTACAAAGTGCTCTGCATCATAAAAGGATTTGGAACCTCATTTATTATCATCTAAATTGTACATTGTGCATTTGATAGCAACACGTTGTAAACTAAACAGCCTTTCCTATCCAGACCAATGGATAATATAATAAAACAATTGAGACGTTTTTGTGAAAAGCATGATTTGGTGGATTCTGAACCTAAAACACATATTTTGTTCCCCCGTAACAAATGCTGATTGAGTGGCTGCCAGTTACTTAGAATGGCACTGAGAGAGGTCAGATGAAATGACGGAGACGTGAGAAGTGTCTGAATCCCATCACCAAAGAGCAAAACTCTGAGACATGATAATAGGTTCTCACATTACATCACAGGGAAGGGTTTGTGTTTTCCTCTTGGGAAAGCAGCAAATAAACGTCAGAGCAACAAACATATTAACACTGAACCAAACTAATCCAAAAGTCCATCCTAGTTAGAACCAACAGATTTTTCCTGATATCAAAGTTATGTCAGTTTTGGAACTGAATTTGAGGTCCAGATTTCCCTTGTGGAGACATTTCTTTGGGCAAGTAAGAATAGGGACGCCCATAGTATGTCTGTGGTCTAAAACTGAAGTTCAGTGTGTTGAAAACATGAGTGCTGCTCTTATAATATCCTAAGTGAAGTCACTTGGTTGTGTCCAACTCTTTGCAACCCCCTGGACTATAGCTTGCCATATTCCTCTGTTCTTGGAATTCTCCAGGCAAGGATACTGAAGTGGGTAGCCATTTCCTTCTCCAGGGGAATCTTCCCAACCCAGGGATCGAGCCCGGGTGTCCCACACTGCAGGCAGATTCTTTACCATCTAAGCCATCTATACCACCACAAAAAAGGGAAATGGTTTGAGGTCTATGCATTACAAAATGAAAAATTTAGGTTGATAATGAATGAAAACTAATGTAGAGGTTATTCGTTTAATGGGCTTTTGTGACACAGCAATAAGGTTTTCAGCTGGTGTCTTCTTTTAATAATTTTATTTACTTACTTATTTTTTGCTGCGTCTTTGTTGCCTTGCAGGCTTTCCTCTGGTTGCAGAGACCAGGGGCTCCTCTCTAGTTGCTGTGCTCAGGTTTCCTGTCACAGTGGCTTCTCCTGTTCTGGAGCACAGGCTCTAGGCTCTCGGGCTTCCATAGTGGCATCGTGTGGGCATCATGTTGTCGTCCCCGGGCTCGAGAGCACAGGCTCAGTAGCTGTGGCACACGGTCTTAGTTGCCCCACAGCATGTGGGATCTTCCCGGGCCAGGGGTCGAACCCGTGTCTCCTGCACTGGCAAGTGGACTCTTTACCACTGAGCTCCCAGGGAAGCCCAGCTAGTGTCTGCTGTATCCTCATACACAGCACTTAACACAAAACAGCCATGCTGGATTTGATGTCTCTGTACACCTGGTTCCTTACAATTAATGGACTGTTTGGGCCTGAACTTACACACTTCAAGTGTTTTATTGCTAATGCAGATCCATAATACTTGAATAATTGAATTTATATACATATATATATAATTCTGAAAAATCCAAGGATCTGAATCCTGCCATTATTTCTATTTATTTAGTTACTGACTGCACTGGGTCTTTGTTGCTGCACGTAGGCGTTCTCTAGTTGCGATGAGCAGGGGCTACTCTCTAGTTGCAGCGTGCAGACCTCTTGTTGCGGTGGGCACTCGTGTTGTGGAGCAGGGGCTCCGGGCCACACAGGCTTCAGTGGTGGTGGTGCATGAGCTCTGTTGCTCAGCATGTGGGATCTTAGTTCCTGGACCAGGAACGAACCTGCATCCCTTGCATTGGCAGGCAGACTCTTAACTGCTGGACCACCAGGGAAGTCCCTAAACCATTAGTTTTAAACTTTTTTCATTGGGTTTATTACCATCAGAAAGTAATGGCTTCATCACCTTTTGTATTCTCAAAAACTGTCCCATCCTATGTGTTCTTACAGACCTTGTCATTCCTTATCAAGTGGTGGGATCCCTGTCTCTTCCCCTTGAGACTAGGTGGGCTCCTGACAAACCAAGTGGTTTCTGAGGCTAAGTTAGAAGATACCATGCAGTGTCTTCCAGATTCTCTTGCGGCTTCACTTGTGGAGCCCTAAGCTCCAAGTCAATGAGAAGTACCAGGTGGCCATGCTGTGAGGAAGGCCAAACTAGGCCAGCCAAAGAGGCCACTTGGAGAGGCCCCAAGACTGCAGGAGGAGAGAAAGGTGCCTGGCCAGCTCTCAGCTGCTTCAGCCACCATCTGACTACATTCACACCAAGATACCTCGGGCAGAACCCACACCCCAGCCCAGCCACTTGGGAATTTCTGACCCACAGATACCAGGAGCAATAATAAATTATGTTTGTTGTTTTAAGCCAGGAAGTCTGGGGAGTAATGTGTTTCATACAAAGTGTTGCTGCTGCTGATGCTGCTGTTAAGCCACTTCAGTCATGCCCAACTCTTAGAGACCCCATGGACTGCAGCCTACCAGGCTCCTCTGTCCATGGGATTTTCCAGGCAAGAGTACTGGAGTGGGTTGATACAAAGTATTAGACCACAGGAAAAAACTTCTCTAATTAAGAGACCTCTCAATAAGAGACCTTGTGGTGGATCTGAATGTCTCACCCAGATTATCCCTCCATCTCTCTCCATTCCATGAGGGGAATGTTGGCCCCTGAGGGCTCATAGCTGGCTCCCTTTCTAGGCATTGCCCTTAGCAAAGGAAACTGCCTCACCTGAGGTACACCTCTCCCTGAGGATGGTCCATATCTAATAGTGATTGATGCAAAATACTGATACCTTGCTTCTTGCCTAAATTTAGGCAACACAGAATGATCACAGCTCCAGAGGTCCTGTAGGGATAGGCTAAGGCCTTGGTTGCAACAGTAGCAGCTCAACTTCTTCCTCTGATCAGTCTTGCTTCCCTTGCTCCTTTATAGGTATTATTCTCGAGTATCTACAACAATAACCTACTTCACACAAATCTCCATTTCAAGGACAGTTTTCAGATAACATGAACAGGCCTGAAAGGCTAATCAGCATTGGAAAAGAAGGTGAAGTCAGGCCCTGAGATATAAAATTGCCTGGTTTTCCCAGGAGACAGCAATAATTAGATACAATGACCCTCACAATGACATGAACAAAGTTTCTAATCAATTGACTATTACCTGTAGACTGAGATGGTTTCCCCTGACGGTCTTCAAGGCATCCTGTACTCATTCTGACACTTGCTGGACATAATCTAATTTGCCTGACCAAAATCAATTTAGCCTCTGAAAATTTTGACTGCATGATGTTTCAGAAGAGAGTATGTGAAAAAATAAAGCCGTTGTGTTATGGATCATTGCATTAGCTGAGAAAAGTTTGAAATAAGACCACAACTCATTCTTAAATCTTGGTCCTGGACATGTAGCAAAACTTAAGCAAATATGTGCTATAATGATTTAAGAAGGAAAACTTTTTACAGCGAAGTCTATGAGATTTGAAGGTGCCTAGTTTCATTTTTCCTGGAAGAAAATGTTTTATCTTCTTATTTGTTGTTTCATCTCTTATTTTATCCACCCGTCATCTTTGAGAAGTGATTCATTATTTCACAAGGACTGTGAAAAGAAAGACTGAGTTCAGAGATCATTTCTAGAAGCTGATGGGGACAGCTCAGTGATTTAAACTGCAGGACATTTTTATTTTTCAAACCAGATCTGATCTTCTACTTCAGGCATTTTATAATTAATTCATGAAGACGAGCTTCAGACTTGTTTTCTCACTTGCCTATCTTGTGTTTGCAGGCTCTTCTGTATCTTTACATGAGCACAGCTCCCAGCAGGAACTCCTGATTTCTCAAATTCTTCAAAGTTCTCCTGAGGCCATTGCATCAGCACTGAAGGCAATCAGCAGTTGAGTGGACACATACATTTATGAGCTTCCCAATAATCTGCAGTGACGTACGGGATTGTTCTGTACTATTTACCCGCTTGGGAAACAAAATCAGGTACCATTCTTTCTTTCTAATTGAAATATAGTTGATTTACTATAGTGTGCCAGTCTCTGCTGGACAGCAAAGCGACTCAGTTGTTCCCATATAGACACTGTTTTTTTTGTTTTAGTGGTATTAATTTTTTTTGAGTTTTATTTTATTTTTTTACTTTACAATACTGTATTGGTTTGGCCATACATTGACATGAATCCACCACAGGTGTACATGAGTTCCCAACCCTGAACCCCCTTCCCACCACCCTCTGCATATCATCTCCCTGGGTCATCCCAGTGCACCAGCCCCAAGCATCCTGTATCCTGTATCGAACCTAGACTATCGACTCGTTTCTTACATAATAGTATACATGTTTCAATGCCATTCTCCCAAATCATCCCACCCTCTCCCTCTCCCACAGAGTCCAAAAGTCTGTTCTTTACATCTGTGTCTCTTTTGCTGTCTCGCATACAGGGTTATCGTTACCATCTTTCTAAATTCCATATATATGTGTTAGTATACTGTATTGGTGTTTTTCTTTCTGGCTTACTTCACTCTGTGTAATAGGCTCCAGTTTCATCCACCTCATTAGAACTGATTCAAATGTATTCTTTTTAATGGCTGAGTAATACTCCATTGTGTATATGTACCACAGCTTTCTTATCCATTCGTCTGCTGATGGACATCTAGGTTGCTGTTTTTTAAAATATTCTTTTCCATTATGGTTTATCCCAGGAGACTGGATAATAGTTCCTTCTGATATACAGTAGGATTTTGTGGTTTAGCCATTCTAAATGTGATAGTTTATATCTACCAATCCCAAACTCCCTCTCCATCCCTCCTCTCCCAGCACCACCCCCTGCCCTTGACAACCACAAGTCTGATCTCCATGAGTCTCTTTCTGTTTTGTAGATAGATTTATTTCTGCCATATTTTAGATTCCACATATAAGTGATATTATATGGTATTTGCCTTTCTCTTTCTGACTTACTTCACTTAGTATGATAATCTCTAGGTGCATCCGTGTTGCTGCAAATGGCATTGCTTCACTCTCTTTTATGGCTGAGTAGGATTCCATGGTATATATGAAACACGTCTTCTTTACCCATTTATCTGTTGATGAACATTTGGGCTGTTTCCATGTCTTGGCTATTGTGAATAGTACTATTAGGAACATATGGCTGCATGTATCTTTTTTAGTTATAGTTTTGTCTGAATATATGCCCAGGAGTGGGATTGCTGGATCATATGGTAATTATATTCTTAGTTTTCTGAGGAACCTCCATACTGTTTTCCACAGTGGCTGTACCAATTGGCAATCCCACCAACAGTGTAGGAGGGTTCCCTTTCCTTCACACCCTCTCTGGCATTTGTTATTTGTAGACTTTTTATTGATGGTCATTCTGACCAGTGTAATCTAGTAAGGTATCATTCTTTTTAATATTCTAATTCAGTTACTCTCATCCCTCAATCTACCTATGGAAGAAAGTTCCATCTTGGAGTCTTTTTTCCTGAAAGAAGTTCCAAGACTCAGAGGTATTTATTTAATCCAGTGAATTAAATTCAGTCCATTAAATTCAGTTAAATTCAGTCCATTTAAATGAGCAACCCTTTCAGATGAGTAAATGGAATACTCTCCTTGGTCAGAATCTTAGTCCTTTCAGGCTACTGTAACAAAAATACCAAAGACTGTGTGGCTTAAATGACAAACATTTGTTTCTCGTGGCTCAGGAGGCTGGAAAGTCCAACATCAAGGTTCTGGCATATTTGAGGTCTAGTGAAGCTCCGCCTCCTTGTTTATCAGTCAGTCAGTTCAATTGCTCAGACGTATCCGACTCCTTGCAACCCCATGGACTGCAGCAGGCCTCTCTGTCCATCACCAACTCCAGGAGCTTGCTCAAACTCATGTCCATCAAGTCAGTGATGCCATCCAACCATCTCGTCCTCTATCATCTTCTCCTCCTGCCTTCAATCTTTCCCAGCATCAGGGTCTTTTTCAGTGAGTCAGTTCTTTGCATCAGGTGGCCAAAGTACTGGAGTTTCAGCTTCAGCATCAGTCCTTCCAATGAATATTCAGGACTGATTTCCTTTAGGATTGACTGGTTTGATCTCCTTGCAGTTCAAGGGACTCTCAAGAGTCTTCTCCAACACCACAGTTCAAAAGCATCAATTCTTTGGCCCTCAGCTTTCTTTGTGGTCCAACTCTCACATCCATATCTGACTATTGGAAAAACCATAGCTTTGACTAGGTGGACCTTTGTTGGCAAAGTAATGTCTCTGCTTTTTAGTATGAAGTATAGATTTGTCATAGCTTTCTTGTTCATAGAGGGCCTTTTCTCTTGTTTTTATATGGTGGAAGGGTTGAAGGAGCTCTCTGGAGCCTTTTTTATAAGAGCACTAATCCCATTCATGAGGGCTCCATTCTCATCATCTAATCCTCTCCCAAAGACCCCACCTCCAAATGCCATTGCCTTGGGTTTTAGAGTTTCAACATATGGATTTGAGAGGATACAAACATTCAGTCTATAGCAGGGGATTCAGCTGCAGAGATTGTTATTTCCACTGTGCCAGTGCAGTCTTTGCCTACTGAAGAGACCACAGCACATCTGCCAAAGCTGACCTGATCAGAATTTCTCCTCATTCAGGGAAAAGAAGCATAGGTGTCTTGTTCAGCTAAGATTGCTCTCAGCCCTATAACTCTGGAGACACAGATCCCTGCCCTACTCAAAAACCTAGTCACCATCCCAAGGCCACCATGCCATGAGGCTAAAGTAGCTGGGCTAGAGGCATACAATAATCTAACACATGCTCTGGCCAGAATTGTATCCCCATATGCAAACACCACTTGCTACCATAGCTCAATTAGTCTACTCTCTACTCCCAGAAAATGAGTCCCCAGTGCTGTTTTACTAGAAGCGTAGGGATAGGCCTGGCTCCACAGAAACAGTGGTGCTGCTGATAGAGCCTAGCCACCACCTCAGAGAGAAGGGAGAGTCAAGAACCACGCTGGGTCTCTCTACCCTCCAGTTCCGGGGCCCAGCCACTTCCTTACCTAGCAGACTTCTCACTCAGCATTCCAGCTGTCTCATCCCCATGGCCCACCATCAACAATCAAAATGTAGACCTACTAACCTAATACACAAAGGCTTGGTTTCCTGTAACACAGCAGCCTAGGATAGCAAGAGTCTTAAAACAATGCCATTACCTAGAATTCCTCTGATTCAGCTCTGTGAGGCCTGGGGAACTCTCAGAATACAGCTTGATACTTCTGAGAACTCTCAGAGTGGTCTTGCACCTGCTCCCTGAGGCAGTCCTTTCAGGTTTCGTAGATTTCACTTCTCACAGTATTCACAGGTATTATTGCGTTCACTCGGGAGCCACCTCTTGTCCTGGCTGACTTCCCACTGCAGCCCGATGTCCATTACTGTTGACCAGGCCCACGAGAGGCATGGCACTGCAGACCCCAGAGTGCCACCTGCAGCTCCCACCCGGCCAGGGCACTAACATACAGCAAGGCGGTTGCCAGCAAAGCCACATCAAGGCAGGCGCTGTGCCCGCCAGGGAGCTGTCTTCCATCAGTGTCGACTCTGCTACCAGCGCCTCGTGTCTAGGTCTTCAGCTTGCACCTCACCTCACTTCAGCCCCCTCCCTGAGACATACGTCAACACCCTCGGGGGCAATTACAGATTCACCCCGTGCTTCCCCAGAGCTCTGTGCAATGCCTGAAGCGTGACTCACTCTGCTTCCAAGGCACCTTCTGACCCTGCTGCCCTGGTTAGACAGGAAAGCAGAGCCCTGGCAGCCCATGCTCTGCTCTGCAGACATGCTCACATACGCTTGGACCCCAGGGAGAGCGCAACTCAGCCTGAGGCTGCAACTCCTGCCGCCAGCGTGAGGTCACGTGTACTTTCCAGACTAGGGATGACTGCCGACTGTGTGCTCAGAACCTCTGGGGAGAGGTTGAGATGGGGCAGGGAGTGGAGCGTGCTGAGGTTTCTTCAGCAGAGCTAAATCATGCAATAAAGTTCAATGTGATGAGGTAGGAAGTCACCGGAAAGTTTGCTAAAGGAGAGGAGGAGAATGTTCAGGGGCCACACCTCAGTTACAGTATTTTTATTTCTCTGCAGTCTCCTCACTGAATTATCCCTCTGATTATCCTTTAAAACCTTCAGTTTCTCATGAGGATGAATAACCTTGTGTTTGCTGTGTGAAGAGAGTGACCCTCTGAGAGAAGACTTGTGATGGTTTTCTCTGCAGACGCAGGGGTTTAGAACACTGTGAGCTTCTCTGAGGAAAAAATCTTCAACTTTATAAAATCCATGAAAGGGAAACTGTGTCAGCTCGATTCCTAAGGAGTCAATTAATTAAAGTTAAGTCCCCACAAACACTGCCAAATGCCAGCTCCAGATTAAACGGCGTGGATAGGCATTAGGCTCTGATCTCCTGTCACTGGCTGGGTACCTGGCAGATTTTAGCTTGTGTGCTGATCCAACAGAAATAAGTATTAACTCACGAGGAAGGCAGATAAAGAGTTCAAGGACAACCGTGAGCATTTAAATTGGGGGACTTTTCATCTCTTCGTCTTCTGCTTCTCTTTGCAAAGTTTTCATCTTTTTTTTCATCCACCGTTCTATTTCAGTGCTGTCTTCTTATTGGGGGTATGTTTGGTGAATGAAACTGAAATCTGTCTGGTCTGGGGTTTGAGAAGCCACCTGTCTCTCGACTAGCATACCTTCCTCTCTGATTTACAAAGACCCAGTGTGATTCTGTTGCAAAGCTCAGTCCGAGTTTAGAGCTGGGCGCAAGGCATACAGAGCAGGTAGCCAGTCACCAGCTGTAAGAGTTGGATACTCACTGGGGGAAAAAATAGTTCTGTCTCAGCCTGCTGGGGGTGCTTCAAGTGCTGCTTCCATCCCTCAATCTTCCCCATCAGGTTGGCACAAGCGTGAAATTTCAGGGTCTCAGATTTCTTCTCTCCTCTCTGTCTTCCAAATTTCTCTTTTAAAAGGTCATCTCCAGTCTAAGCAATGATCATTCATTTCTGCCTTAGTAGAGATCTATTTATTAAGCCACTTTCCCTAGTAAGTGGAGGAAACAGGGCACAGAGCAGTAAAGTTTAAGAAAATGGGGCTTTTGCAGGGGAGTTTAATGAATTTAAAAAGAGGCCCATGGCTAGGTGAAATGGAAGAAGAGAGCAAACAAATGGACTATCCACTACGCACATCAGTCCAATTAAGTGGATATTAATCCCCCCACAGTAGGTACATGTTATTTCTGGATTTTTAAACATGAGAAAGTTGCAGAACAGAGAAGTTAATCATTTGTCCCACTACTGAATGTGGAGCCAAGGTTCCAAGTCAGGATGACCTGATCACTCGGCCATGGCACCTCCCCAAACTACATCACTTAAATTGTTTTTCCAGGGGAGCCACAGCTGGAAGAGGGACCACCATCCCTTGGCCTGTGAAGGGATGGGTTCAGAGCTCCCTCTACCGAGGTCTGGAACTATTCCCTGCTTGTTAACCTGCCGGTTGAGAAGTGCTGAGAGTCTCGTTGGACATGTCTTAAATCAGATGCCTGCAATAATAAAGATGACTAGCATAATAATGCTATTGTTTATGGAGGGCTTGCGCTGTGCTAAGCGCTTTACAGACACTGTCTCAGAGAGAATGCAAGTAGAGCAAATACCATCACCAGTCATCAGCATTTGACCTTTTCCTTGGAACCCCAAAGCTGCATAATCTCAGTGTGTATTCCAGTCAGGAAACCAGCTTATTAATTGATCCAAAAGCCAAATTCATTTAATTTTTCTCTGCCTGGTGAACTCCCTCGGCCGTGCTCTCCTGAACCTGATATGAAATCTTAGGGATGTCTCTGGTTTCTAAGAATGCTGAGATGAGAAAAGTTCTCTGGTCACCTTCAAACATTATCGAGTCTGGTTTGGTTGACACAGAGTTCTGTCTGTTCTGGTACAGTAACAAAACTCCTAACTCATTTAAAGTGAAAACTTGTTTTCTCCCCATCATTCCATCCAGGTCTGCTTCCCCTGATCACACCGCCAGAGTTCTACCCTGTAAGCTCTCCTCCCGCCACCAGTTCCTGCTCTGACCTGCCCTGTGCCTAGGCCCGGGAGTAGGGTTTAAGGAGAAAACGTACAGATGTAAATTGGTGTCCGTGCCCTTTGGGCTTGGGCGATATCTGAGGTTGACTTTTATTTGTGTGGGACACTTGGGCAACTTCCTCAGAAAACCCAGCTGTGCCCTGGGGCCCCAGTGCCTTTGAACAGACAGTGTCTCTGTTCAAGCCGTCCGCTTACACCCCTCTGCCTTCGGGCTTCAGAAGCGTGTGCCTCGGAGGCGTCCTTGTGCCACTCCAGACTGCCCTCATGGCCAAGCTGGCTCTCCCTATGAGACCCACACCCAGTCCACGGAGGGCAGTCACTTTCACTCTGCAGTCTAATTCACTTCCAAGGACATGCACTCATCTTTTCTCTGACAACTCCAGGCCACAGGGTCAAACCTGGGGATGGAGTGTGCCTGACACAAAGTCTGCTGTCTGAGTGGCCCTCTGAAGCTCCTCTCCTTTGGCCTAAGGGTGACGTTCTTCCCCTCTCCATAGCCAGACTTGGGTTGAGAGAGAAATACAGTAGAGACTCCCATAGCACTGCAAACTGCATCCAAAGAAAACATCTGTGAACCCTTGATCAGTTTCACAGAGCTTCTGCCATCTCCTTAACACGCCCGCACGTGGGAAATCACATCCTTGGCACCTTGTGTTTTATTCTTGGATAGTAAGCTCAGTGGAAACCGCAGAGAAGCCTTGGAGGTCCTGTTTTACTCCAGGAAGGGTACATTCACACTCTCACCCTCCACCACTCACACTTTCTGAGAAATTCTACGCTTTGTAACAATCAGATCGCCTTGTATTGCCAAGTTCCGGAGTAGCAAGCAGCTCACCCAACTCTGGCTCGCACATCGTGACTGGATATAAACCCCCACTTCCTGGAGAAAGATCAGGCCATGTGGATTTTTTGCATTTTCAAGGCTATGAAACTCTTCTAGATTCTTTACGGTCACCCCATCCCCCTCGACAACTTATGGAATGTTATTGCAGTGAGACGGAAAACAATTTCATAACCATTGTAAAGATCCTTTGGAAATGTCTTAAATAATCCCAACATCTCTGTTAAACTTGTTTTTACAAAGAAAAAAAAATACCCTGTCTTAGACTAGGCCTTTTCTTCAAACTTTTCTAAAACTTTTTATTTCATTTTGGAACATAGTAGATTAACAAATAATGTTGTGATAGTTTCAAGTGAACAGTGAAGGGACTCAGCCATACATATACATGTATCCATTCTCCCCCAAACTCCCCTCCCATCCAGGCTGCCACATAACCTTGAACAGAGTTGCATGTGCTATAAATTAGATTCTTGTTGGTTATCCATTTTAAATATAGGAGTGTATACATGTTCACAAACTCCCTACCTATCCTTTCTCCCATCCTTTCCCCATCTCCAAGATTTAAATATGAGTATAGAAGGCATCTGTTTTTCCCTCTTCAATTGTAATGTGAATCCCACATAATCTGGGAGAAATTTTCTCTGAAAATAGGCATGGAGATAATACTTTAAACAAAATGTATTTTCTATTATCAGCACAGAATATATATTAATCCATATCTTAGTGGCTCCTTAGATGATCACAGGCTGAAGAATAATGATCAAATTGAAGCTTGACTTCTTCACGTTCAATCCCAATATATTTAGCCAAATTTTTATTTTTAAAAAGAAAAAAATGCTTTGTAATGTTGGCAGTTTCTCACTGAAATTTCACTGATTCTTCTCATTTATTTCCAATGATTAGTATCAGTCTTAGAATCAATATTATATGCGTGTGTGTGTATGTATATATTGTGCTTTGTTGTACTGTGTAAGTGTAATAATACAATTAAACTTCAATGTGTGTGGTAGATAAAACATGAAGCCAAAGTCCTGGGTACAATGACTCTTTTTTTTAGAAGAGGACAGGATCTTGATCAGAACCTGCTTAAGTCACATTCAGTTCAGTTCAGTCACTCAGTTATGTCTGACTCTTTGCAACCCCATGAATCATAGCACGCCAGGCCTCCCTGTCCATCACAAACTCCAGAGTTCACTCAAACTCACGTCCATCAAGTCCGTGATGCCATTCAGCCATCTCATCCTCTGTCGTCCCCTTCTCCTCCTGCCCCCAATCCCTCCCAGCAGCAGAGTCTTTTCCAATGAGTCAACTCTTCACATGAGGTGGCTGAAGTATTGGAGTTTCAACTTTAGCATCAGTCCTTCCAAAGAACACCCAGGACTGATCTCCTTCAGAATGGACTGGTTGGATCTCCTTGCAGTCCAAGGGACTCTCAAGAGTCTTCCCCAACACCACAGTTCAAAAGCATCAACTCTTCGGTGCTCAGCTTTCATCAGTCCAACTCTCACATCCATACATGACTACTGGAAAAACCATAGACTTGACTAGACGGACCTTTGTTGGCAGAGTTATGTCTCTGCTTTTGAATATGCTGTGTACGTTGGTCATAACTTTCCTTCTAAGGGGTAAGTGTCTTTTAATTTCATGGCTGCAATCACCATCTGCAGTGATTTTGGAGCCCCAAAAATAAAGTCTGACACTGTTTCTATTGTTTCCCCATCTATTTGTCATGAAGTGATGGGACCAGATGCCATGATCTTAGTTTTCTGAATGTTGAGCTTTAAGCCAACTTTTTCACTCTCCTCTTTCACTTTCATCAAGAGGCTTTTTAGTTCCTCTTCACTTTCTGCCATAAGGGTGGTGTCATCTGCATATCTGAGGTTATTGATATTTCTCCCGGCAATCTTGATTCCAGCTTGTGCCTCTTCCAGCCCAGCGTTTCTCATGATGTACTCTGCATAGAAGTTAAATAAGCAGGGTGACATTATACAGCCTTGAAGTACTCCTTTTCCTATTTGGAACCAGTCTGTTGTTCTATGTCCAGTTCTAACTGTTGCTTCCTGACCTGCATACAGGTTACTGTCAAAGCCCAGGAAGGTTTTTTTTTGTTTGTTTTGTTTTTTTTTTTTGCAATGAGAAGCAGTTCACCAGGCTTTAAGATGCTCAAAGGCAGGGAATGGATACTGTGTAAATAAAACATTTTAAGGCTCTAGGACTGTTGCTATTTATGGTAGGTGCTTATTTGTATGATGCTTATTTATAGAATATCCTTAATATGAGTTTTACTTTTCTTTTGGGGGGCATCCTAAGGAGATGACAACCTTCCATCCATGGTTGCACTGAAAAGGTTGCTTTATCTGGAGGCATGAGAGTGCTCTGGTGCCCCACACATTCAAACTTCTACCGTTTTACCAGCTAGCACGTGTCACGACCGAGGCCCCAGCACCAAGGTCCTGTCTTCAGAAACTCTTTCCATCTCTCTATCATGACCTTCCTTTGATAGCATCAAAGGAGTCTTCACTGTTTAAAATATTCTTGTTCGTTTGTTATTATCTGCCTCCTCCTCTGATGTTTAAACCCCAAGAAGACAGTAACCTTGACCTCATTTGTGACATATCTGAGACCTAGAATAATGTCTGGCACATATTAGATCCCTGACATAGAAGCTCTGACCACTGGTCAGAAGAACCTTGAGCAAGTTACTCCACTGCTGTGAGCTTGGGTCTTTATCCTCAGGGCTGGGGAGCTGCTCAAGGTAACTTTCAGAGTTCCTTCTGGCTACTAAAGCACACTATTCTTCAAAATATTGATATCCTTATATAATTTTCCCTTTTCATAAATTCAAATTATTGGTAAATAAGACATATCCTTACTGGTCATCATTACTGATTTTCAGTTAAAATATGTGTCCTCCATCTAATCTTCCTGGCATCTGGGAATAATTTTAATATATAGTTAATCCCTTCTGTTAGTAGTGTCTTGTTCCTTAAACATGTTAGTGTGAACTGCTGAAATCTTTTTTGTAGATTATACATTGCCAACCTTACTACCCATTTCTTCTGGCTAAAGGGAAGAGTTATATTCTGTGCTCAAGGAATTCCTGAAGAAACCACAAAGACTAGTTGGGACAAAGCTGTATAACAGAGAAGATACCCAGACATGTAGCCAGGAGTATGTATAACTGTGAGACAGATAGAGGGACAAGGAAACTGTAAAAGAAAACAGAGCCACTGACCCAAGGAAGAGCAGGAGAGAAAGATTTCCTTATGGATGCCTAGAAATACTGAGGAAAGCCCTGGTTACTTTCAGAAGGGAGATCTCACCCAGCCACCTCTCACTGCCATAACATGGGGACCTGATGTGGATGGTGGATATAGTAATGTTTCGGGTTTGATGATCGCAGACACTAGACAGCATGAGGCTGAGAGCAAGTCACCGTTCAGTCCTCAAATAACACGCAGAAATTTCTGAAATGGTTTACGTTAAACTACAACCATAGGAAGAAAGTTGGCCTTGCTCAGCACTCAGAGCTCTGGCCTGGTGCAGGAGTCTTTTCATCCTGTAAACCAGGACGTCCAAACACTTGCTTCCAAGCAGCAGAAAACTTCAGGAAAGGAGCCAGTTCATTTGAAGTCAGAGTTTTTTTAGGCACCCACTAGGGTTTAGAGCCCATTGATTTGCTAGCCGTAATCAGCTTTCTACTTTCCAGAGATCATCTTTGCTTGAGTTAATCTGCAGATCTGGATTTAAAAGTTCCAGCCTCTTAGTAATATGGGTCACCCCCCATCTGTGAGGCAGGTACACTATTAGGCAAACACAGTTTTCACCATCTTTTCCTCAGCTTTCTAAGAAAGATTCTTCAGCTGAGTTGCTCAGCTTCCTGGCCTTTGTTTCATGGATGGATCAGTGAGTGAAGTGAAGAAAAATACCTAGAGGTCTTACACTGATTTATGTACATCTAGACAAAAGAAAGAAAAAAATAAAAAGCTTGAGTTTTCTGCAAAGGAAAACTTGCAGAAGCAATAGGGAGAGAAGGAAACAGTCTAAGAAGCAAAAGCAATGTAAAAAGGCCAGGGGTCCTGAAGACTTAGAGACAGTATAGGAAGAGATTTGGAGGAGCCGCTGCTGGGCCCGGTGGGGCTTCATGGAGCTGAACAGGCAAAGAGGTTTTAAGGCAGGTCATTTACATGTTACATGAGGCAATCCCCCCCTCAAATGACTTCACTAAGGACTCATGTTATATTTCACATCTGCAGAAAGCAGAAATTTCTTTAATATATGTTACTGACTTGGATCTTAGAGCAGGACTTAATGGCCACGATTTGGGTGCTGTGAGAAAGGGTGTAAAATGAGATGGTGGCATTTGAGACTCTCCCCTTGAGAATGAAAAGTCACTGAAATGGCTCAAGTCTGTCAAGAGCAGTTAACCCTAACCCACAGGGGCTTAGGATGAGCGCACATGACCTCCCCTTGTGCCCCTCCCCTGCTCACCCCCTCAGGACTCCTTGCAGGGACCCCTGAGCCCTGCCACCACCTCACACAGCCCCCACCATACCGCTCCCAGGAGGAAATACTCCCAAAACGTACAGTTGTTTCTGATGTTGTGATAAACAATATATATGGTTATAGGCCCTTGACATACACAGGTTATTTTCAAAGAAAGCAAGCAAATCATTTCTGAATTACGACAGTGATTAAACAATGGATCGGGTCCATTACAGTTGGTCCATTATAGAATCAATGCCTCTGGACAAATGTATGAAAAATAAAATCAATGACTTTGGTAATTTAGAAATTTACCCTTCTTGGAAGCACAACACTAGATTAAACTGTCCTTCAATGGTCTTGTTCTCCTCTGTCATAAGGGAACGCTGCCTCCTCTTCCAGCTTCCTCCCTCCCAGTTCATTTTTATGCTGCAGCCTGCAAGACCTCTGTTAAACAACACACGCTTTGATTATGTTCAGAAACTACAATGTCATCAGCTGAATTAAAGCCACAATCCTCTCAGGATTTTAAGCTCTTCTGTGCGTAGGCCACTTCACCTCTCATATCTCACCAACAACATTCATCACCTCTACCCACTTCAAGCCTCCAGTCCTGTGTCCGTCCAGGCTACCTCTTCTCCTGCTGGTCTGAGCCCCACCCCAACTTCTCCTCCCTCTGCACCCCACCCATGCTCACTAGACCCTTTAAGCTCCAGCTCAGATGTTCCCGTCTTTCACATACCCTTCACTGCTGGCAACAGTCCCTGCCATGCCAATAGCTTCAGTCTTTAAATTCCTTTGAATTTATTACTTGCAGTATTTGCAGGGTTTATTTTTCTTCCTGTATTCTGATTTCCTACTTAGTTATCCTGCGCAATTTAGCTCTTTCACATATAAGTACATCGTGAAAGTGTTAGTCACTCAGTCATATATGACTCTTTGTGACCCCATGGACTGTAGCCCACTAGGCTCCTCTATCCATGGAATTCTCCAGGCAAGAATATTGGAATGAGTTGCCATGCCCATCTCCAGGGGATCTTCCCCACCCAGAGATCGAACTTAGGTCTCCTGCATTGCAGGCAGATTCTTTACCATCTGAGCCACCAGGAAAGCCCTCAGTACACTATAGCAGTACTATTTATGATGCCACCATTGTAATGGGTGAACCCAATATTACAGATCCAGCCATGAGTGGGTCTTACACAGCATATTTTGTCAAGGAAGCTCACCCGGTTGGCTGGGTCAGTCCATCTGGCCCCCAGAAACCCATCTGCTTCAGATTCCTGTTTTAATTGCCATGGAAGGGCTCTTTTTTTTTTTTTTTAATTTTATTTTATTTTTTTTAATGATAAAAGGTACAATTCACAAAGAAGATAGACATCACAAACCATTAGACACCTAACAACAAAGAAACAAAGGTACATAAAACAAAAATCGAAGAAATACAATGGAAAAAAATACATAATCATAGTGAGGCATATTAACATTTTTTGAGAATATTTTGTCAAGTGCAGAAAAAATAATAAAAGCATCTTGAATTATGTTATCAATAGTTTTAATTGCCATGGAAGGGCTCTTTTAATAAGATTATTAAAAAGACAACCAAAAACAGTTAACTTGAGAAGCAGTAGTTTCACATTATAAGATATGGAATAACTCATATGATTAAGCATTGAAATGACGCTTTTAAATTATATAACAAAATGAATCAAAAGTGGTTTTTTTGGTAGTGTGTATCTGTTAATCCTATATCCCCAATTTATCCCTGTCCCCTCTCCCACTTCGGTATCCATAAGACTGTTTTCTATATCCATGAGTCTGTTTATCCTATATTTAATATCTTGTTGTTGTCTAGTCGCTAAGTCATACTCGTCTCTTTGCAACCCTATGAACTGCAGCACGCCAGGCTTCTCTGTCCTTCACTATCTCCCTGAGCTTGTTCAAACTCGTGTCCCTTGACTCAGTGATGCCATCCAAACGTCTCATCCTTTGTCACCCCTTCTCCTCTTGCCCTCAATCTTTCCCAGCATCAGGGTCTTTTCCAAGTAGTCAGCTCTTCACATCAGGTGGCCAAAGTATTGGGGCTTCAGCTTCAGGACCAGTCCTTCCAATGTATATTCAGGGTTGATTTCCTTTAGCATTGACTGGTTTGATCTCCTTACTGTCCAAGGGACTCTTGAGTCCTCTCCCGCACTACAGTTCGAAAGTACCAATTCTTCAGTGCTCAGCATTCTTTGTCGTCAAACTCTCACAACCATACAACACTACTTGGAAAACCATAGCTTTGATTACACAGACCTTGTATTCAAAGTGATCCCTCTGCTTTTTAATATTCTGTCTAGGTTTGTCATAGCTATCTGCCAAGGAGCAAGCGTCTTTTAATTTCATGGCTGCAGTGCCCATCCAAGTTAATTTTGGAGCTTAAGAAAATGAAATCTAACACTGTTTCCACCATCTATTTGCCATGAAGTTATTGGACTGGATGCCATGATCTTCATTTTTTTTGTAAGTTTTAAACCTACTTTTTCCCTCTCTTCTTTCACCTTCATCAAGAGGCACTTTAGTTCTTCTTCACTTTCTGCCATTAAAGTGGTATCGTCTGCATATCTGAGGTTGTTGATATTTCTTCCAGCAATGCCTTCCCTTGGGATTGGAGTGAAAACTGACCTTTTCCACTCCTGTGGCCACTGCTGAGATTTCCAAATTTCCTAGCATAATGAGTGCAGCACTTTCACAGCATCATCTTTTAGGATTTGAAATAGCTTAGCTGGAATTCTATCACCTCCACTAGCTTTGTTTGTAGTGATGCTTCCTAAGGCCCACTTGACTTCACATTCCAGGATGTCTGGCTCTAGGTAAGTGATCACACCATCGTGGTTATCTGGGTCATTAAGGGCTTTTTTGTACAGTTCTTCTATGTATTCTTGCCACCTTTTCTTAATTTCTTCTGTTAGGTCCTTGCTGTTTCTGTCCTTTATTGTACTCATCTTTGCATGAAATATTCCCTTTGTAGCTCTAGTTTTCTTGAACAGATTGCTATTCTTTCCCATTTTATTGTTTTCCTCTGTGTGTTTGCATTGTTCACTTAAGTAGTCTGTCTTCTCTCTCCTTGCTATTCTCTGGAACTCTGCATTCAGTTGTGTATATCTTTCCTTTCTGCTTTGCATTTCGCTTCTCTTCTTTTCTCAGCTATTCATAAAGCCTTCTCAGACAACCACTTTGCCTTCTTGCATTTCTTTTTCTTGGGGACAATTTTGGTCACCACCTCCTGTACAATGTTACGAACCTCTATCCATAGTTCTTCAGGCACTCTGTCTACCAGATCTAGTCCCTTGAATCTATTCATCACTTCCACTATATAATCATAAATGATTTGATTTAGGTCATAGCTGAATGGGCTAGGTTTTCCCTACTTTCTTCATTTGAGACTGATTTTTGCAATAAGGAGTGATGATCTAAACCACAGTCAGCTCCAGGTCTTGTCTTTGCTGACTGTATAGAACTTCTCCATCTTTGATTGTAAAGAATGTAATCAATCTGATTTTGGTACTGACCATCTGGTGATGTCCATATGTAGAGACATCTTTTGTGTTGTTGGAAGAGAGTGTTTGCTATGACCGGTGCATTCTCTTGGCAAAACTCTGTTAGCCTTTGCCCTGCTTTATTTTGTAACTCCAGGGCCAAATTTACCTATTAATCCAGGTATCTCTTGACTTCCTACTTTTGCCTTCCAGTCCCCTATCTTTTTTTTTTTTTTTTTGGTGTTCTAGGAGGTCTTGTAGGTCTTCATAGAACTGTTCAACTTCAGTTTCTTTAGCATTAGTAGTTGGGGCCTAGACTTGGCTTACTGTGATGCTGAATGGTTTGCCTTGGAAATGAACTGAGATCATTCTGTCATTTTTGAGATTGCACCCAAGTACTGCATTTCAGACTCTTTTGTTGATTATAAAGCCAACTCTGTTTCTTCTAAGGGATTCTTGCCCACAGTAGTAGATATAATGGTCATCTGAATTAAATTCACCCATTCCCTTCCATTTTAGTTCGCTGATTCCTAAAATGTTGATGTTCACTCTTGCCATATCCTGTTTGACCACATGCAATTTACCTTGATTCATGGACTTAACTTTCCAGGTTCCTAAGCAGTATTGTTCTTTATAGCACTGGACTTTATTTTCACCACCAGAAACAATCGCAACTGGGCATCATTTCTGCTTTGGCTCAGAGTCTTCATTCTTTATGCATCTATTTCTCTGCTCTTCCCCAGTAGTATATTGGACATCTACCAACCTGGGTTGTTCATCTTTCAGCATCATGTCTTTTTGCCTTTTCATACTGTAACAAACTATAAATATATATCTTGTAACAAACTATAAATGGAAAGGAATAGAAAAAATATAGATAACATACATATATGTGTATAACAATTCCTGTGCTGTATACCTGAAACAATCACAATATTGTAAATCAAATATACTTCAATAAAAAATGGTTTATTCTTTGGGATATCTTTAGACCTTATACATACCCCAAAGAATGTTTGGTGGTCAGATAAATTGGCTAAATACTGGGTTAAGCAAACAGGTTTCCCTACTCTATTTAGCATTTCTGAAAGTCCCCTAATGTTTGCACTGGAAATCTCCTGGAGTGGGTTAGTGGATGCTGTGTTCCACACATGAGTCGACCCCAGGACCATTTTTCAATGGAGCAATTTCTAAGGAGCATATTCCAAGAGACTCATTCTGTCTGTGACTGATGTGGCTCAGGTTTTAACTTTGGTAATTTAGAAATTAGCCCTTTGGGACTAAGGGAACTTTGTTGTTCCCTTCCAAAGCCCTCCCCACCAGGCCCTTGCTTGAACGCTTAGCGAGGGTGGCTAACGGAAAGTTTTATCTGCTGTCCCTGACTTCATGTTTTGTTTCCTTGTCTGGTCATGTGGAGTGCCCTGTTCTGTTCTTTGTGTGTTGAGCCACATCACACATCACCAATAATTCTCAGTCCCTGTCTGCATTTGCTCAGCTGGAACTCCAGTCCAGAGAGGCAGCCACAAGGACTGATCAGCACCATGAACTCTGGACCACTTACCAGCTGTGCAAACCAGGGACATTTCTTAATCTCTCAGTGCTTCATCTGTAAAGTAGGCATGATTATGGGACACACTTCTCCAGATTTTGTGAGAGGTTACTACAGGGAGAGTGTTATACAGAATCTGGCCTCTAGTGGTGCTGTTGGTATTAATATTAATTTACAGTATGGTCCTCAAGGAATCCATTTCTCTAACTATAGCTATTGCTCTTATGAGGATCCACGTAAATCTGAAAACATCTGGAATCTGACTCATGACTTGAAAACCACTAGCTGTACTTGCCTGAGAGAAGTCTTCCATCTGTTCTTTGGTGGGAAAAAGAAAGAAGAGAAATTAACTGCTGTTGGTAAGAAGAAAACAGCTTCTGGACTGAGAGTTATCTCAGAGTTACTCCCTATGACTGTGTTTCAGAGGTCAGCAAACTTCTGTCCAGGGCCTGACTGTAAATATTTCAGGCTGTGTGTGATAGTTCTCTGTGTTAATCACTCAACCCTGCCCTTGCAGTGTGAGAGCAGCCACGGGCAATGTGTAAGCCAAAGGGCATGACTGTAGTCTAATAAGACCTGATGTGTAACGTCAGGAAGCTGGCAAGATTTTGCCTGCAGGCCTTGTCTGGGGACCTCTGCTCTGCTGTTCTCAACCCTGAATTTCCCAGGGATGGGATGTTTCCAGGATGGCTCTGTCCACCAAATATGAGTAGGAAAGCTGACCCTTCTGGGAACCAGTAGAGGTGAGAGAAGCCAGTCCAAGAGAAAGTCAACACACTTTGGAAAGTAGCTCTGAAAGAACTGCAGGGAAAAATAGCACAGTCTGGTGACAGTGTAGACGTCTGGACCAACTTTGCTGAAGCCTGCCTTACTGTGGGACTTTATGGTTACATAAGCCAGTAAATCCCTGCTTCTGTTTAAGCCAAGTTGAATCAGGTTTTCTTGTCACATGCCAACCAAAGTCTTCTAGTGCTCCAGCATGACTACAGCTATATTAAATAAATCAATGAACACTTTATGGTGGATGTGCCTGGTGTTCAATTTGTGTCTTATATCTGGTAAAAACTTTTGCTGACTTACTCAGAAAAGGAAATTTAACAACCAAAACCCATTCCAAAAGGAATATACAGCCATTCATCTAAACATTTCTAGGGCACTTTCATCATTTCTAAAGTGCTTGGGGACATTATCTTTCAAGTATCTATTATTCCTATTTTATTTATAAAGCTCTCTTGTATTTTGGTTATATTGCTTCTGGCTCTTCTGTTATTCTACACAATAAAAACAAGCGAATTCACCCATCAATCTACAACCCCTCAAAATTCCAACTCTAGTTGAAAAGGACTCTAAGTATAAATAAGAGAGGTGCTTGTACTGCCTTCATAAATCAGCTTCTCATAAGATTTCTTTAAGGCCTCAGAGTCAGTCCTAAACCTAATGCTGTAGGATGCGGTTAATGACAGTTTTCTCTCTTGTCTATAGCAGACGGGGTGGTGCCAGGCACTCAGGCAAAGTGCCTAGGAATGTTGTCCAAGTCCACCTAGAGACCTGAGATCTTGAACACAAGAAATGGTAAAGACCTTACAACATTTACCCCAAAGATTGGGGCCATGCCTGTGACGTCACTGAGTGAATGACAGGAACTCACAACAGCACTGTCCCTCCTCATTCACACACACTGACACGCATCCTTAGACACAGCCCCTGCTCCCAGGACTTGACTGTCTTTCTGATCACCTCTGGAGATTTTGTGATAAAACAGTCAGAGGCAAGATTGTGTACTTACCTTGGACAGCAGTTCCCACTCTGGACAGATGACAGCACCCATCAGACCCAGGATTCTGTATGGACATTAAGAATGGGTCATTGATTTCGTGCATATGAGTCAGCCTTCTATACTGCTGTAACAAGTTACCATAAGCTTATTAGCCTGAAACAATGTGGTTTTTAATCCTATAGTTCTTTAATTATATTTACTTTTTTTACTGAAATATAGTTGATTTACAATATCATTTAAGTTTCAGGTGTACCAGCACAGTGAATATATACATATATTGCTTTTCAGGTTCTTTCCCCTTATAAGCTATTACAAAATACTGAGTACAGTTCCCTGTACTATAGAGTAAGTCCTCATTGGTTATCTATTTAATGCACAATAGTGCCCCGCCGTGCTAAATCACTTCAGTCATGTCCGATTCTTTGTAACCTTATGAACTGTAGCCTGCCAGGCTCCTCTGTCCATGGGGTTCTCTAGGTAAGAATACTGGAGTGGGTTGCCATGACCTCCTCCAGCATATCTTCCCCACCCAGGGATCAAACCCATGACTCCTGTCTCCTGCATTGGCAGGCGGGTTCTTTACCACTTGCACCCCCTGGGAAGATACATAAGAGTGTGTAAATGTTAATTCCAACATCATCGTTTGTCCTTCTCCCCACCTTGGTTCCACTTTAGTAACCGTAACTTTGTTTTCTGTGTCCATGAGTTTCTTTTTGTGTTGGAAATAAGTCAATTTATGTCATTAAAAATTTTTTTCACATATAAGCAATATCATTTTATATGTCTTTCTCTGGCTTACTTCATATAGTATGATAATCTCTAATGTTTCATCCATAATTGCTGCAAATGGCATTATTTCATTCTTTTTTAAGGATGAGTAATATTCCACTGTATATATGTACCACATCTTTATCCATTCCACTGTCAATGGACATTTAATTTACTTCCATGTTTTTAGTCAATTCAGTTGATCAGTCATGTCCGACTCTTTGCAACCCCATGGACTGCAGCACGCCAGGCCTCCCTGTCCATCACCAACTCCCGGAGTTTCGTCCATTGAGTCGGTGATACCATCCAACCATTTCCTCCTCTGTCGTCCCCTTCTCTTCCTGCCTTCAATCTTTCCCAGCATCAGGATCTTCTCAAATCAGTTCTTCACATCAGGTGGCCAAAGTATTAGAGTTTCTGCTTTAGTATCAGTCTTTCCAATGAATATTCAGGACTGACTTCCTTTAGGATGGACTGTCTGGATCTCCTTGCAGTCCAAGGGACTCTCAAGAGTCTTCCCCAACACCACAGTCCAAAAGCATCAGTTCTTCAGCACTCAACTTTTTTTATAGTCCAACTCTTACATCCATACATGACCACTGGAAAAACCATAGCCTTGACTATATGGACCTGTGTTGGCAAAGTAATGTCTCTGCTTTTTAATATGCTGTCTAGGTTGGTCATAACTTTTCTTCCAAGGAGCAAGTGTCTTTTAATTTCATGGCTGCAGTCATCATATGCAGTGATTTTGGAGCTCCCAAAAATAAAGTCTGCCACTGTTTCCACTGTTTCCCCATCTATTTGCCATGAGGTGATGGGACCATATGCCATGATCTTAGTTTTCTGAATGTTGAGTTTTAAGTCAGCTTTTTCACTCTCCTCTTTCACTTTTAAGAGGCTCTTTAGTTCTTCTTCATTTTCTGCCATAAGGGCGGTGTCATCTGCATATCTGAGGTTATTGATATTTCTCCCAGCAATCTTGATTGCAGCTTGTGCTTCATCCAGCCCAGCATTTCTCATGATGTGCTCTGCATAGAAGTTAAATAAGCAGGGTGACAATATACAGCCTTGATGTACTGCTTTCCCGATTTGGAACCAGTCTGTTGTTCCGTGTCCAGTTCTAACTGTTGCTTCTTGACCTACACACAGATTTCTCAGGAGGCAAGTCAGGTGGTCTGGTATTCCCATCTCTTGAAGAATTTTCTACAGAATTTTGTTGTGATTCACACAATCAAAGGCTTTGGCTTAGTCAATAAAGAAGAAGTAGATGTTTTTCTGGAACCCTCTTGCTCTTTTGATGATCCAACGGATGTTGGCAATTTGACTTCTGGTTCCTCTGTCTTTTCTAAATCCAGCTTGAATATCTGGAAGTTCACAGTTCACGTAACACTGAAGCCTGGTTTGGAGAATTTTGAACATTACTTTGCTAGCATGTGAGATGAGTGCTATTGTGCAATAGTTTGAACATTCTTTGGCATTGCCTTTCTTTGGGATTGGCATGAAAACTGACCTTTTCCAGTCCTGTGGCCACTGCTGAGTTTTCCAAATTTGCTGGCATATTGAGTGCAGCACTTTCACAGCATCATCTTTTAGGATTTGAAATAGCTCAACTGGAATTTCATCACCTCCACTAGCTTTGTTTGTAGTGATGCTTCCTAATGCCCACTTGACTTCACATTCCAGGATGTCTGGCTCTAGGTGAGTGATCACACCACTGTGATTATCTGGGTTGTGAAGATCTTTTTTGTATAGTTCTTCTGTGAATTCTTGCCACCTCTTCTTAATATCTTCTGCTTCTGTTAGGTCCATACCATTTCTGTCCTTTATTGTGCCCATCTTTGCATGAAAAGTTCCCTTGGTATCTCTAATTTTCTTGAAGAGTTCTCTAGTCTTTCTCACTCTATTGTTTTCCTGTATTTCTTTGCATTGATCACTGAGGAAGGCTTTCTTGTCTCTCCTTGCTATTCTTTGGAACTCTGCATTCAAATGGGTATATCTTTCCTTTTCTCCTTTGCCTTTCACTTCTCTTCATGCTATTTGTAAGCCCTCCTCAGACAACCATTTTGCCTTTTTGCATTTCTTTTTCTTGGGGATGGCCTTGAACCCTCCTGTACAATGTCACGAACCTCCGTTCATAGTTCTTCAAGCACTCTGTCTATCATATCTAATCCCTTGAATCTGTTTGTCACTTCCACTCTATAATTTAAAGGATTTGAGTTAGGTCATACCTGAATGGTCTAGTGATTTTAGCTATTACAAAATAGTGCTGCAATGAGTATTGGGGTGCACAGATTTTTTCAAATTATGGTTTGCTCTGGATGTATGCCCAGGAATGGGATTACAGGATCAAATGCTGGCTCCATTTTTTAGTTTTTTAAGGGATCACCATGCTTTTCTCTGTAGTGGCTGTATCTAATGGCATTTCCACCGACGGTGTAGCAAAGTTCTCTTTTCTCAATGCTCTCTTCAGCATTTATTATTTGTAGACTTTTTGATGATGACCATTCTGACTGATGTGAGGTGATACCTCGTTGTAGGTTTGATTTGCATTTCTCTGATAAACAGTGATGTTGAGCATCTTTTCATATGCCTGTTGGCCATCTGTCTTCTATGGAGAAACATCTCTTTACATGTCCTGCCTTTTTTGATTGGATAGTTTGTTTTTCTGATATTGAGCTTCATGAGCTGTTTATATTTGGAGATTAAGTCCTTGTCAGTATCTTCATTTGAAAATATTTTCTCCCATTATGTGGGTTGTCTTTTCGCTTTGTTTATGGTTTCCTCTGTTATGCAAAAGCTTTTAAGTTTAATTAGGCTTCATCATTTTATTTTGTTTTTATTTTCATTATTCTAGGAGGTGAATCCAAAAAAAAAATTGCTGCAATTTATGTCAGTGTTCTGCATATGTTTTCCTCTGAGTTTTATAGTATCTGACCTTCCATTTAGGTCTTTAATCCATTTTGAGTTTATTTTTTTGTATATTGTTATAGGATGTTCTAATTTTTTATTTATCTGTATGTAGCTCTCCACTTTTCTCCCATTCCATAGGCTGTCTTTGAATTTTGTTTATGGTTTCCTTTGCTGTGCAAAAGCTTTTAAGTTTAATTAGGTCCCATGTGTTTATTTTTGTTTTTATTTTCATTACTGTAGGAGACAGATCCAAAAAGATATTGTTGTGATTTATGTCAAAGAGTGTCTTAGCTATATTTTCCTCTAGGAGTTTCATAGTATTCCTTTCATAGTTCTTTAAAGCAGAAGTCTGACAAGGATCAAAATGGGCTAGAAACAAAATTTCAGCAGGGCTACAGTTTTCTAAAGGCTCTAGGAAAGAGTTTTCCATCTTTTTCAGCAGCTAGAGTCTGCCCATAGCTTGGCTCACAGGTTCCTTAATTGTCTAAAACCACCAGTGAAGAACTGAGTCATTCTCATGGTGAATCCCTCCAATTTATTTTCTGTCTCCCTCTTCCACACTTAAAGACCCTTGTGATTATATTGGGCCATCTAGACAATCCAAGAGAACTTTCCCATTTCAAGGTCAGATGATTAACAACCTTAGTTCCATCTGCAGTCTTAATTTTTCCCTTTGACATATGGCAACACCGATGGCTCAACCGGTAAAGCATCTGCCTGCAAAGCCGGAGACCCAAGTTCAGTCCCTGGGTTGGGATTATTCCTTGGAGAAGGGAACGGCTACCCACTCCAGTGTTCTTACCTGGGAAATCCCATGGACAGAGGAGCCTGGTGGGCTACAGTCCATGGGGCTGCAAAGAGTTGGACACGACTGAGTGACTAAGCACAATATAGTCTTAGGTTCCAGGGATTAGAACATGAACATCTTTGGGTGGCGGAGAGGGGGGGCGTGGATTGCCTGCCACAAGGAAGAATGAGGACAAACAGACAAAGGCTATTGAATGAATGGCTGAGAGCAAAAAAGAAAAGTAAAGCCAGGGAGGGGGTGGGTTATGCCAGACGTGTGCGTCCTTTTACACAGGTGGGTCAGAGAAAGTCTCTTGATTAGGAGACATCTGAGTAAAGATCTCCAAGAGATAAGGGAGCAAGGCATGAAAATATCTGGGGAGAAGCTTTCCCACCAACAGGAACAGTAAGTGTCAAGGCCCCAAGGTGGGAGCAGGCTGGAGGTGTCTGAGGAATAAGAGGGAGAGTCCCCCTGTAGCTGGAGCTGCCTGAGGTGGGGACAGAATGAGAGGAGGCAAGACAGAGCGGGACTGTGAGCATCACGTCTGACTTTGTAGGCAACTGAAAGGACTTCAGATCTGACTCAGTGTGAAAGGAGAGGCTTTTTTTCTTCAGTGGTTTCTATCATTTTTCAGTTTATAGAAGAATTTCCATGATAAACCCAGAAAGTTCTCAATTACTTTTCACTCAATTACAATTACTCTCCCTTCATGTAAACATCTTGTATAACCAGGGCATATTTATCAAAACTAAACAATCAACATTAGTCTGAAACTATGAACTACATTTCAGACTTAACCTGTTTCTCTATTAATGTCCCTTTCCTGTCTCAGCACCCAGTCCTGGATACCATGCTGAGCTCGCCTCCAAACTGTGGCAGCTTCTCCTTCTTGTTTTTTACGACTTTGACCCTTTTGACAAGTACTGGTCAGGTATTTGTAAAGTGTCCCTTAATTTTGGTTTGTCTGATATTTCCTAATGACTAGGGTTATGGGTTTGAAGGAAGAAGCCAACAGAAATGAAGTGTCTTTCTCATCACATGTCCTGAGGAACATGATGTTACCGTGGTTTACCGTGGTATTGTTAATTTTGATCACTTGATGAAAGTGATACCTGCCCAGTTTCTGTGCTGCCAAGTTACTATTTTCCCCTTTCCATACATTCATTAGAAATGAGTCCAAAGTCCAGTCCACAATTCCACATTCTGGAATGAACAGTAACAAAGAATTTGTGGGAAGTATGTTAAAACCACCAAAATTACAGGCACTCTCATTTTATTGGGCTTCACAGATACTGTTTTTTCATTTTTTACAAATCAAAGATTTGTGCAATCTTTAATTGGGCAAAATCTGTGGGTGCCATTTTTCCAACAACATTTGCTCACTTGTATCTCTGTTGCATTTTGATAGTTTTGACAATATATCAATTATGTTTATTATTACTGTATTATGGTGATCTATGGTTAGTGACCTTTGATGTTACTACTGTAATTGTTTTGGGGCCCCAGAAACCACACCCATAGAAAATAACAAAATTAATTGATAAATAACTGTGTCTTTCTGACTGCTCCCTTGACCAGCCATACTCCATCTCTCTTCCTTTCCATGGTCCTTCCTATGCCCTGAGAGACAGAAATATTGAAATTAGGCCAGTTAATAACCATACGATGGCCTCTAAAATGTTCAAGTGAAAGGAAGAGACCATCAGTATAGCAAGAAATTGTCCTGTTTTAAGAAATTGCTGCAGGTACCCCCTCCCCAGACTTCAGCAACCGCTGCCCTGATCAGTCAGCAGCCATCAAAACTGAGGCAAGACCCTCCAACAGCATAAAAGATTATGATGAGCTGAAGGCTCAGATGACAGTTACCATTTTTTTCTAACAATAAAGCATTTAAAATTAAGGTATATACATTTTTAGACATAATGTTAATGTGCACTTAATAGACTACAGCATAATGTAAACTAATTTTTATTTCTTATGTGGTTATTTATTTTACTTCTTGACTGTGCTGGGTCTTCGTTGCTTTTGCGCAGGCTTTCTCTGGTTGCAGCAAGCAGGGGCCGCTCTTGGCTGCAGTGCACCAGGCTTCTCATTGCGCTGGCTTCTCTTGTTGCAGAGCAGGGGCTCAAGCTGCCCAGGCTTCCGCAGCTGAAACACACGGGCTTGTAGCTGCAGCTCTGCGCCTCTAGACTGTGGACTTGTAGTTGTGATGTGTAGGCTTAGATGTCCATGGCACGTGGGGTCTTCCAAGACAAGGGACTGAACCCATGACCCATTGGCAGGTGGATTCTTATCCACTGTGCCACCAGGGAAGTCCTAAACTGAATTTTGTATGTATGTGTTAGCCAAAAAATTTGTGTGCCTTGATTTTTTGTAATATTCGCTTTATTTTGCAGTAGTCTGGAACCAAACCCAGACAACTTCCTGGTAAGCCTACAGTTAATATTTTGGAGGAGGTACTTCAAAGAAAGAAAATATCCTGCTTCTCTGAGTTCTGCCTACTAATAATAGCATCCATCAGTAAATCTTGACTGTAACAGGTGATGCTTTAATGGTGATTTCCTATTTCCTTAATTCCTTCTGTATTTAATATTTGGAATTCTTCTATAAAGAATTCTGTGCCTTTTCCATCATTTGTTTATTCATTTATTTATATGAGTATAGACTCATGGACAATCACTTTATTCTTTGGATTACAATCCATTACTATCATTGTTTATTTTGCTTCTCCCATAGCTCTGGCTTTGGACATTGGGACTTCTTTCACACTGGCTTCTGAGTCCGTTCGACATGCCCTGTTTTTTACTTTGTTTTGTGTTTCGCATATCCTCATCTCCTGACACTTACTCTAAGATGCACCAGGCTCATCTTGTATTTTTCCTGTCTCCACCCTGAAATCAGCCATTTCTCTGGGTAGTCCTGGTTTCTTTTGTTAGAGTATGGTATTAAGAAACAAAAATCTGGATACAGTTTTGTCATGGAGACATTTTGGGAGAAGGAAGATACCTATGACTTATGTTTTTAAAGGATCAGTCTTATGGCTGGGTTCAGAATAGCTACGTGGTTGTTGCATTGATCCAGACTCCTTGACAGTCATCTAGAAAAGTTGTAGAGTGAAGTAATCCAGTCCCCCAGGGCCCCTTCTATGACTCCACACACAAACTGCAGCTATTCTTCATTTATGAAGCTTTTATTGAGCCCCACTGTTCCCCAGGCATAGTGCATCATCTATTGATGATACTGTGATGAGAAAGGGCGTTCCTTTTCCTTGGGGCATTCACAGTCTGGTACAGTAGGTGCAGCCCTATGATAAGTGGGAAAGTAAAGATTTGTAAAAGGTGAAGTGTTAGCATGAAAGAGGGACTCGCGTTTTATCAGAAGAGAATCACAGAAACCAGCACACAAGATGGAGTGTAGTTCTGGAGTCAGACTTGCAAGGTTGGAATTGGGGTTCCCTGTTATTAGTTGTTGACTCTGAATCTTTGAGCCCTATCTTCCTTACGTGGTGGGGTTGACAGCACCCACTTGTGGAAGAGACCATGATGCATCCTTCATGCAGTTTGACCTTCACCCTGCATTTCTTGGTTCCCCTGCAGTTAGGAGGGACCATGTATCAGACTTGTGGATGATGGGGGTGGGGGAAGTGATTGGATACCACTCAGTGGCCTCCCTAAAACATTCTTGTGACCCTCCACATTCTCTCTGCTTTCCACCCTAAAACTCCAGGATGGGGAAGGTACATCATGAAAAGGGTGGAGAAGCCAGTGCTTGAAGCTTAAAGGTGAGCCCCAGGAGATGCTGCCAGCGAGAACACATGCTCTAGACTCTGCTTGAAAGCAAGAAACAAACTCTTAGCACAATGCTGGGACTGCTTATTGCAACCACCAGCCTATCCTGATGAACACAGCATCTCAGAGGTGGCTGGAACACCTACAGCAAGACAGAAAGCACATGATAAACCCTCAATAACTGATAGCCATTACGAGTATTATGGTGGCTCAGACAGTAAAGGATCTGCCTGCAATGCGGGAGACCCAGGTTCAATCCCTGGGTAGGGAAGATGCCCTACAGAAGCTAGCAGTAGGATGGCTACCTGCTCCAGTGTTCTTGCCTGGGGAATTCCATGGACAGAGGAGCCCGGCAGGCTACAGTCCATGGGGTTGCAAAGAGAAGGACACAACTGAGCAACACACACACACACACGTATTATATGCCATAGAAAAGGGGTCACGCCATAGGAGGGATCTGCTAAGTGGATGGAAGATGACTGGAGTTGAGACTTGAACAGAGGGTGAACACTGACAGGTCAAGAAAGGAAAGGGGGTCGGTGAGAGTATAAAAAAGGAGGGAGGGGAAAGAACTGACATGAGATGAAAGGAAGGAAGAACTGTCCAAACTGTGGACAGAGCCGCTGCGGGGAGGTGCCCCGGTCCCCAGGCCCTGGCTCCATCATGCACAGGGGAGGAGCCCACCCCCTGCGCCCACCCTGCTGATGGCTGCTTGGAGCTCAGTGACACTTCCTCCTCAGCTGCTCCACATCCAGGTGGAGAGACCAGAGGCCTGGCTTCTTCATCTCAACCTAATGACAAGATCCTTCCTGGACACTTGTTTTTGCTATCTGAAGTGTGTTTCTTTTATCACCTTCCCGTCACAGGAAGAGTCCTAATGGAGTTCGAATAGCAGAGGGGGCGGAGAGCTCCACAGAGGGCAGGCCAGCCAAACAAGGGACAGAGGAGCCTTTGTCTCTCCGGGTTGTCAGGGAACAAAGAAAGGACAAATGTGCAGAATGGGGCTAGAAACACTGAGAAGCTTTTCTTTAAGGTCCCCACTAAAACATGCAGACATTTCCCCAGGCTTAGGGCTGCGACCTGTGGGCAAGCAAAATCGGTTGTCTGTGCAGCTTGTCTGGCCAACTTGGAGACAGCCTCCCTGGACCTTCCCAGCACTGTGGTCAAACCAGCTGACTGGCCAGGAGAGTCCTGATGCTCAAAAGGACCCTATTTTCCTCCTTGCTTAAACTTGCCAACGTTCACTTATCCAAAAAACTCATTGTTCTGAGGCCCCTGGAAATGTTAAGCTTTGGGGATGGTTAAGTCAGAGCTTTCACTTATGACACCTGAAGGAACCATGTAGATAACTAGAAAATTGACACCAAGCTGACAGGACCAAGTCAACTTCATCTTAATAGAAATCTTTAAAAACAAAAAAAACTACACATCAGAAAAAATATAGCTGTCAGTATTTCCTGGTGAAAGGACCACCCGTACCTGACAAACAGGAAATAACTAAAAGGAAACCAGATTCGGAGAAAGAAAATTTGGATGTGTGTGAAATTTAGGAAACCTTTACAGTGAGCTGTTTAGGTTCCTGCCCACCAAATTCTTCCTCTGTCAGTCTTCCCCTCCCACCTCCTGGCCTCCGTGTCTTTCCAGACTGACGGTCTACCAGGGAGCATTTGGAAGCAATGCTTCTTGCTGAAGGACCCACTTTAACCAAGCCCCAACTGCAGGTCAGCCTTTTAAAAGAGCCCCGTGTGTATAAATTAAAGCGTATTGGCCATTGTGCCCTTTTCCTGGAAAGGAAATCACATCTACTTATGTATATCTGTAAATCAAAACCTACTTGTCTGTGTCGTACTCGTGACTATGCCAAAACAAAACCTAGGCTGGCCTGGCTTGGAGGAGGGCTGAGCACACAAAGAGCTCTATTCACGCCTTTCGACTTCAAGAGAGTAATACAGTCCAGCTAAGGTCAACAAAATGATCATAGCCAGATTTCAAAGGTTAGATTTTAAAGGTACAGTTCATAACTGCTTCTAAGAAAAAAAAAACAACTTTTTTTTTCTTCTGTAAGAGAAACACTCAGAGATAAGACACAAGCATAGGAGGAACCGTCTGATGGCTGGTGGTCATGTCTCTTTAGGAAGTGCCGTTGGTGTTATATAGTGAACTGGCTGTAGAGTCTAATTTTTAAAGAGCACCCTATACTATGGTATTTACTCACAGGATGCACGGTAGGAAACTGCCTGAAATGTCCACAGATATCATCACTATTTCAAGACACAAATTTCTTCCGTGTCTTAGCAGGTAGTCTTCAGGGAAGTTTTTCTTCCTTTCTTTCTTAACTTCTTTCCTTCCTTCTTTCTTTCCTCTCTTTCCCTATTTTTTTTCCTCCTTCCTACCTGCTTTTGTTTTTATCTTCCCTTTTTGATAAAAAGAAAAGAAACAGGAAAGACAAAGATAGTAATATTTATTGAGCACTTCTTTGATACAAGTGTTTCCATGTATATTCAACAAACATCAGGATGCAATCCCTTGGCTTAAACTGAAAAAACCTGTCTTGCTTCCTGTGAGTTCACTTCAGTGGACTTTTTTTTTTTTTTTGTAAAAGCAATTTATTAAGTGCACCATTTTAAGATGACAAAATCTCATCAATGGCTTATGTCTAATCTTCGGAATTGCTGCTCTCCCCTGTGATTTGCAGAGCAGATCTTTTTTGTTTTTGACATAATGACACACAACACAAATATACACAGATACGCACAAACACATGTTCCTTTGCTTTATTCCGTAATGTGTATGCTGTTTTCTTGGCTGTGGGTTCTCTCTCTCTCATAGGGCTTAATCAGCCTCTGGGAAGAACATGTGGCGTAAGCAGCGTTGACAAAAGAAGCCTGCCTGTCCTTCCGAATAACATTCTCTGACTTTCCCCTGCCTTCTCTTCCTCTGCCCGTACCTTGCCTCACCCTTGGTCAGCTTTCCCTGGCTCAGCACCTACAAACCCACGTGCTCCATCTTACACAGGGTGGAGCCAAGCGTGGAAGGAAGGATCTCTGATCCTCTGTAATTTTCCAGAGAAATGCCTATTATTCCTTCAGATGAGACATCCATGGAATGAGACAGTTACTCACATGGAAACAGGTTATGTTTATTTAAAGGATTATGTGGACTCGTGAGAGATGAGTAGACGGTGTCCCTTGTAGGCACCCACGTTCACCTTGCCTCCCCTGCCTGCACTCGGCCATGCCACTGCACACCTTCCTGAGCTGCCTCCCTGCAGATGAGGTCTGAGACCACTTCTCAGACTCCCTTCGGCAAAGGGGAGAGAGTGGTCTGCAGCCTTTCCTAGGGGTTTCCTTCACTCGTTCTCCAAACGTTTTTCCATTCTGTGAATTCTTTCCTTTATTGCCACTTCATCAGACTTTCTCTCTAGAAGGAATGAGACTAACCTTCAAATATTCTTTGGGCCAAATAAATGTTAAAATGAAGAACTTTTCCCATTTCTCACAGTGGCATCTAAGCTGTACCTGGAGAAGTTCAGTTTCTCCTGGGTTGCATCAGAGCCTCGAGTTTGACAAGCGTGGTCCCTTGACCTTCTAATGATAACAACCCACACCCGTTGAGCTCTTTGCTTCCTTAATCTCCACAAAAAGTAGCAGGAAGAGACTATTTATTCCTCATCTTATGACACAGACACAGAAAGGCTGAGCAGAGTGCCAGCCGTGACTGTCTGATTGAAAATCCCAACCTTTCCCCAAGCACCTTTTCACTTGTGCCAAGGGTGCCCTGGAGGATGGGCCCACACCTTTGATTAGACCACCAATGCATCCGCCATATGCCCCAGGAGCCTTGTTTCCGGTGGAGATGATGGTAGCAATAATCGCCCTGCTTATACAGCTTGCTCTCTGTGCTCTTCTGTGTATTAGTTCATTCCACAGGGAGGAGGCTGAAGTTCAAGGTCATGTGGTTGAAGCACAGGGGCTTTGTGCAAATGAAAAGAACTTTCTTGTCCTCAATTAAGAACATTTCTTCCATTTTCCCAGATTTCATGTGGTAGCTGAGTTTAGGAGACTCTGAGAAAGAAGATAAAGCATGTCATGTCCTACGTATGTTGGCCATGGAACCCTTGGAATGGCCAGAAGCACAGGGCTGGATACCTGGGAGATGCTGGTCTTGGTGACCTGGTTTTAATTATATTTCCAGGGCATGCATACAGATTCACTGATCAGGATTTTTTTTTTTTTTAATTCTAGAATGAAGCAGTAAGTCTGCACACATGGTGTAGCTGAGGATACCTGAAGGGTGATGACAGGGCTGAGAGAGTCAGAAGGAAGTGAGGGTGGAGATGCTCGCAGGTAAGTGATTTAAGCTCTTGCAGCCTTGGGTTTCTCATCTACAAAACGGTTGTGATGCCTTTGTTGAAGTGTCGTAAGGGTCAGAGCAGAGAAGGCCATTGGTACGGGGTATGTATGTGGTCAGTGGCGGTGGTTATTTATTCTCCTGTGACATCTTATAATGAGCACTGTCATCTTGGGTAAGTTTTTAAAATAGGTGTAAGCCCCATTTCTTCTTCTATAAGGCTGAAACAAATGTCATTAAGGCTGAACTGGTATAAAGCCTAGCCTGGAACCAGGTACTCAGTGACTTCTCCGTATATGACCGAACTTGACCTCCAGCCAGCCCTGCCTTCACACAGGGTGACCCCCCACAACCCACTTGCCTCAGTCCTGGAGAATATGTAGATTCCCCAAGGGCATGGAAGCCTCTTGGTTCTTCACCTTTTTTCTACATTCTACTTGGTCTAATTCCTTTATCCTGAGCTCATTAAGCTCATCCATCAAGTCGCACAGTCCGGTGAGGATCTGGTTTAATTTCCATTTTTAGAGCGCACGGCACAAAGCACGCTGTGATTGAAGGTCCTGCCTGACAGCACTCAGAAAACGCATGGCAACTGCTGTCACAGGGCCCCTAATGCACTTGCTCCCACAGCCTGAGTTTTGCGACCTCTCACCAGGTGCCAATTATAGCTGACCTGATACTGGGTCTGCCTGGGGTAGGCAGAGTCCCTGTAATTCTACTCAGTACAGAGTACCTGTCAGCACGCCACAGAATCAAATAGCTCCGTGGTGAATACTCACTTTCCCTTTTTTTTGTTGTTTGAAGCACAAGATTATGGATTAGGAAACACATAGCAGATAAGGGAGGCTCAGCCCAGTTTTGCTTGCACAAACATCAGCCAGGTCTTGGCACAGGGGTCAGGCTCCTGAGCAAAGTGGTGGACACTGGACAGTTGGCACGTTCTTTGTGGTTCTGTTTCTGTGCAGTCCCATGCAGGGCTACAGCCTCTGCGCAGTTTGTCTTAATTTTCAACAGAACATAAGAAGTAGGTCTTATGGAAAAGCTATACGCTTCAGGGTATAATTTTATCTTGCAGTTATGCTGTCTGGGGTGGACACTCCGCCCATACCAACCATTTTCACTCCTTTGCAGAATCGAAAATTCAGTCATGTGCAAAGTTCATATCAGGTTTTACACACAAACCAACACGTGATAAGAGCCAGAAAAGCAAAGATGATGCAGTCACGTAACTCTGTGTCTCCAGCTCACTAGATCGATTCCAGAGTCAAAGTTAGCATGTTTGTTTTACTCAGCAGCAGAAATGGAGTTAATAAGGATGAAGTAGTGGGGAAGTTACCTGATTGCAACCATATCGGTGAGATTTTGCTATATTTGAAGTTTACGGGCGGTCATGTCTAGACATTTTACGTTCAACTGGTGCCCTCTAGTGACAGGGGAGCCGCCTCTGGCTGTGTGTGGTCTCATTTGAAAGTCAAAGAATTCTACTCTTGGTAAGGTATCCTTAGCCAGATTTACAGGGAAGAGAGAAAGGAGAAGCTAGGAAGCAAGGTGCTTGGGAGGCAAGTCCCAGAAGCCATCTGTGGTTCACAAAATAGGGGTCTTACATGCCTGGAGATAACACGTTTCTTCCAGAGGTGAGGACATTCTTTAATCAGGTATCTCTGAGAACTTCCCTAATATGGGACCTGAGTTTTTCCAGACTGCCTCAGATAATTCTGGTACGATCCCCAAATTACACAATTCCTCTTGGCTCTGAAACTGGAATAATGAGGGCAGGACACAAATATTCCACAATCCGTAGCCAGAACAGAGCATGGACCTCTCATGCGCTGAAATCCTTTAGAGCCAGTGAGGCCCATAAATACATCCTACATATGTGTCCACTGCCAGAAACCCTTCATGGTGTCACAACAGATTCTTGGCCTGGAAAACCGTCTTCACGGATGGTACTGACATAATCTGGAGGCGGACAACACTTTTTCTGAGCTGGCATTATCACCCAGCTGTGAGACATCTTGCTTTCATCTGTCCTGGACACCACTGCCTTAATCCAGGTCCTGATCTGTTCCCATTGAAACTGTTTTTATATCTTCCAAGTTGGCTTCTCTCCCCCTTGCTAATTAATACATATTTTACACTGCTACTAGCTGTGTCTGTAAAAATATACATATATATGTATGTATTATACACATATATATTTATTATCTGGTGATCTTATGGGAAAATACAATACCATAAAAAGACCACAGCCCACTTCTCCAGCCCCTTCTTCCATTTCCCCTGCCACAGGACATGCTGTCCTTCACTCTACACACCACATGCTCATGTTCTTACTTTTCCCTCTATGTAGAACACTCTACTCCCCGGCCATCCGTCCTGACCTGTAAGTGTCATCTCCCCTAGGAAGCCTCCCCCACATCTGCTTTGCCAGAAATGCTGCTCCTGGAGTCTTGGTAACACTTGTTTATACCTTTGTCTCTACTTTGACCTCCCTGGGAACAAAACTCGAGGCTTATTCTTTTATTTCATTTTTAAAAATATTTTATTTTCTTTTATACTACACAATACTCTACATGAAAATTTGCTAAAACTAGAGTGATAACCTAAATGCACGTTTATATTTTTATTGCGATGTAATTGACAAATAACACTAGTTTCCAATATATAACATAATGACTGGGTATTTGTATATCTTGCAAAGTAATCAAAATAAGTCTAGTTAAATCTCTGTAAACAATTTTCACATATACAAGCACATGGTTATGTAATATATGTATTGGGTTGGCCAAGAGTTTTGTTCAGATTTTTCCTTAACAACTTACAGAAAAACCCAAACGAAATTTTTTGCCAACCCAGTATGTCACATACATATAAGTATACAATTAAGAACTACAGCAATCTGCTGTACATTATATTTTCAAGGCTTATTTTATAGCAGGAAGTTTGTACATTTTGATAACCTTGACCCATTTCATCCACTTCCCCACCTACAAATCTGTTTTCTGTACCTATGAATTCTTTTCTTTTTTTTAAAGATTCCATATATGAGTGAAATTATATGGTATTTGTCTTTCTCTGACTTATCACTTGGCATAATCAGGAGTATTTATTTCATATGCCCCCACAGTTGCCTGGCATACAGCAGCATGCTCACGAGACAGATCCAACTTTATACAACTTTGAAAGTCAGCTTCATTTTATCTGTATCTCACCGGTTACAATGGAAAGAACATGAAATTCAGCCCCGACAGAACAGGGTACAAGTCTTCCTGCCACCTCTTACTAGCTGTGTGGCCTTAGGCAAGTAATGAACCTCACTTAGAGGATGGAGATAATAGTGCCTTCCATGCAAGTGAATGCTAAATTAGGTAATGTGTGTGCGCTTAGGAGACCTGGAAATAGGCACTCATTGGACGAAACTTAATCTGTTACATAATATACATGTTTATATGATTAAGTGGATTTGTTCTTCCTGCAACAACAGCCGAAACTCAGAAAATCTACTTAATTGTCTCTCTGATTTCATACTGAACATTTCTATTCTTTCCACTGTGAGTCCATGCACTTGAACTTGAATTTGGCATAGACTGTCTTTTTTATATATATATATATACTAATGGAAGCTTGTTCAAGGGGACGTTATTACTTCAAGAAATATTTATCTATCATTCCTTAGTTTCACACTAAGAAGCAGGGAAAGGTATGTTTTTACTACTAGGCAGTTTAATCATTTTTTCTCTCTCTCACCTCCTATATATCCAGTAGGGCTAAGTCAGCTGAAAAAACAAAATCTTATAAGCAAACCTCTACTTCATCATCGTGTCTCAGAAACTCCTGCTGGCAACACACATTTCACATACCCAAAGTGGGGTGCTCTGAAAGAGACAGACAGACTCCAGGTCCCTAATTTACTGCCGTCTTTTTCACAGCATCAGATTCCTAAAACCTTGCCTGGGTGGCTGGCTGTCTCACTGTCAGGAGGCTGAAGCAAGGAATGGGGGGGTGCAGGAAGGAGACATTAATGCCAGGTACTAATGCCAGGTTCCTGCTGACAAGAACACTTGACGACACCCTTTTAAAGCATTAGACAGAGGCAAAGAAACAGGGGAAAAACACCCGGCCTGCCAAAAAGCCATTACGCAAACCTCAAAGTGTGGTACTGAGTTTTGCTAAGTGTTCTTTCCAAGACAAGCCCGGCTAATTGGTGTTTCAGCTTCAAAAGTATTTCAATTTTTTTTTTTTTTTTTATGTTACAGAAGAGATTTCAGAATCTAATTAGGTATGTTTGTTAGACACACTTGATTTTTTTTTCTCCCTTTTGTTTGTATATTAAATAAAGAAGTAAAAATAAAAAAAAATTGGAGGAAGAGTTTTAGGCTAATGCATTAGGTCCTAATTTTTCACAAAGTGTTGGGATTTATCCTGGATATGGCAACTCTGCAAAGGCGGGAAAGAAAGAATCTTATCTTGACACTATTTGGAGGAAAGCATGGATGAAACAGCCCAATAAAAGAGGATAGGTGATCTAAGTGAGAGAGAACTGAATGTAACTCTGATCTCAATATCTATAATATACCTGTAGCAGCCCGGGCTGCTCTAGCAAAAACCAGCTCTTGAGCTCAGTTGGTACAAACCCACACTTTGGGGCCCCACCACACACCAGTCACAGAACTCTCCCCATGTGAAACTTCTCAGGGGAACTGACACATAGATTTGTGCAGTTAGATTCCAACAAGTCACAGCTGGGAGCCCAGAGACTGGACCTCAGTCCTTTGTCATAAATTCTTTGGTCAGGGTTTTAAGAACTGGGCAAATTTGTATAAAAGTCCTAACATCTGGATCCTTTCGGGGGGAAAAAGTCAAATCTTGCCACACCAAGGCCCATAGTCCCCCAGGGCAGCAATTATCTGAAGCTGAGAGCTCCTGTCCCTGATGTGTGGGTTATGCGTTTGCCAGGGCAGCCCCTCCACGTTTCCCACCTCTGTTGCCTCCCTGAGGCCTCCTGGCATTTGACTTTGCCTGAGACAGTTTTTTAAGTGCTTTTCAATATAGTGGTGATTCGTGTCTCAGTTCTTTGGGCTTGAAGTTCAAGGGGCCAGCAGGGTATGCTGTCTTCTGAAGCCTCTCTCCTCGGCTTGGAAATGGCTTTCTTCACGCTGAGTCTTCACATGGTCTTTCCTCCACTGACCTGTATCCTAGTCCCTTCTTTTAAGGTCACCAGTCATACTGGCTTAGGACCTACCCTATAGGTCCAGTCTTACCTTAGTTACCTTTACAGATCTTATTTCCAAGTTCCTCCGCTTCTAAAATACCCGGTTTAGGAATGCAACCTAAGAATTTTGGAAGGGCACAATTAATTCAGCCCATAAAATTTCTAAAGATAACAAAGCAAATAAGTTTAGTCTATTCTGCTGCAATCCACATTTCAGTAGTGATTAGCTTAAACAAAATGGTAACTGGGTAGATATTGTCTGTGTAAAACTAGAAGTCGTATTGGTTTGTCCAACTTACCAATAGCAACCAAATACAAAATCACAAATAGAGATGAGAACAGGAATCTCTGGACTGTACCGCACTGGTTTCCAGTTCAGCAAATGTTTTTCTCTTCGGCTTGAATGAGCCCCCTGCTCTGCCTTGGAAGAGCTCATTGTATCATTCTCCCTGACCATTCTGAGTTTTGTTCTTTATCCGGAACTCAGCCTCTTCAACTCATTAGTCCTCTCCCTGTCCATAAAGCTATCTCCACCATTTTTAAAATTAGGATAAAATTGACATATATATAAATATAAAATATATAATTGACACTATAATAAACATTACATTGTTTCAGGTGTACAACATAGTGATGTAGAACTTGTGTATACTGTGAAATGATTACCACAATAAGTCTAGTTAATATACATCACCACACAGGTAAATTTTTTCTTTGAGAACAAAAAAATCTGTTCTCTGAGTAATTTTAGCATATGCAATATAGTGTTAAGAACTAAGCCATATGACTAAGAACATAGTCGTCATGCTACATATTACTTACATAATAAAGGTGCCCATTCCTTGCATATTTAATAACTGTAATTTTTAATTTTTGAACATTACCCATTATCATCTGCTTACCACATTCCAATACTGGAAACCACTGATAGATTCTCTACAAGTTTGATTTTCTTAGCATTTTTCTTTTAATCATATTCCACACATAAATGAGATCACAATATATTTGTCTTTCTCTGTATTTGTCTTCCACTTGGCCTAATACCCTCAAGGTCCATTCATGTTGTTGTAAGAGAAAATATTTCATTTTTGTGACTGAATAATACTCCATTATGTATATATACCGCTTCTTCTTAATCAGCGGGGCCTTAGTTTACTTCCATGTCTTGGCAATTGTAAATAATTAGACAAAGAATATGAGGGTGCAGATAACTTTTTAAGTTAGTGTTTTTGTTTCCTTTGGATAAATGCCCAGAAGCAGAACTGAGGGATCCATGAAATAGTTCAATTTTAAATTTGGGGGGGAAGCTCCATACTGTTTGCCACAATGGCTACAGAAATTTGCATTCCTATCAACAGGAGACAAGTGTTCCCTTCTCTCCATGTCCTTGCCAACCCTTGATAATTATTTTCCAGTTGTATTGAGGTATAATTAACATACAACACTGTATACATTTCAGTGATAAACCATTACAATGGTTTGACTTTATTGTGAAATGAACACTACGTTTAGTTAGCACCCCTCATATCACTAAGAAAACAATAAAAAGAGGAAGCCAGAGAGGGAAAAAAAAAAACAGCTTCTTTTTTTTTTTAAACTATAACTCTTTAGGATATACTTTCTTAACTTTTATCTGTATCATACATCAGTGTTATAGTCACCCTCTCTCCTGTACATTTTTTCCCTAGTGCATATATCTTATAAGTAGAAGTTTGTCCCTTTTGACACTTGATTGAATTCCTCCTTTCCCCAATGCCCTGTCTTTGGTAACCACAAATCTGATCCCTATTTCTATGAGAAGTTTGGTGGTTACTATTGTTGTGGTGGTGATGGTGGTTTTCTGGCTCCATATATGGTATTTGTCTTTTTCTGACTTTTACTATTTAGCTTAATGCCTTCAAGCTCCATCCATGTTGTTGTAAATGGCAAGATTTTCCTTCTTTTTAAATGGAATAATATTCCATTGCATATATGCATCACATCTTCTTTATCCATTCATCCAGCAGTGGGTGCTTAGATACTTCCATGTTTTGGCTATTATAAGTAATACTGCTATGAACATGGTGAGTGAGTGAAGTCGCTCAGTCGTGTCCGACTCTTTGTGACCCCATGTGCTGTAGCCTACCAGGCTCCTCCGTCCATGGGATTTTCCAGGCAAGTGTACTGGAGTGGGTTGCCATTTCCTTCTCCAGGGCATCTTCCCAACCCAGGGATCGAACCTGGGTCTCCCACACTGCAGGAGACACTTTACCCTCTAAGCCACCAGAGGGTACAGGAACATGGTAGTGCTGCTATAAATGGAATTGTTTTCTTCTTTTTCAGATAGTCATCATTAATGCGTGGGTGCATTACTGATTTTTGTATGTTAATTTTTTGTCCTGCAACTTTACTCATGTGGATGGTTAGATCAAGATTTTTCTGGATTTTCCATATATAAAATAATGTCATCTGCAAATAGAGACAGTTGTCCTTCTTCTTTTTCGATTCTGAGGACTTTTATTTCTTCCTGTAGCCTGTATTAGTTGGTAGGACTTCCAATACTATGTTAAATACAAATGCTGAGGGAGCATCCTTTTCTTATTCCTGATTTTAAAGGAACGCTTTCAGTCTTTCACCACTGAGTATCATGTCACATGTGGACTTATGACCTTTATGTTGAGGTCTGTTCCTTCTATATTTAATTTATTCAGAGTCTTTACCTTGAGCAGATGTTGAATTTCATCAGTTTTTTAGATGTTCATATGTTCCTCCAACCCTACCATTCTATCAATGACATATATCATGTTGATTTTTGTGTATGCTGAACCATCCTTGCATCCCAGGGATAAATCACAATGGGTCAAGGTGAATGATCCTTTTAATGTGGTGCCAAATTCAGTTAGCTAGTATTTAAGTAAGCATCTTTGCATCTATATTCATCAGGGATATTAGCCTGTACATTTCTGATAGCATCCTTTTCTTGCATGAGTTTGGTAGTGTTCCTTCTAAGAATTTTTGAAACAATTTGAGAATTGGGATTGAGTCTTCTTTAAATGTTAGCTAACATTCACCCATGAAGACATCTGGTCCTGGGCTTTTCTTCATTGGGAGGTTTTCAGGTGCTTAATTCAGCCTCCTTACAGGTCTTTACCAATGTTCTGTTCTTTCTGATTCCATCGTAGTATGTTGTATGTTTCTATGAACTTTTCCTCTTTAAGACTGCCAGCTTGTTGGCATATAGTGGCTGTTACAATCCTTTGTATTGTTGTGGTATCAATTATGATGCCTCATTTCTCACTTATAATTTCATTGATTTGGATCCTCTCTCTTCTTTTTCTTGTTTAGTCTAGCTAATGGCTTATTAATTTTATTTAACTTTTCAATGATCCAGCTCTTAGTTTTATCTTTTCTATTGTTTTCTTATTCTTATTATTTCACTTATTTCTGCCCTAATCTTTTCTTATTTCCTACCTTGTACAAATTTTGGATTCAGTTTGTACTACTTTTTATAGTTCCTTAATGCATTAAGTTAGGTTTGTTTTTTTTTAATCTTTTGTGTTTAGAGTAGGCGTATATTGCTATGGACTTCTCAATTAGAACTGCTTTTGCTTTATCTCAGTTTTGGTATGTTGTGTTTCTATTTCCATTTGTCTCTAGAAATTTCTTTCTATCTCCTTTAATTTCTTCTTCGATCCATTGGTTGCTCGAAGAGTCTTCATATCCATGCATTTATTAATTTTCCCATTTTTCTCCAGCTATTGATCTCTAGTTTTGTGCCATGGTGGTCAGAGAGGATACTTCACCCTTCTTGAGTTTGCTAAGGCTTGTTCTGTGGCCTAACACATGATGTAGCCTAAAAAGTGGCTCACGAGCACTTGAGAAGAATATATAAACTGATGCTGTCAGATAGAATGTTCTATACATATCTCTTAGATTTCTTTGGTCTCTAGTGTTGTTCAAATCCTCTCTTTGCTTATGAATTCTCTGTCTGGATGACCTAAATATTGTTGAGAATGGAGTATTAATGTTCCATTTATGGTTGTTTTTAATTGGCATATAGTTAATTTATAATGCACGTTAGTTTCTGCTGCACAGCAAAGTGATTCAGTGATGCCTATGTATGCATTCTTTTCATATATTTTTCCATTATGCTTTATCACAGGATATTGAATGTAGCTCCCTGTTCCATATAGGAGGACCTTGTTGTTTATCCGTTCTATGTACAATAGTGGCATCTGCTAACCTCATACTCCCATTCCATCTTCCTCCCCCTGCCTGGTTCATCACAAATCTCTTCTCTATGTCTGTGAGTTTCTTTCTGTTTTGTAGATAGGCTCATCTGTGGCGTCATTTAGAATCCACATGTAAGCGATGTCATATGGTATTTGTCTTAGACTTCACTTAGTATGATCATCACTAAGTCCATCCTTGTTGCTGCAAATGTCATTAGTTCATGCTTTTATATTGCTGCATAGTATTCCATTGTATATATGTACCACAGTTTCTTTAAAAAAGTTTGGTTTTTTTTTTTTCCCGCTGTGCTGGGTCTTCATTGCTGCGTGAGCTTTTCTCCAGCTGTGGTGAGCAGCAGCTACTCTTTAGCTGAGGTGTGCAGGCTTCTCATTTTGGTGGCTAGTCTTGTTGTGGAGCAAGGGCTCTAGGCACATGGACATCAGCAGTTGTGATATGTGGGCTCAGTAGTTGCAATTCCCAGGCTCTAGAGCACAGGTTCAGCAGTCATGGGGCCTGTGCCCAGTTGTTTCAAGGCATGTGTAATTTTCCCATATCAGGGATTGAACCTGTGTCTCCTGCACTGGCAGATGGATTCTTTACCACTGAGCCACCAGGGAAACCCAGTACTACAACTTCTTTATCCGTTCCTCTGTCAAATCAAATGGACATGCAGGTTGTTCCCATGTCTTGGGTACTCTGAGCCAGGCTGCAGTGAACATGAGGGTGCAGATAGCTTTTCAAGTTATTGTTGTTATTTACTTTGGATAAATGCCCAGAAGTAGAACTGAGGGATCCATGCAACAGTTCTATTTTTAACTTTGGGGGGCACCTCCATACTGCTTAATAGCAATTTGCATTCCCATCAACAGTGCACAAGTGTTCCCTTCTCTCCACATCCTTGCCAACACTTGTTAATTTTTTTCCAGTTTTATTGAGGTATAATTGGCATACACCACTGTATACATCTGAGATATAAACCACTACAATGGTTTGACTTATTGTAAAATGAACACTGCAGTAAATTTACTAAGCTTCCCTCATCTCACCAAGGAAAAATTTAAAAAATGAAGGCAAAAAGAAAAAAAAAAACTTTTAAAAAATGATAGCTCTTTAGGATGTACTTTCTTTACAACTTTTATATATATATATATATATATCATACTGCAGTATTAAGTATAGTCACTCTCTTATACAATATCCCTAGTACATATTTATAACTAGAAGTCCATCCCTTTTGATCACCTTGATTCAGTTGTCCCTTCCCCCAACCCCCTGTCTTTGGTAACCGCAAATCTGATCTCTTTTTCTATGAGGAGTTTGTGGTTGCTATTATTGTAGTGGTGTTTGTTTTGTGGTTCCACATACAGGTGACATCGTTTAGTATTTGTCTTTCTGTGGCCTGTGTTATTTAGCCTGATGCCCTCAAGGTCCATCCATGTTGCTGTAAATGGCAAGATTTTCCTTCTTTTTAAATGGAATAATATTCCATTTCCTATATGCATCACATCTTCTATATTCATTCCTGCATCAGGGATACTTAGGTAGTTCCACGTTTTGGCTATTATAAATAATGTTGCAAGGAATATGAGGGTACAGAAACTTTTTGAGTTAGTGTTTTCTTTCTTTCTTTCTTTTTTCATTTGGATAAATACCCCGAGTGGAACTGGTAGATCATGAAGTAATTCTATTTTTAACTTTGGGAGGAAACTCCATACTGCTGTCTGGTGGCCATGTGTATGTCTTATTTGGAAAAATGTCTACTTAGGTCTTTTGCCTGTTTTGTTTATGGTTTCCTTTGCTGTATAGAAGCTTATAAGTTTGACTAGCTCCCATTTTTAAATTTTTGTTTTTTTTTCTACTCCCTTGGGAGACTGCTTTTGAATATGCTATCTAGGTTGGTCATATTTGGGATTAGAATGAAAACTGACCTTTTCCAGTCTTGTGGCCACTGCTGTTTCCCAAATTTGCTGGCATATTGAGTGCAGCACTTTCACAGCATCATCTTTCAGGATTTGAAATAACTCAGCTGGAATTCCATCACCTCCACTAGCTTTGTTTGTAGTGATGTTTTGTAAGGTCCACTTGACTTCACATTCCAGGATGTCTGGCTCTAGATGAGTGATCACACCATCGTGATAAAGGTCCGTCTAGTCAAGGCTATGGTTTTTCCTGTGGTCATGTATGGATGCAAGAGTTGGACTGTGAAGAAAGCTGAGCGCCAAAGAATTGATGCATTTGAACTGTGGTGTTGGAGAAGACTCTTGAGAGTCCCTTGGACTGCAAGGAGATCCAACCAGTCCATTCTGAAGGAGATCAGCCCTGGGATTTCTTTGGAAGGAATGAAGCTAAAGCTAAAACTCCAGTACTTTGGCCACCTCATGCAAACAGTTGACTCATTGGAAAAGACTGATGCTGGGAGGGATTGGGGGCAGGAGGAGAAGGGGACGACAGAGGATGAGATGGCTGGATGGCATCACTGACTCGATGGACGTGGGTCTGAGTGAACTCTGGGAGTTGGTGATGGACAGGGAGGCCTGGCGTGCTGCGATTCATGGGGTCACAAAGAGTCGGACACGACTGAATCGACTAACTGAACTGAACTGGGAGACTGACCTAAGAATTGTTACAGTTTTTACAATGTCAGTTGTTACAATTGACATAAATTGTTACAATCTATGTCAGAGAGTGTTTTGCCTATTTTTTTCCTAGAGATTTATGGTTTCATCTTATATTTGAATCTAAATGACTTTGATTTAATCTTTATGTATGGTCTTAGAGTGTGTTCTGTCTTCATTGATTTTCATGGGGCTCTCCAGCTTGTCCAGCACTGTTTGTTGAAGAGATTGTCTTTTTCACACTGTCTATTCTTGCTACATTGGTCAAAGATAGATTCTAGGTGTTTGGGTTTACTTCAGGGCTCTCTATTCTGTTCCATTAATCCACATGCCTGTTTTTGTGCCAACACCATGCTAGTCTGACTTTGCAGTTATTGTCTGAAGTCTAGGAGCCTTCTGCCTTCCACTTTGACTTTTTCCTTCTGTATTGCTTTTGGCATTTCCATATAAATTGGTGGGGTGGTGCTATTTGTTCTAGTTCTATGAATAAGTGCCATGGGTAATTTAACTGAAATCACATTAAATCTATACATTGCTTTGGGGACTAGGGCCATTTTGTAAGAACACTAATCCTTCCAACCCATGAGAATGGGATGTAAAAAAATCTCTTATAGGCAGCAAATCATTGGATATTTTTAAATGCATTCATTTAATGCCTTTTGATCAGAGAATTTAATCCACGTATGTTTGAAGTCATTGTTGATAGGTAAGGACTTACTTATTGTCATTTCCTTAATTTTTTATGGCTGTTGTGTAGAATCATTCCTGGTTTCTTATCCTGCTGACTTCGTTTTGGTTTCTTTCAGCATCCATATGCTTGATCTCTTTATCATGTTGTTTTGTATAATTACTGTAGGTTTCTCCCTTTTGGTTACAGTGAGACTTACATAAAATATTTTAAAATTATAACACCTTATTTGAAACTGATAACTTCAATAGCATTCCTAACCTTGACACCTTCTCCTTCCCTGCACACTTTAGATTACTGATGTTACCAATAACACCATTATTAGTGTTATTTTATTAATAAGATATTTTGTTATTAATAGCCATTGATATTTTTTGTATAAATAACAAATTATTATAGTAATCATTATTTGAGTTATGGTTACTTTCACTATTTTTTAAGCTTTTATACTAGAATTTAAGTGCATTAAGCACCACCTTTTCCATATTACAAAATCTAACTTTGACAATATACTTACCATTACCAGTTAGTTTTACACTACCTCCTTATATTTTTTTAACATGTTAATTGGCGTCTATACTTCCTTTCAGAGAACTCCCTTTAGCATTTCTTGTAAGCAGGTCTAGTGGTGATGAACTCCCTCCGCTTACATTTATTTGGGAAAGTCTTTTATCTTCTTCATTTCTGAAAACCAGTTTTATCAGATAAAGAATTCTAGGTTGACCAGGTTTATTATTTCAGTATTTTGAACATACCACCCCATTCTGTCTTGGCCTGAAATTTTTCTGTTGAGAAATCTGCCTGTAACCTTATGGGGATTCCCTTGTATGTAACGTCTCTCTCTCGCTTACTGTTCTCAAAATTCCCTTCAACTTCTAACAATTTAATGATAATGTGTCACAGTCGAGCCCTATTCGGGTTCAACCTCTTTGGGGTCCTTCGTGGCTCACGGATTTGGATGTCCATTTCTCTCCCCAGGTTTGGGAAGTTTTCAACCATTGCAACTTTAGATGTAATTCCTGTCCTTTATCTTTTCCTTCTGAAATTGTCATAATGCAGATAGTGTTTCTTTTGATGGCATCCCATAATTCCGTAATTCCTGAAGGTTTTTTCCTTCCATTTCCTCCCTCTGACTCAATAATTTCAGTGTCCTGTCTTCTAGATCACTGATTATTCTGCACAGCCAAGTCTGCTTTTGAGCTTCTGAATTTAAACCTTCAGTTTAGTTATTGTGCTTTTCTGTTCTACGATTTCTGGGTTATTTATTTTAGTGATTTCCTTTTTTTTGAACTTCTCATTTGTTCAAGCTTGGTTTTCCTAACTTGGTTTAGTTGTCATTGTGTTTCTATGGTTCACTGAACTTCTTTGAGGGTTATTCGCAATTATTTGTCTGACGGTTCATAATCTCCGTTTCTTTATGGTTACCGTGTAGATATGTGTGTTTCCCTTGGTGTTATGTTTACCTCCATTTATGTGATCCTTGTTTCCTTACATTGGAATCTGTGCGTTTGAGTAAGCCATCTTCTTTTCCAGAATTTACAGGTCCACATTGGCAGAGAAAGTTAATCACTGGTCAGCTCAGTTTGAGTGTCTGGACATGTCTGCTGGTAACATCCTTGGGCAGGTGGTACTTGCTATCAAGGTATATTTTGGGGTGAAGTCACTGCCAAGCCGTGAGGCTCAGAATGACGGTGCCACTGGCTGAAAACAGCTGGATAAAACTGCTGGCTTGATATTCTGCCCAAGTGAGGCTACAGGATGGGCTCTGCAGCTGTCTGGATTCTCTGGCCAGGCTTACTAGGCAGGCAGGGTTGGATATATACTCAGCAAAGGTGGAGCAATGAGTTAGCTTCCTTGCTATGGCAGGACAGCAGAACAGATCTCAGGGCCTGTACAGCTTGTTTTCTGGAGACCCAAATCAAGCAAGACTAAATGAATCCCCTGGTCAGGTGGGGCCGGTGGCTTTGCTTGCAAATGGGGAAAACCATGGGCTGTGTTCTCTGAAAGTTCCACTGTAAGCACAGCTGTTGGATGGACCACACAGCTCCCTGTGTGTTCTAGGTAGGGTCCCTTTGGGTAGGCTGATGGTTGCATATAGGAATTGGTGGTGCTTCAAATTTGTTTCCCAGTGAGGACACAGTGGGAGACCAATCCTCAAGGCCAGTAAGGCTCTTAGTTCGTGGTCATGACTCAGGTCGTCCTGTGCCCCCAATTCTCTGGCTGAACAGAACCACTTGGCTTGCTCTACACTCTAAGCTCTGCCTGCCAATCCTCTGCTCAAGTATTGCTGGGCTGTGCAGTTTCTAGGTATTCATGCCAGCCTTTCTGGTCAGGCAGGCCTTGTCTCCTGGCCTGTGGCTAAACCCCTTTGTCTGGTCTGGGGCAGAGCAGGTTCCACGACTATTTAGGCTTTTCATGTGAGGCCCTGAAACAGATAGACCTGCACCTGTGGGCTCCCTGGTCAGATTGCTCCACTGACTCGGTTCTGTAGATAAGCAAAGCTGCTCTTAGCACTTGAGTACTATAGGTATGAACTCAGTCTCCCAAGATCTGAGATCTGGTTATTGCTTCTCCCTTCTCCATCACAATCAGATTCCCAGTGGGTCACGCCCTTAAGATTCTCCTGCACCCTCCAGTGGAGACCAGAGTAGCAGCTTCTGCAAAACCACCCAGGATACTGGGTGTCACTCCTAGGCTTTTTTCCTACCACCGGCTCACAGCATGGTGCTGTTCCAGCCTAGGAGAGGAGCGGTGCAGTTGGTGTGTAGCCATTCCTTTTTACCATCTAATGTGGTGTTTTGGTCTCTGTGGCACTGGGAAATGCTCAAGCCTCATCTCCACGACTTGGGATTCTCTTAATGGTAGCTTGTCCATGAATAATTTTTAGCTCGTCTTTTTGTGAGAGGAGGCAAAGTCAAGAGCAACCTGTGTTGCCATCTTGGTGACATGGCTCTCTGAAATATCTTGGTATATGCAGAATGAGTCAGGATTTGTACTACAGCAGTGATTCTCAAAAAGATATTTCTAAAGCAGCCGTTAAGTCTTTTTATAATGTTTAATAATATATGTGGCCATTATCTTTCTTGAAAACTAGTTTAACAATAATGACATTTCTGGCATTTATCCTAAAAATGATACTCAAAGGTAAACCTAGTTTACAGTTTCCTAATTTGGGGAGTTAGAATAATCAGCTATCAGAAATATATTGTCCTACCAGCAGCAAAGCCCAAAACAGCCCTCTCAAACTAAAAATAAAGGCATAGTTTTCCTTAAACATAATATTGTAAAATTAAAAGTACACTACCACTCCCTGGTGGCTCAGAGGTTAAAGCATCTGCCTGGAATGCGGGAGACCCAGGTTCAATCCCTGGGTCAGGAAGATCCCCTGGAGAAGGAAATGGCAACCCACTCCAGTACTGTTGCCTGGAGAATCCCATGGAGGGAGGAACCTGGTAGGCTCCAGTCCATGGGGTCACAAAGAATCAGACACAACTGAGCAACTTCACTTTATCACTTTATCAAAAGTACACTAGGGCAAAGTCCTCATGCCACTATTTGAATTCAGTTAGATTCAACAAGTAATTTTAAGTGATTTACCTGTTAATTTCCTGAAGCAAATATTCAGGCTGTCTTGGAAGAAAATGTTTTATCAAGTCACACCCTCCATTTGACTTCTCTCTTTGTAACTTGTTTGTTGTGACTGGAAAAGCAGCTTAGTATGATTCGGTTATGTCATCTATAAAAGTTGTCTACTCCATTGTCTAACTGTAGGTACTTATCTCATAAATGTTAGCTCCTCTTTCCTTTCTGACTGCTTTAAATCCTTAAAATGAGTTCACTCTATGGATTGTTCCAAAGATTTCCTTCATCCTTAAATTATTAAATTTCCTTAATAATGACTTTGCCAATTTTGTTTCTGCTGCCAAATATTTTCCCCCCTCTTCCAGTTCCAAAGTATGAATTTAACAGGGCTTTTCCTGGGCTCTAAACTGCTTTTTTCTTGTCTACTGAAAACAATAGTTTGTTGTTATTCAGTCCCTAAGTCTGTTGGAACTCTGCCACCCCATGGACTGCAGCACACCAGGCTGCACCGGAGTGTGAAAGTGAAAATCGCTCAGTCCTGTCTGACTCTTGCAACCCCATGCACTATACAGTCCATGGAATTCTCCAGGCCAGAATACTGGTGTAGCCATTCCCTTCTCCAGGAGATCTTCCCACCCCAGGGATTGAACCCAAGTCTCCCACACTGCAGGTGGATTCTTTACCAGCTGAGCCACCAGGGAAGCCCAAGAATACTGGAGTGGGTAGCCTATCCCTTCTCCAGGGGATCTTTCCGACCCAGGAATTGAACTGGGGTCTCCTGCACTGCAGGTGGATTCTTTACCAGCTGAGCTACCAGGGAAGCCCCAGAGTTTGCCTTTTGGCAAATAAAGCACTCAAATCAATATCCTGTCATGTTTGGCGTGTACCCCCTCTTCACCAAAACAAAAGAAACATCTCTTATCTTGGGATCACAGACTCAGAATAGCAAACAGAGTAAGAAACTTTTTTTTTTTTTTTTAAGAGGATACTCCTGGAGGTCAAGGGTAAATTAAACTTATGACCAGAGAGGGTTCCTCATAAAAACAGCCTTAACTTCTTGCCTTCTACCTCCAATGTATCCTTTTCCCCCAAATATCCTGATTTCTTTAACCTTGAAGTTAGAAACTCTGGCACACAGTTATCCCTTGAACAACATAGGTTTGCACTGTGCAGGTCCACTTATACAGTTTTTTCAATAAATATGCACAACAGTACTACACAATCAGTGGTTGGTTGATCTCCGATGTGGAATTACGGCTATGGAGAGCTAACTATAAAGCTGTATGTGGACTTGATGTGGACTTGTATGTTTAGGGGTCAGCTCCCCAAAGCCTTCATTGTTCAAGGGTCAGCTGTATTTGAATGTTACCGTTCCACTTGAAAGATGGGCAAAGTTGCTATTCCATAATTCTTGGCAGCCAGTAGCAAGTTGAGACAAAAAGGAAAATGGGTCCTTCTAATATGAATATGATTAACATTTGAAAAATCACTTGGGATATAAGTTGAGGTATTATTTATTTATGACATATTTACATATGTACAAAATTGGCTTTATCCAGGACACCATCCTGCATCAGTTCAGTTGCTCAGTCATGTCCGACTCTTTGCGACCTCATGGACTGCAGCATGCCAGGCTTCCCTGTCCATTACCAACTCCCAGAGCTTATTCTCCGTATTCTGGGAGTAAAAATCCAAGTGTCTTAATTTATGTATAACCCAACATCTTTTAGAACATAGAATGTTACCAGTTTGGCTTCACAGAACACAAATTTCTGTTTAAAAATTTTTCTAGCCAAGGAACAAAGTATATTTCAGCAGAATCTTAAACTAATTTAGCTGGCCCTGAGTGTATTAGTAATTTGCATGATTTTGAATTAATGTATACAATACACTTTCATCTGTTATCTACTTATATTTACTATCATACTACCATTTTGTCTATATCCATTCATCTCAATTTTCTACCTCATTAATCTTTGAGAGAAAGCACAAAGAAAGGGGAAGTAATAATAAGAGACTAGAGGAGAAAACTACTGATACTGGCTCAATCTTTTCCACTCAAAATCTGGGGCCCAGCTCTAGGTTACCCAACATACTTAGTAACAAGATGCTATTAATATGAGTGACCTGAGTACCTTCTGTCAATTGGGGTTGATGTAAAATTACTCTTCCTGCATTTTTTGCCTATTCTCTTTCACACTTCTTAACTAAAAAGTATACAAACTTCTCAAATTCAGTAAGTAGTTCTGGGAGCACTTCAAAAGAAAAAAGCAAAACACACACACACACACACACACACACACACAAACATGACCAAAACAGTAGTGGCAAAGAACTGTGTTAAAGATACGTAGTCCCAAGATGCTTGAGGGCAAAATGAAAGAAACAGTCTCAGCTCAACTCACCCTGAAGAATGCTACTGGGGGAGTTATGAGGAATCAAGCAGGAGCAGAACAGGGCGCCTGGATGACGGGTGAAGGGAGCTGGGGCCTTCGGCTGATGAGCAGCGCGTCTCGTGCCACAGTACCAACAGTGAAAGACTGCCTGGCCCAGGATGCCATGGTGTGTGAGAGATTATTTTTCTTGTACCTTGTATGACAAGGAAATCCAAGCATGAAAAAATAAACAAGAAGCTGGGAAAGTTGACTGTGTGGAATCAGTCATGAGCATCAGCCTTTCAAAGGTAACTCTGGGCCAAAAAAGGAATAAGAGGCCAGAATGAGATCATGTATTCATCTTTTCCATCTGCCCTTCCCTAGTCCTTGCCCACTCACAAAGAGCAGAAGGTGCAAATTACCATCTACCGGGAAATCAGCTGCACCCAAACCACAGGATAACTCTCATTGCTGTCTGACAACCTGAAGACTGTCCTCTAATGGGATGTTAGTTATTTTATGAAAACAATCCCCCAAAACATCAATTAAGATATCTGAGATTTGATAAAATCAAAAGAAAACTCAGGTTATTTTTAGGATCTTTAAAATTTCCCTATAGTAGAAGGGAAAAAAGCAGAAATATGAAGTCTGGGCATATGTTCCTTCATGCCTAACAGTGATGTGTCATTAGTCTGACACCACGATAAAGGGCAGCTTTTTAAAATAAAAGAAATGGTAGGGAAAGGATTCCCTTAATCATGGAAGATGGAGAAAACACAGATGAAGTGTTCCATAAATAACAGTAAAAAGGGAAAATAAGTATTCTGTTCCTGTTATGCTATAGCAACTGGCCACATCTTTCTTCTCTCTCTCTCATTATTTTTAATGACACAGATATCTGAATTGCACTCAACAGTCATTATACAGGGCATGGAAATTAACACATAGGTGGAAAATTAATATGTAATCTTATCACCCTCAGGTTAAAAAAACAACAGAAGTCAAATAAGTACTTGAAATGATATTAAAACAAAGCAAATATGACACATTAACAACAGTACAGGATAACAGCTTCAACACCTTAAAAGATTTTATAAGATTGTGCTAATTTTTTTTTTACCTCTAAAGAATTATATAGAAGAGTAAATAAAAATTAAATTACATTTATATAAGAAACGATCTTCAAAAGTTATTTAAACTTTCATATATAGAGTTCAAAAGTATATCACAAAGTATTTATTTTTGATTTGTATAAATCCAAAAATTGGTAAAATATATTATTTGGGGGGAAAAAAGAAGCTCTCGTTAAATACAAACATAATGCACTGAATAAACCAGGTTCATTATAAAATCATTTCTTTGAAAACTTGCATAAAAAGTAAAGGCAGAAGGGCACAAAGTTAGAAAAGCAGTGTTTAAGGCAAACTAAGAAGTATCCTTAAAGTAAGTCGTATAATCTCATAAACACTAACTTCCTCTCAAAAATTTATCCATTACAGCTGGAGAAATAAGTTAAAGCAGAAATAATGGCTGCTGTCAAGTGTTTACTTGGAAGCGCTGAAGAGTGTTATGCAAAAAATACCCAATGCTTCTAATTTAAATAGACTGGAATCCTTTGCCACTTAGTTGTCACGGAGCAATGAAAAAATAAAATGTATCATCCCAATGTTTAGCATATAGTATGAATGTGAAATGCTGAAACTTACTTAAAAGAAAAAAAGAATTTTCAGACCATATGTGTATAATATGATAACCGAAAAGAAAATGGTCAATTCTGTTAGCTTCAGTCGTGTCTGACTCTGTGCAAGCCCACAGACGGCAGCCCACCAGGCTCCCCTGTCTCAGGGATTCTCCAGGCAAGAACACTGGAGTGGGTTGCCAGTTCCTTCTGCTATTGTGGCCCATGTTAAAAATATGCATAGAAAAGTGCACCATCTCCCTACAAGTAGGTGTCTTACAGTCTGTTGGTGAGCCCACAGCTTAGCATCAGACCTGATCACATGCACACACGAAAAGCTTCAAAGACTAGCAGGGAAGATATTAATCATGAATTAAAAGAAACAATGCCTTTAAACAATGTTCAGTAAACATGTTCTTTAGTCAACTATTTCTTAAAAAACAAAATAATAATCAAGTATACATCATTAAGTTAAATACCTCAGCACATCAATTTGCACCTTATAAATCTGGTATATCAAACTGTCCTATAAAAATATTTATGCATTTTTTGAGAACTATGGTACGTGAAATTATATAATCATAAAAAGGACCTGTTTCTTTTCATCTACTGGAATGATACCACACCTTTCTAGAAAAGAAAAACGGCAGCCTACAGGAAATGATCAGCACAGTTGGACTGACTAAAGTTGTCCAGTTTCAGGGTCTGTCTCTTCTCTACCAGTAGCTGCAAGTGAGCAAGTGGCAGTACCCCGGGGCCAGGCTTCTCACACGGTCCTGGGGGGCAGGCGCTGTTTATACATGCCCGCTATCGCTTTGGCAGCACTGTAGATCATCTGCCGACGAGACATGCCAGTGAAAGCCATATGCCAATCAGTCCGGCTGACATTGAGTAAACTCTTCTCCAGGACTTCACCCACTGTCACCAAAAGGCCAGACCACCTCAGATTGTAGTCCTGGGGAGTCAGACTTTGAGCCTCAAGAAAAAAGAAATTGAGATTTTGTTAATACATTAAAAATAAAATCACTGGAACTAGCTATAAGTGACATTTCAAAGTCCCTCAAGTTACTTTTAGTAGAGATTATGACAAACCATGAGAAACACAGCTATGCTGCCAAATGTATGAAATTTTAAGATGGCAAAAAACTGCACGCATGTACTTCATTTAAAATGTCCACACTAACACACTAAACTCATGGTTAAAATACAATCTAAATCTTTTTAGAACTTTTAAAGACGTTTCTTTTGGGCTGTGCTGGGCCTTCATTGGTGCGGAGGCTTTTCTGTAGTCGCATGTGCAGGCTTCTCTTTGCAGCGACTTCTCTTGCTGTGGAGCACGGCTCTAGGGTGCGCGGGCTTCAGTAGCCACGGCACATTTGCAGTTCCTGGGCTCTAGAGCACAGGCTCAATAGTTGTGGTGCCTGTTGGCCAACTGTACGTCTTCTTTGGAGAAATGTCTATTTAGGTCTTCTGTCCCTTTTTGATTGGGTTGTTTTCTTTGATACTGAGCTTCAAGAGCTGTTTGACTAGGGGTTAATCTCCCAAATAAACAGTCAGTTTGTCATTTGTAAATATGTTCTCCTATTCTGAGGATTGCTTTTTCATCCTATTTATGATTTCTTATGCAGTGCAAAAGCTTTTACGTTTCATTAGGTTCCATGTGTTTATTTTCATTTTTATTTTCATTACTCTAGAAGGTGGATTCAAAAAGATACTGCTTCGATTTATGTCAGAGACTCTTTTGCCTATGTTTTCCTCTAAGAGTTTTGTAGTGTCCAGTCTCACATTTAGGTCTTTAATCCATTTTGAGCTGACTTTTGTGTAAGGTGTTAGGGCATATTCTAACTTCATTCTTTCACATGCTGTTGTCCAGTTTTCCCACCACCACTTACTGGAGAGACTGTCCTTTCTCCATTGTATATTCTTGCCTCCTTTGTCATAGCTTAGGTAACCATAGGTGAGTGTGTGTATCTCTGGACTGTCTATCCTGTTCCACTGACCTATGTGTCTGTTTTTGTGCCAATACTATAGTGTTTTGATTACTATGAAATCAGGGAGCCCAATTCCTCCAGTTGACTTTATTTTCTCTAGATTGCTTTGGCTATTTGTGGTCTTTGTGTTTCCATACAAATTGTAAAATTCTTTGTGCTTATTCTGTGAAAAATGCCATTGATAATCTGATATGTATTGCACTGAATCTGTAGATTGTTTTGGGTACTACAGCCGTTTTCACAACAATGATTATTCTGATCTAAGAACATGGTATATCTCTGCATCTGTTTGTGTCGTCTTTGAGAACTCTAAGATAATGACTGAAGAACAGAGTATAAGTCTTCTGTCTCCTTAGGCAGGTTTATTCCTAGATATTCTTTTTGATTCGATGGTAACTGGGATTGTTTTCTTGATTTCTCTGATATTTCACTGCTAATGTATAGGAATGCAACAGATTTCTATGTATTAATTTTGTATCTTATATTTTGACTGAATTCATGGATAAGCTCTAGTAGTTTTCTGATAGCATCTTTAGGATATTCTATATATAGTATCATGTCATCTGCAAACTGTGACAGTTTTACTCTTTTCCAATTTGGATTTATTTCTTTTATCTTCTCTGATTTCAGTGGCTAGGAATTCCAAAATGTGGTTGACTAAAAGTGCTGAGTGGACATACTTGTCTCGTTCTTGACTTTAGAGGAAATGCTTTCCATTTTTCACCACTGAGAATGACTGCTGTGGGTTTATCATATATAGCTTTCATTATGTTGGGGTAGATGCTCTCTGTGCTCACTTTCTGGAGAGTTTCTATCATAAATGGGTATTGAACTTTGTCAAAAGCTTTTTCTCCATCTACTGACATGATCGTATGGTTTTCATTCTTCAATTTGTTAATACAGTGTATCACACTGGTTAATTTGCAGATACTGAACAATTTTTGCATCCCTGGGATAAATCCCACTTGATCATGGTCTATGATCCTGTTAAGGTATTGCTGGATTCAGTTTGCTAGTATTTTGTCGAGGAGTTTTGTGTGTATGTTCATCAGTGATACTGGTTGGTAATTTTCTTTTTTTGTGATATTTTTGTCTGGTTTTGGTATCAGGGTAATGGTGGCCTCGCAGAACATGCCTGAGTGTTCCTTCCCCTAGGAATTTTTGGAAGATTTTAAGAAAGATGAGTGATAACTCTTTTCTAAATGTTTGATAGAATTTGCTGTGAAGCCATCTGGTTCTGGAGTTGTTTTTATTATTATTATTATTGGAAGATTTAAAATCATAGTTTCAATTTTAGTACTTGTGACTGAACTGGTCCTATCTTCTACTTCTTCCTGGTTCAGTCTATAAAGGTTGTACCTTTCTAAGAATTTGTCTGCTGCTTCTGGGTTATCCATTTTATTGGCATACAGTGGCTTATAGCAGTCTCTTATGATCTTTGTTTATTTCTGCTGTGTCAGTTGTAAACTTCCCCTTTTTCATTTATAATTTTATGGATTTGAGTCCTTTTTCTTGACGGCTAAAGCTTTGTCAATTTTGTTTATCTTTTCAAAGAACTGGCTTATGGCTTCATTGATCTTTCCTATTGCTCTCTTTGTCTCTATTTCATTTATTTCTGCTCTGATCTTTATGATTTCTTTTGTCTGCTAACTTTGTTTTGTTTCTCCTCCTTTATCTAGTCCCTTTAGGTGTAAGGCCAGGTTGTTTATTTGAGGTTTTTCTTATTTCTTGAGGTAAGGCTGTATTGCTATGAACTTAAAGAACTGTTTCTGCTGAATCCCACAGGGTTTGGATTGCGATTCTGCTGTCATTTCTCTGGTACTTTTTGATTTCCTCGGTGATACACTGGTTATTTGGTAACACGGCAACACTGTTAATCCTTCTATATTTGTGCTTTTTTATAGTTTTTTCCCTCTGTAACTAATTTCTAACATCATAGTGCTGTGATTGGAAAAGATGTTTGCCATGGTTTCAATTTCCTTAAATTTACGGATGCTTGATTTGTGACCGAAGATGTGATCTATCCTGGAGAAATGTCCCGTTTGTACTTTCAGAGGAAAGTATATTCTGCTACTTTCAGATGGAATGTCCTATAAATATCAATTAAGTTTATCTGGTCTAATGGGTCAATTAAGGCATGTGTTTATTAATTTTCTGTCTGGATGATCTGACCGGTAGTGGGTTGCTAAAAAATCCCCACTACTATTTGTTATTTTTTTCAATTTCTCTTTCTATGGCTGTTAATATTTACATTATATATTGAGGTGCTCCTATGCTATGTGTATATATGTTTACAACTCTTTTATCTTTTTCTTGGACTGATCCCTTGACCATTATATAGCGTCCTTCATTGTCTCTTGTAACAGTTTTTATTTTAAAGCCTATTGTGTCTGATAGGAGAATTGCTACTCCAGCTCTCTTTTGATTTCCAAGCATGGTTGTTACTTCTAGCAAATTTCAACTAATGAAATCCCTTTTCTCCCTTAATCTGTTCATATATTCACCTCCATAAATTGATTCACTGGCATTTGAACCAATTGGCCAGTTTGGGACAAATCCTTAGTCAGAATATAATGTTTGGGATTCTGTGACTTATAATTTAAGAAATGCATATTTGGTCTTTGTCCCCAGTTTCTGACAACAAGCTGCCTTGGACTTTCTAAGCAATAAGGGCCATACAAAGGTTATCTTTTATCTTTTGTTGTGTTGAGGGGATATTTGAAAAGCTCTCAGGTAACCTAAGGACAGAAGTTTGTAGCCAAGGGAACCAACCCTGTGACAAAAGTTGGAACTTTCATTCCTGTTCACAACCCGCATCCCACCCAACCTCTAGGGAGGGGACAGAGGCTTGAGGTTCAATCAGTCATACTGTGTAATAAAGCCTCCATAAAAACTCAAAAGCAGAGGATTTGCTGATTCCAGGATGGTGAATATGTGAAGATTTGAAAAGAATGGGGGTCAGAGACGGCAAAGAAACTGTATGTCTTTACCCCATACCTTGTCCTATCCATCTCTTCCATCTGGCTGTTTCTGAGCTATATTCTTTTTAAGAAATTGGTGATTTAGTGAGTAAATGGACTTCCACCCCACTCCATTACTCTTGCCTGGAAAATCCCATGGATGGAGGAGCCTGGTAGGCTGCAGTCCATGGGGTCACTAAGAGTCGAACAAGACTGAGCGACTTCACTTTCACTTTTCACTTTCATGCGTTGGAGAAGGAAATGGCAACCCACTCCAGTGTTCTTGCCTAGAGAATCCCAGGGACGGGGGAGCCTGGTGGGCTGCCATCTCTGGGGTCGCAAAGAGTCAGACACGACTGACGCGACTTAGCAGCAGCAGCAAGGAGGAGGTAACTGCAACCCCCAGTCTATATATAGTATGCCGGTGAGAATTCCAGGTGATAGCCTAGGCTTGCTACTGGCATCTGGGAACTGGGGACAGTCTTGTGAGACAGAACCCTCGGCTTCTGGTGCTATCTCTTGGTAGACAGTGTCAATACTGAACTATAGTACACATAGCTATGTCCTAGAATGGCTTGGTAGTGTGAGGGAAAAAACCCTCCCAAACATTAGACTTGGATTTAAAACCTACATAACTACTATCAGAAGTAATATTTTCAAGAATGATCCTGGCTCACAGAACTGTGTGGTTGAGAAGAAAGGATGAAAGACTGGGGGATGAGGAACCTGATTTCTGGGTGGTGTGGAACAGCAGCTGTGCAGCGATCAATTGTTCAAGGTAAAAAAGTTGATAATGGAGTGTAGAGAGGCATCCAACTCCTGGGGAGCTGGCTCACTGAAGGCATAAAGAAATGAGAACTAATTTTTTTAAAGTAACTATTCAATCCTTGGTTACTATTATGTACAACAGCTAAACTAAAAGAAAAAAAATGCTGGTTTGGGCCTCGGAAAACAGACCAAGCTCAGATTTTGATTAGTCTGAGCTTTGGTCACTTGTCTAAAAGTCATCTCCTCCACAGAGAAAAGTTGCACAGGGACAACAGAAAGATCTCTAAGATCTCTGGTCACTAAACAGACAGTCACTAGGGAAGGGGGTCAAAATCAGGAAACTCATGAAACCAGGGGTACAGTGTGGAGGAGCCAGCTCATTTTGTGGATTCAGTAATAGTTAACCTTTGCTAAAGTAGATCATGAAAATAACTAATCTAGGGGCTGGTCTTTGGTTTTTAATACTGCAGAACAGAATAGCATGTTTGCATTGATGCAGGACCCACAGTTTGCTGCGGAACCATTAGAGACAATTATATATGATCCAGACACATAGGAGACTACTTCTGAAGGAAAAGCCAGGCTGGTCAACTAGATAAAAGCACTGTAACGTTTATTTACCCTGAGAGGGGTCTGTGCATCATGCCATTATAAAAGTCAAGCAGAACACCCAAATGAAGCAGCCAGTATACCGCCTATGCAGGCCATATGCGACCAGCTCTGTGACGACCGAGCTATTCAGCTGCTCAACAAGCCTGTCACTCAGGTCACGGTGGCACATCCCTGGTGGCAAAGATGGTAAAGAATCTGCTTGCAATGCGGGAGACCCAGGTTCGATAGCCCCTGGGTCAGGAATGGCAACCACTACAGTATTCTTGCCCAGAGAACTTCATGGACAGAGGAGCCTGGTGGGCTACAGTCACTGGGGTTGCAAAGAGTCAGACACAAATGAGTGACTAACACTTTCACTTTCATAATGTGCTTATTCGTGAAAGAGCTAAATTGTGCAGGATAACTAAGTAGGAAATCAGTATGTACAAGAGGGGAGAACAGAAGTTTCCAGGACTTGACACAGGAGTCCCTTGAGCTGTGTTACCAAAGTCCACTGGTGAAGGTCTGAAATGTGCTACAATTAGACTGAAAATAAAAATGTAATTATTGACGTGATTATGAAGTTGAATATTTAAGCAGGTATAACAAAGTTGGGTCTCTGCTGGATGGATATCATGGCTGGTGAACATGTCCCCTATCTAGTATTACAAAACAAAACCTGTTGATGAAGTCTCAGTGGTCAGTACAGTGAGGAACATAAAGTGATGATGGAATCACAATGTGTGTAAGCTTGTAGAATTGGTGTTTGAGCAGGTTTTGTTAAGTGACTGTGTTTTGTCTCTCTTTAACCTGATTGTACTTTGAGGATGGAGACTCTCTCACTGGAGAATGGTTCCTCTCTAGCTATTGTTGTAAAACAGAAAGGATGGAAAGCCACGCTTCAAGCATTTTTAACTGAACATGCTACTTGGAACCAGTGATACTGTCTGAGCCCGCAGCGTAGAATAGAAGCTGCAGTGCTGGTAGGGACAAAATTTTCTGTGCCATAGTCCTATGTGAAGGGCAGACTGAGGCTTATGGCAAAAATCTGAGTGCCTCCCAGCAAAGACGTCCTGGACTTCAAACGAGAGAGTTTCTACTTAAAGGGTGTTTACTGCTAGTCTAGGACATTATTAATTAAAGCTCCTCATAAACTAACAGACATAAAGTGATCTTGAAATCTGAAATACCCATAATATCTGGGATGATGGAGACACCCAAATAGGGAAGGCAGTGCCTAGAAGTGTTCCGTAATAACATGGAAATGGTTTATAAAGAATCATGCTCTCTGGCGAGTATTAGGAGGAAACACTCACAGCTCCAGTGTCGCTGTTCCTCTAGGTCAGACTTTGGAATCAACAGAGGACCTGCTGGAACCAACTGCCAGGTAGACAGCACGCTATGGACAGCTCTAAAGTGAACAACCAAGAGCTGCTGGGATTATGGGTAGCAGTTCCAGGGTGAATAGATAACATACTATTTGGAAGTCCACCACTCTGAGGAAGTTAAAAACAAATCAGTTGGCTCAGTAAGGTTGAAATGCATGCTGTTTTCCCAGCAGTGATGAAAGAACTGAATGGTGATAGACATCCCCTATCTTTGACTTTTATGACTCATGGGCAGTGGCCAATGGCCTGGCCATATCATCAGGCAGGAGGGCAGTGGCAACCTGGCCTATAAAACGGATGTCCATATGGGACACACAGCCCTGTGGAAATCTGTGGGAATTAGAGGGATGCATTAAAGTAGGACATGTTAATGCCCATCAGAAAAACTCCTTTCCAGGCTTGGAAGGTGAATGGGATCACAGGCAGATATCCCCCTGTGCTCTCCTGAGACAGCCACCTGCATCCAAGAAGTAAGTGGATATGGGGTTAGTGCAGCAATGTGAGACTGGCTTAACCTAGACACATTCTTCTTGTACACTCTGATGCACAAAATGCCAATAAGAACTGTTCTATCTGCCAGCAAAAAAAAGACAGAGACTGCAGATGGCTGTGTGGCAGCTTCCTGGGAACATATTCCCAGATATGTTCCCAGCCCTGAACCTATCTGGCAAGTTATCAGGTAGCCCTGGGTGACTTTGCTGACTTCAGGCCAGGCTTTTCTCACCCAGTGGTAGAGGCAAGTGCTCAGAGTGTTGTAAGAGAAATGGAACAGAAGACAGTGCACCAATTTGGATGGCTGAGCTCCATTTCTTCAGAGTAAGGAACACACTTGTACAGCCCATAATGTCCAGTGGGTAAAGGCAGCCACTCAGAGAGAGTCTGATAGAGAAATGAACAGGTAACTGAAACCCTGGTTGTCTAAATGGGGAGAGAAAGGTGTGAGAGGCTGGCCTGAAGGACAAGAAAAGCTATAGACGGGGGTCTGCACGGGGGTCGGGTCCAGCATTGTTCTGGGAGGGAGGAGGTGGTGGAGGGTGCTAGTGTGATTAGGCAGTTCTTACCAAGGGCAGAGGACACTGGGATAAGAACTTTTTTTCTTTCTTTCTCAGATCACACCTCAACCTTTTTCTCCCTCTGAGTTACCAGATGACCAAAGTGGCAAGTGCAAGAAACAGAGATGATTTCTAAGCCAGAAACTATAAATATATGTCTTAATCTTTGTTACAATTCCTAAGGGCCTGTCAAGCAAAATCGGGGCTAACAGTGATTGCTGCTATATGGCCTGGTGGTAAAGACAGCCCACCCACTCTGCACCCCTGTAACCTTACCTTGTTTGAGAAGTGGATGGGGGGAGGCACTTGCCAGACTAAGTACTGCTGTCTGTAATCTAGACTGGCCCAGGGGCTGAACCTAAGTCACTTCGAAAGGCAGAAAAATTTCAGTATGAAGGAAGGAAAAAAGGGGGGGAAAAAAGACTCAGTGCAAAAGATGATACTGTCTGTTGCTCCATTATACCATATGCCTGAAAGGGTGAAGCCATATCTTACTTCTGAAAGCACTCCTGCTTGTTTTCTAACTGAGGCGTTGATTTACAATGTTGTATTCGTTTCAGGTATACAGCGAAGTAGGCCAATTTGTATATATCTGTTATTTGCTAGATTCGTTTTCACTATAGGTTACTGTAAGACACTGAGTAGTTTCCTGTTGTTATCTATTTTATACACAGTAGTGTACAGCTACTAACCCCAAACTCCTAGTTCATCCCTCCCAACTCCTTCCCCTTTGGCCGACCATAAGTTTATTTTTCATGTCTGTGAGTCTATTTCTGTTTTCTAAATAAGTTCATTTGTATCTTTTTCTTTTTTTAACATGTAAGTGAGATCATATGATACCACTTATGAGAATCTGATTTCCTTCCTCAGTCAGAAGTTCATGTAGCAATCTGGACTTATACTGACCCCTTAATCTGTGGGATCCAACACTCTTTATAGGTAGAAAGTGTCAGAATTGGGTTGGATTATAGGATATCCAGCAGGTATTGGATAACAGCGTGGTGGTGTGGGAAGAACTACCTCACCTCCTCACACACACAGAGGAATCAGTTTTAGAACCCTTTTTACTGTTCTACTTCTAAATTTTATTAATTTTACCAATTAGTTCTTAAGTGATACTGTATTACTGTTTTTGGTTAGGTTACAAGCTAGACTCACAGAATAAACTGGAAAACTTCTACCTCTGTGCATTAGATGCATCAGTCATCTATTCTTTGAATATCTTTTATACCTCACTTATAACACCACTGTGCATGTGTGTGTGAGCTAAATTGCTTCAGTTGTGTCTGACTCTGTGCAATGCCATAAACCGTAGCCTGCTAGACTAATCCTAGAACTCAATTTTGGGGGAGCTAGGTGAAATTCCTGCATTAAAAGGCTTCACTAAGATAGTTAACTTAAATCACATCAAACTGCCAACATGTGGCTGTTTTTTTTAACTTCAAAAAGCAATTTTGTACAGTTCAACCTAATAGTTATAAACTGCCATCGTTAATTCAAGAATATTTTCCTAGAAAATCAACAACAGGATGTAATTTTTCTAAATTATTGGTACAGCAGTAGGCATAGCATTTATTTACAATATTTTAACCACCATCATATTGGAGTGAATTTAACATTACCGTGTATATAAAAATGCTTTCTTCAACTTCTGAAAAGAAATTGTGGTAAAAATTATGATATCAGTGGTATGGTATTATGGAAACACAACTTTAAGCATCAATTCTTATTCCCCATCTAAAATGTAAAGCCCTAAGAAGGTCACAGGTTGCTTTAAGGGGCTCCACAAACACATAAGCCAAATTTATATGTGAGTGCATACATCATACATACTTTCTCTTGGGGGAGAATCCCAAGACAATTCTCAAAAACCTAACGTCCCAAATAACTTTTGAGAGTTTTGAAATGACATTTATGAGTATAAAGAGTCCAATGTAAATAAACTCTTATATTCCATTTTGTTCAAGAAAAGATTAAAAGTAACAAAAATGTAGAAGGAATGAAACTCATTATAGATTAACGCTTACATTCTTCTGGAAACTATGTGGATAAGTAAACATTTTTCAGCAGACTGAAAAGACATTTGCGTTTCATCTAAGGTTTGTAAACTTGCTTCTAAATATGTTTCCACACATTTTTAACGATGAACAAATTAAAGAGGAAGATGAAGACAAAGGAACTAAAGTAACCAGGAAAAATGAAAATGTGAGATAAATGAGACAGTAGATGAAAGGTTAACATAAAATCAGAAGAGGTAAATTTTTTTTGTAACCCAAAGGTAATGAACACAATCATTAAAACAAGCAAAACAATGAAGAAAAGAGCAACTAACCATGTAATAGATTTACCTTTGCAAAGACTGCTGGAAAATAAAAGTAGGGAGGAACTGAAACAACGTGGAAGGGACAGAAAATTGAAAAAGAGAAAAGATTAAAAGGAAAAAGAGGGAAGAAAAATCAAGAATATACCGTATTTTCAATAAAAATCTTATTTTGAGGAAAATATTTCAAGCTTTTCTGGAGCATAATGAAAAAGGATAAAACTAACCTGTTGTACAAACTCCAAGGGTACTGGTGTGGCTTGTGTAAATGCTTCCAGATGAATGCCATGCACAGGGTCTTCAACTATCAGGCAGCCAATGTCAAACCATCTGCAACAGAATGTGTGAGTTTCAAGTTGTGTATGTGCTAAGTAAGTTCTATGAATTGATAAAGTACTGTCCTTCGGATAAAATACTAGCAGACTGATTAAAAGATAAATCATAAAAGCAACATATAAAATTGCCCTGTTGGCTTAATTTCAGGAAGGGGGGGAAATGGGGAAGAACAACAAAAATAATTGAAAACCACACATCATGGAAAATTCCTTTTCTTGCTAAGATTTGGGGAGAAGAATGGCAATTAGAGGTGCTCAAATATGCAACAGATAAATTTATTCATCTGAAAATGCAAACAGCTTATCATAATTAAAAACATCATTTGCTAATATATGGGAAATTTTATACTACCAACTCTATGATTAGTATACAGCCAAGTTGCAAAGTTACTAGCTGACTTAAAAATTAAGCTCATTCAGGAAATAACAAATCCTCCCCTCATTCCTGATAAATTTTTCTAATCACAATTTCTGAATTGTTCACAATGAATCAGACTTTGAGGACAGCTTCATGAAATCAAGAAAATTTTCTTCCATTTTAAGATACACATTAAAAAGTGAAAAATTTTAAAACTGACTTAGGTGAGGTTATCAGTACATCATCGGCATTTTAATTAACCAGAAGCAGGAAATCATGGTTTTAAATGAGAAGATACAAAGCAAGAAAATTTTAAAATATGCAGATTAAAGTGCTATGAAATGTAATACAGATTAGGAAACTTTTTTTTAACATATTCAAAGAAACAACAAAACGGTGAACAGAATAACAACTCTGCCTGAGTGGTAAAGTGGCAGTTCATTATGTCTACAGTACTCATATCCCAAAACTTTTCTTCAAATTGAGAGCCTTAAATAATTTATCTTATATGAATCATTAAGTATTTTATTTGGGATATGACTCAGTATTTGATTGTACACAATTGTGTATCGTGCAGACAGCAGAGGACTGCAGTGACTCAGCTCCCAGGCATGGCACGGACTTCCTGGAAAGCAGTGCCCCTGAAGGTGCAAGCAGTCTTCGCACGATGTCTGTGAGCACACACTAGAACTCCCCATGTCCACACTGCTCCCATGCCCCCGTGTGTCAGCCTGAGCATCCCATTCTGCTCCAACTCAAATCTAAAGTGCCATCACTGTCACGGTCACGGAGACCTCTTCAGCATCTCTCCCTGCTGGCCGAGTAACTCTGCCTTCTCCCTCCACTCTCCACCCAGAGGAGGAAGAGTGGTGGTCGCCACTGCCCTTGCTCAAGGACAGTCACCAAGGAACTCTCTCCTCCTCCTCGTGGCTGGTGAAATAAGGCAGACTTGGCCAAATCCTATAAGGAAGTCACCTGGACTTAAGAAGAATGGTAGTTCCAAGACTTTGGATTTTATGTAACAGAAAAAAAATCAAAATAGAACCTGAGGAGCTGATACAGGTATGCCAGTTTGTATTTATTTTACCAAAGAAAGACTATCCACTATCACCGGTTACTTCCCGAAAGGGCATTTTAATCCATTTCACACATAACCCAATATTTCTAAACTTGATAGGTTAATTTCAGAATAAGGACAGTTCATGCTTACATAGGTATTTTTCCATTTTGGTACACAAGATGCTCATTTTCCTCAAGGAGCATGAACTGATGCGAAGGTCATCACAGATAGCTAGGTCTTTACTCTGTTAGGCTCTGCTCTGTTAGGGGCCAAACAACACTGGTCTTTTCTTGCCTTTGTTATAAGCATGCACTTCTCTATCTTCTGTGCATTTACTTCCTACGGGAACATCACAAAGATTAGCAGCCGAAGCAAACTATCAAGTGTTGTGGGTTGTGGGTTTGCTGTTTGCTCTCATGTTCTTCCTCTATCCCCCTTCTGTATCTTAATATCACAACCTTTCCATCCTCTCTCATCCTTGACCATACTGGAAACCATCAACAGACTTCCTACTACTACTTATTTGCTACTCTTCTGCTCAAAAAAGCATTAATATTTGGCAGGAAAAATACCTTGTCTAGGTATGATGGTGCAGTTGATGGTGGACCAATGAAAAGCTGGATGAGATTACAAATTATAACCAAAGGTATCCGAGAACTGCAGGAGCAAGGAAGACAAAATGGAGTAACGTTCTCAACAGAGATAACTTTATAAAGGTGCCCTTTAAGACCTTGAGCTGATGCTGAGCACTACGCAGCCTGGACTCAGGCCAGTCGTGACTGCAGTGCACCAAACCACCCCTTTCACACACCTCACTACTGTTTACTTCAGCAAACAGTGAACCTCCTCAGGGTTACCTGAAGACTCTCGAGTCTCTTATAAATAATACCTGGCTTTAAAAGACTGTGAGGTGAGGCATCGACAAAGACAGCGCCTCATCGTTACAGCAAAAGGAGGCTAACTGAGGCCCATCCACTGGATTCAGCAGACAAGGATCTTTAATGACTCATACTAAAGAAAACAGGGGTAAAGGCAGTCACAACAGAAGAAAAGATCTATTCAACAGATAAACTGAATCTATTAAAAAAAGTGTACAGGCTACACAGCAGCAGACAGGTAAACAGAAGATCCTCAAACTAAACAGAGAGGAAAACTAGAGTGAGCAAGTAGAGGGAAGTGGGGACTGACCACCTGAGAAATGTAGGGCACAGTCAGAAGGTGGGCGATGTGTCACTGGAGTCTGAGAACGAGAAAATGGGCCAGAAGCCAATGCTGAAGGTAAAATGGCTAAGAACTTTCCAAAACGGACACAAGACATAAATCTAGTGAAAGACAGAGAGAATCAAGCTTGGTGAATCCACAGAGGTTTAGTACATAAGCAAGCACAGCACACCTAAACATACCATAGTAAAACTGCAAAAACAGTGACAAAAAAAATCGTAAATGCTGCAAACAACACACTCTCTTCACAGAAACAACAAGCTGGATAGCTGATGCAACAGAAATGGTGGAAGCCAGCAATCAGTACAATGGCAACTTTAAAGTACTAGATAAGAAGAATCTGCCCATCTTTTCCAGAGAAAACACCCTACAGAAACAAAGGTACCTAAAGGCATTTTTGGACAAAAGCTAAGAGAACTCGTGGCTAAAGTCTAATGTAGTACAAAGAATGCTTTTAGGCACAGTGAGAATGATACCAGACTTAAAACCAAAAATGAAGGACGGTCTTCAAAGAATAAATGTAAGTGAACAGAATGCACAGAATACTAACAATATCTTGAGTTTAAAATATATGCACAATTAAGATAACTTACAATACTGCACAAGATGTAGGGGGTAAATCGTATTATCAACAGTCATAATTTGTACTATAATGTAACACATGGAAAAGGCATGATGGAATCTCTAAGGTAACCCTTACATGGGAAAAAAAATGAAATAATAATGATCAGTGGATTGTTGCTTGGTGCTTATACAGAAAGTTCAAACTTCCCAACCGAATATTCAAAGCTCTTTAATCTGTCCCCAAACTACTCCTGACTTTCTATCCAACAATGTTCAGCCAACCTGATATAATCCCTGACACCTAAATGTATCTTAATCATCTTTATACTCTTCCTCCACATAGCATGTCCTACCTACTCTTTCTCATTTATCCAAATTTTAACTACTCTTCAAACTTCAGTTCAAGTACCAATCATTCATGACTCTTATCTGACACTATTCCACATCAAATTATTTCCAGTGAAAATGTAGGTAACATTTCCTATAAGTAAAGATTTACACACTTACAGAGTCATTTAAAACTGTTTATCTGTATATGTTTTCTCTCTCACCTGGTCTAAAGTAGTAGTACATTTTTGTATACTATACTACAAAGTACTAAGCACAGTGTTACTCAATACTAAAACAAAAATTAAATGCACTAAAGTCAAAGTCGCTCAGTCATGTCCAACTCTTTGCGACCCCATGGACTGCACAGTCCATGAATTCTCCAGGCCAGAGTACTGGAGTGGGTAGCCCTTCCCTTCTCCAGGGGATCTATCCAACCCAGGGATACAACCCAGGTCTTCCGCATTGCAGGCTGATTCTTTACCAGCTGAGCCACAAGGGAACCCCCAAAGCAATAAAATCACACGGTAAATAGGAAGAAGGTAGCTCTCAACAGTTGGGAAGTTATTTTAATATAAGGCAATTCTGCAAATTAAAAAAAATTCTCCGATCAAAAAATCTATTAAAAGTTTAATGCCCTCAAAAACAATGACAAACTATGCTGTTAGAGGTTTTTTCCCCAATCTACATAGATGAGAGGTAGTGCTCAACAGAACGCTAACCTGCTGACTGCCTCTAGGCCATCTTGCCAGACCTCCCATTACCCTGAACAGCTATGCAAGATGACTGTGTTTGTTACGGAAGTCAGCACCCAAGTCAAAGCCACACCATTGTATCTTATTTAATTGATAATTAACACAGTCTTAGAATTCAGGCAACACAATGCAAATTTTATAATTAAAAAGGACAAAACAAGAGTAGAAATGTGAGCTAGGCTACACAGGTCACATAATGAGATGATACAGCTAGACCATAACATTTTCTGTCTGGTTCTAAAATAAGATACATTTTTTACTAGACATTCAGTGTGAGCAATTCTATTTTTGCTCCTAAGAGAAATGTAATAAGCCACTCACCGAACCCATTATACACCAACAAACTGGACAACCTAGAAGAAATGCATGAATTCCTAAAAACACACACAATCTACTAAGACCAAAGCATTGCAGCATTATTTCCAACAACCGAGGCATGGCAGCAACCTAAGTGCCCATGAAAAACAAAATGTGATTTACATATACACATTCAAACACACACATATATATAGACCTGTGGTGCATATAAAATAGTATCTTATTCCATTAAAAAGGAAGGAAAACCTTGCCATCTGCAATAATATGGATGGAATTAAGGTAATTAAAGGAAGTCAGACAGAGAAAGATAAATACCATATGCTCTCCCTTACCTGTGGAGGGGGGGAAATAAATTCACAGATACATAGGACAGATTGGTGGATGTAGAGGCAGGAGTGGGAGACAGGGTAAAATGGATAAAGGGGATTAAAAGGTACAAACTTCCAGTTATAAAATAAGTCATGAAGATGTAATGTACAGCATGGGATTAATAATGAATTTTGCATATTTGAAAGTTGCTAAAAGATGAAAAGATCCTGTCATGAAAGTTCTCTTTATAAGAAAAAAACAATTATAACTATGCTTTTTTTTTTTAACTTACTTGTCTGGAAGCAATTCGGCAATGAAGTTTTCTACTGACACAGCAGTCTGTCTTTCATGAATCACTCCAGTCCGACGCAAGCTATCTATCCGTTCCTGGGCACCCTGAATAGAAACAGTATACATTAGAAACTACTTCAAGTTAATCACTATTAAATATGCTAATTGATTATATAAGTAATATGTGTACACGTTTATACCCAAATACATATATACTCATTATAAACATGAAAATATACAGAACAACAGAGGGTAAATAGTGAAGAAGCTCACTCATATTCCCCTTAGTATTGATAGTCTGCAACACATCCTCCAAGTTATTCCTATACACATTATTATTTTGGTTGCTATTGTGAAATGAATAATTTTATATTCCATGTTCTAATTGGTTATTACTAATATAAGAAATCTATGTGCTTTTTAATGTTTATCTGGCAAGAGGCCATCTTAAATGTTTCAATCCTAGTAGTTCTTTGGTTGATTCCCTCAAATTTTTCTAGGTAAGCAATCTTATCAATAGTAAATATGTTTTTTTCTTTTTTGAGTCCTTTTATATATATGGCCATGGATGGAGGAGCGTGGCAGGCTACAGTCCATGGGGTTGCAAAGAGTCAGACACGAATGAGCGACTTCACTTTTAAAATATGCACTAAAATGACAGTCTTTTTAACTGCAGTGTATTCATTACACCAAAGCTTGTTCAAGAAAATAATTGCCATTTATGAAATAAAACTGAGGGGCTGAGAATACTATACAGATAACTCAAAAATCATGAATGAAATATGTATCTATAGTAGGAAACTAAAAGCTGGATTAAAGAGGACAAGGCTGTCATTTACTACTTTCATTTTATCACTTCGTACAAATACTCATGGATGATGTTAGGAGAATGAGTTCAAAAAGCTAAATAAAACGCTTCTGAGTAAAACTGGTCATGGATAATACACCTATTTTTATCATGAACAGCAGGACTAAGCAGTGAATGAGATTATGAGGTCAGTTCTTCTTCAAAAACAAAAATTAAGAAAGCCAAGGCACTTTTAGAAACAACAGAATCTACTTCAGAGACAAATTTAAAAAAAGGAAGTGACAACCTGTGAGAACATGTAATTAGTTGCTAAACATGAAAGATGAAAGAAGATGTGACTTAAACTAGAACAGAATCCAGCTGTGTTTCTGCTTATTCTTGTATCTCGGCTACCTAGCACAGCATCTGACTTAACAGGTACTCAGTAAGAACTCACAACATGAAAAAGTGAACAAGAGAAACATCAAGGGCTTCTAAAGGCCTACAGAGCTAACGTTAGGAATCTAAATATGTAAATATAGCATCACCAAATTGAATTGACGTCACTACTGAATTTGGAAGAAGATACAACAGCTAAGATGAACTTAATTCTTTGTATGGGATAAAGTAAATCTGCCTAATTCACTCCTCCCAAAAGATAGTTATGGCTAGTTTTTATTACAAAAATGTTTAAATAAATGTTAATTCAGTAAAAACTATTAGGGGATTAGTGGGTTGTTTAGAGATTCATTTGCAACTTTTTAAAGATGGTATCTCAACTATGTACCATAAAAAAATAGTCCTAGATTTCATGCTCCCAGGAAACAGAAACTCAGTCGGTTCATTTTTAACTACCCTACAGCACAGGACTTATACTGCATAAGGTTCACAAAATATTTACCTGAAATGAATTAGCACCTATGAAAGACAGGATGGTGAGTTGGGAAGACAAGTTTACTTCTTGCTTTTATTCATGGAATCCAGAAAATGCAGAGCGGGTAAATCAGCCTCTCTCCTCCTCTAACCACAGCATTTACTTAAATGCACATCTTTTGGAGTCACAAGTAGAGACACTTTAATATTAGTCCCATGTTTTGAGAAGGGAATTTTAACTTTATTTTTCAGCAGTGAAAGTGAAGTTGCTTAGTCATGTCCGACTCTTTGTGAGCCCATGGACTGTAGCCCACCATGCTCCTCCATCCATGGGATTTTCCAGGCAAGAGTACTAGAGTGGGGCGCCATTTCCTTCTTCAGAGGATCTTCCCGACCCAGGGATCGAACCCAGTCTCCCACATTGTAGGCAGACGCTTTACTGTCTGGGCTACCAGGGAACTTAGCAGTGAAGGGGAATAAAAAACTAGGTAGTTTAAAGGCTTGGTTAATTTGAAGTAATTATCTCAGAACTGAAATAAGATGCAGAAAGGCCTCTAGAGCTTACACTGTGCTCTGAGAGCTTAAACTAAGCAACTTGGTCCAAATAACCAAAATTCCACACTTCATAATAACAACATGTCTGTTGAATATAACCTATAAGACAGTGGTCATAAATATACCTGGTTTTTCAGTAAAAGTAATACTTAGCATTAGAGAAGTCTCGGGAGCTTCCTAACTTTAATTATGGCTGATTGATTTCCTTACGTCAAAAAAAGCAAGAGAGTTCCAGAACAACATCTACTTCTGCTTTACTGACTATGCCACAGCCTTTGACTGTGCGGATCACAATAAACTGGAAAATTCTTCAAGAGATGGGAATACCACACCACCTGATCTGCCTCCTGAGAAATCTGTATGCAGGTCAGGAAACAACAGTTAGAACTGGACATGGAACAACAGACTGGTTCCAAATCAGGAAAGGAGTACGTCAAGGCTGTATATTGTCACCCTGCTTATTTAACTGATATGCAAAGTACATCATGAGAAATGCTGGACTGGATGAAGCACAAGCTGAAATCAAGACTGTAGGGAGAAATATCAATAACCTCAGATATGCAGATGACACCATACTTATGGCAGAAAGCAAAGAAGAATAGAGAGTCTCCTGATGAAAGTGAAAGAGGAGAGTGAAAACGTTGGCTAAAAACTCAGCATTCAGAAAACTAAGATCATGGCATCTGGTCCCATCACTTCATGGCAAACAGATGGGGAAACAATGGAAATAGTGGCAGAGTTTATTTTTTGGGCTCCAAAATCACTGAAGATGGTGACTCCAGCCATGCAATTTAAAAGACGCTTGTTCCTTGGAAGGAAAGTTATGACCAACCTAGATAGCATATTCAAAAGCAGAGACATTACTTTGCCAACAAAGGTCCATCTAGTCAAAGCTATGGTTTTTCCAGTAGTCATGTATGGATGTGACAGTTGGACTATAAAAAGCTGAGTGCCGAAGAATTGATGCTTTTGAACTGTGGTGTTGGAGAAGACTCTTGAGAGTCCCTTGGACAGCAAAGAGATCTAACTGGACCATCCTAAAGGAAATCAGTCCTGAATATTCACTGGAAGGACTGATGCCAATATTTTGGCATCAAAATATCAAACACCAATATTTTGGCCATCTGATGCAAACTGACTCATTTGAAAAGACCCTGATGATGGCAAGGATTGAAGGCAGGAGGAGAAGGGGACGACAGAGGATGAGATGGTTGGATGGCATCATCTACTCAATGGACATGAGTTTGAGCAGGCTCTGGGAGTTGGTGATGGACAGGCAGGCCTGGCATGCTGCAGTCCATGGGGTCGCGAAGAGTCAGACACGACTGAGCAACTGAACTAAACTGAAACAATTTCATAGGTGTAAAGGAAAACTTGGTTTTTTGAACTAAACCTATTTCACTTCAAATAAAAGCAGATGGATAGGAAAAAAAAAAATTTGGTTTGAAATTTCAATACTCTGCTTTATTTTCTTCTCATTAGCTCCCTCTAGTGTACCCAAAATAAACAACTGATAAAATTACAAATCAGTTTTGATATTTATATCGGTTTCAATGAATTTGAAGCTTGTATTAAAGACTGTGGAAAAGGAAACCATGTCTAAATTTGAAGGGCAAAAACCAATACTAAAACAAATCTGTCAAATAACTTCAAAATCACAACATAAACTACGTTCATAAAATACGGTTTTTACAGAAAAAAATCTCCAGCCTTTCAAGTTCAGTATCTACTTATCTGAAGTATCTTTGATATAATGATATTTAGCACAACAAAATATTGAAGACTCAAGCCTTACAAACAATGAAATTCTGAGTTATATTCCAAAAATCATGTGGTGATCTATCATTAGAAAGTATTAACAACTTATCAGCTGACAACTTTATCTGGTCCTTTTTCTGTTTTTTGTTCCCCAGAACAATCAGAAACCATATGACTTGCCAGAAGATTTTACTGGGTCACTGTGTCATTTGCGTCCATAACATCCAAAACGTTATTTGGAGTTGTCCCTTTGGATGACGCTCGGGAGGATTTCACGTTCTGAGGTAATCTGGGGACATGAGGTATGTCTTCATTTTCTACTGGGAGAGGGCAGAGCTTATAAAGAGGAGATGAGAATGGAGATTCCATTACAAGTATGTATTCAGTCAGAACGTTTCAGGAGAGAATGCATGTGGAAATTGAGGGAGGAGAAGCAGAGTTCCTAAAAACTCTCTGGGTCCACCTCGACCTTGCACCGTCCTCGAGTCTCACCAGAAGCGCAGAGACAAGTGTGAAGACAGTGCGCTGTCTGATGGTAAAGGCACTGTCACAGTACGGCAGCAGATGGGCAGCCAGAGCTCTCTTAAGGAAAAGACCTCTGCTGCTAAGGTTTGTTTACCCCAAACTTTGAAACAGCTCCCAGAGTGAAAACGTCTTCTGCATTAGACTGTTTCGTTGAGAAAATTACTTTTAAAACTTTACCCTAGCACTTTGAATTGTACTGTTTGTGGTTTGATACCAAATTACCTCAATAAGGCTGCTAGATATTCACTTAAAAACAAAAAAAGGCACTATTCTAAGAGTTCATATTTGTAAACAAAACAAAGATCTACGCTCATGTAGAACTTAAATTCTAGTGGGGAAAAAAGCATTAAAAATAAACATAAATTATATAGTAGATCAGAAAATGCTGAATGCTATAGGAGAAAAAAAAAGGAGGGTTAGAGGGATCAGGACTGCAGGATCAGTGGGTGCAGCCTGCAGTACTGAACCAGGCAGCGAGGACAGGCCTCACTGCACGGGGAAGACTCGACGACTTGGAGGAGGTTAGGGAGTCAACCAGGTAGATATGTGAGAAAAGTGTCTCCCAGAGAGCTAGTGCACACTGTAAGAGAGCAGCCTGACAGACAAGGATGGAGACCTGCAAGGAGGCCAACACAGCTGGCATGGAGCGAGCAAGGGGGGAGACTAGAGGAGACGAAGCCAGAAGAGAAGCAGAAGGCCACTGGTGTTGCCACTGTGGAGAACAGTATGGAGGTTTCCCAAAAAACTAAAAACAGCATTACCATATGATTCAGAAACCCCACTCCTGGGCATGTATCTGGAAAAGACAAAAACTCTATCTGAAAAAGATACATACACCCCAGTGTTCATCAATAGATGAACGGATAAATAAGATGTGGAGTGGCCATTTGCAGCAAAAGGATGGACCTAAAAGATTATCACACTAAGTGAAGTAAATCAGAGAAAGGCAAACATGATATTGCTTATGTGAAATTAAAGAAAAAAAAGTACAAATGAACTTATTTACAAAACAGAAACAGAGTCACAGACACAGAAAACAAACTTATGGTTACCAAAGAAGAAAGGGGATGCAGAATAAATTAGGAGTTTGGGATTAGGCTTCCCTGGTGGCTCAGATGGTAAAGTGTCTGTATGCAATGCAGGAGACCCAGGTTCAACCCCTGGGTTGGGAAGATCCCCTGGAGAAAGAAACGGCAGCCCACTCCAGTACTCTTGCCTGGAAAATCCCATGGACTGAGGAGCCTGGTAGGCTACAGTCCATGGGGTGGCAAAGAGTCAGACACAACTGAACGGCTTCACTTTCACTTTCATTTTGGGATTAGCAGATACACACTACTATATATACAAAACAAATAAACAATAAGAACCTACTGTACAGCACAGGGAACTATACTCAGTATCTTCTAATAACCTATAATGGAAAAGAATCTAAAAAAGATTAACACACACACACATATATATGGCATAACTGAATTATTTCGCTATACACCTGGAACATTGAAAATCAACTATACTTCTATCGAAAAAAAAAAAGAAAATAGGCCAGTTCAGACAGGTCATATGGTGCTATGGAAACCATGGTAAGAAATCTGGATTTTCACACTAAGGGAAACATAAAGTTCTGAAAAGAACAGTGACATGGGCTGACCTAGTGTGCTGAAAGAATTACCCTGGCTCCTCTGTTGAAGATAACGTACAGGGCTACAAGGGTAGAAACTGATGACCTGTTAGAAGGTGAATGCAAGATTTCAGCAAGACCTTATGATTGCTTCACCCAGGGTGGGGGCAATGAAGACAGCGACAAGCAGTCAGATGCTGGCTGTATTCTGAACGTATAGAGAACAAGATTTCTTGATGAGTTGGACATGGGTAATGAGAGAAGTCAAGGATGACTCCAGGTTTCTCACCTGAGAAAATGGAAGGACACAGATGTCATCGATTGAGATGGAGAAATCTTGGGGAAACAGATCAGAAGGAAAGAAAAGTAGTTGAGGACTAGACGTATTGAGACATTCAGGTGAAGGTGTCAAAAAGGCAACTTTTATATAAACCTAGTTTACATGAGAGGTCTATGCTGGAGATATAAACTCAAATCTGTGAGCACACAGCGGCTAGTCAAAGCCATGAGACTGGATGAGATCACCAGCACAGTGAACGTAGGTGAAGGGAGGGAGATCATCAAGAGGCTGGGGAGAAAAGGAGGCGCCGACAAAGCAAGCAGAAAGGAATTAGAGAGGCAGGGAAGAAACCAAGTGTGGCACCCGTGAGCATAAAAGCCGTTACAGAGGCGGCTTAAAGCCCGTGCCAGAGCAAAGAAGATGGAACTACACTCGCGACCTTGAGGGCACATCCTCAGTGGAGTGGTGGCATCTGGCCCCCTGACTGAGGTGAGTGAGAAGACAGTATGAAGACAAGAACTAGAGATAAAAGGGTTGGTAACTCTGCAAGTTTTGCTGCAAAATGAAGCAAAAAGCTAGGGTAGGAGGTGATGGTGAAAGAGAGGTAAAAAAAAACTAAGGTTTTCTTTGGTTTATTTTTTCTTTTTAAGGTGGGAGCAGTGTTTGTATGCTGATGAACTGTTCGTTTGTTCTTGCATGTCTGTATACTGATGGTGACGATAAAACATGTATGAGAGAGAAGGCAGAACTCTTAGAACTTAGCACCTAGAAGGCTAGAGAGGACTATGTCTAGTATGGTAATAGGATTGGTTTGGATAACTGACAGTTTTTTGTTTGTTTTTAATGATTATAGGCCAGAAGACAAAGTATGTGAGATTCAAGTGGAGGTGTGAGTATGCAAGTGTATGAAATCTGTCTTTAAAATAAGCCATTCTATCATCTTCCACTTTTATGTAAGGATTATAGACACCTACAGATGCAATCACAAGACTGTCTTCCTTTACCAAAAAGTACAGCAGTGTCTTACTTTTGGTGAGTGCATTTTAAGATTTCACAGGTTTCTACATGCTGGTGAGACCCTGGCAAACTCTGGTTATACACAGGCATTGTGCCTATAACTTGCCAGGTAGTTGGGTCTCTAAGGTAAATTAGTTAAAAGGACAAGAAAAGAGAAGACTCAGAGTAAGCAAGCTAAGAAAGATTTTTCGGTGAGTGGCTGAGTCCCCTTACCAAGTACAAGAGAACAGGGGGACTCGCCAGGTAAATTTAAAACCCTGCTCCCAATAATCAAAACATATTTTTAGGTTTCTTTAAAATTCCACTGTATCGTCGTAACACTAGAGAGTTGTCCAATTAAAATCCAAATCAGTATTTCAGCATGTAAAAACCCAACAGCTCCACAGAGACCATCAAATTATCATCAGAATTATGAAAAAATAAACCAGCTGTTTCTATATCCTAAAAAGATGTTCTATTACTCACTTTTAATCCTGCTGCATAGCCCACTGGTTGTGGGGCAATGTTGGACTGTCCGGCTTCCCCTATAACCACAGCTAGGCCAAAGACCTCTTGGAAGGCGTCTCGGATGGCAGCAACTTTTACTTCTTTATTCGAGGTCACTACAATATCCAGTTCACCTCCAGATTCTAAAGACCAGAAGAAAAATTCAAATTAATGAAATTCTTGTAATTACTACATGCGCGAACATTTTATGACATATGGTACCAACCTGGCACAATGACACAAGATACAGATTAACCTTTTAATTGGCTGAGGAAACTGAGGCTGACAAGATCTTGCCCAAGGTAACACAGCTACTTAGCAGTGATATCAGGACTCAACCCTAGGCCTGTACATTTTGACTCTACCATGTGAGGTAAACACACACACTTCACCCTGTCATCTAACATCATGTTCTGAGATTTCTCAAAAAAGCTGTGAAACATTTTGCTCTTGAAACAACACTACGCTGTTCCTTAGTAAGTGTCTTCTGGAGCAGTTGAAAGTATTTTCCAAATATTTGAGCTTTTCATTATGGACTTTTTCCTGATTGAAATAATGTTCCACAGATCCCATCTTTACTGGAATTTCTTAAGTCATCAAAACCTAAAAGCAATGGGTTACATAGGAAAGAAAAAGAGTATGTCTTTTTTTTTCCCCTCCATGTGGGACACAGCTCTTGACCCAAGCAAAGTACTGTTCCAATAGGCTTCGGCTCAAAAAGCTGTTCGGTTTATGATGACTCATGTCACTTTTAATGATTATAAAGACAGCTCATCAAAAAAAATGTAGAAACTTAAACTGTGTTAAAATCCATTTCTAATAGTTCCTATGCTTTCTTGATACATTTGAAATTGTTATAGTGATTTCTAAAATATTTGTACAAAAATATGGTTAAGTTCTGCTAGAGTTTTGTTAGATCCAAATGGTCTAGTTTTTGCTGTCAATAGCTTTTTCACACTCAAGTCTTACTGCTTTTTATCTGCTAATAACAGAAATTTCATTTTGCATCTTTTTTTTTTTTTTCCTTTTTCTAGATGTCATGCAGAGTACTAGCCTGAGGAAAGTCTTGGGTTTGAGTCCCGATTTTATCATTTACTAGCTCCATTACCTTGGGGAAGTCACAGAGCTTGTTTGCTTATAGAAAAATTCCTGCCACCTCACAGAACTTGCTCTAAGGATTAATAAGGTAAATGCTTCAAATAGGTAATGGGTCTAACACAATACCCATTCAAACAACAAGAGCTCCAAAAATACTAATTCTCTTTTTCTCATTAAAATAAGACACTGTAAAAAGAATATATATACTACAAATTATATCAAATTAGATTACTATGAATATATAAAATCAATATATATG